>CM026403.1:22511155-22583177 GCA_014843695.1 Archivesica marissinica
GCTATGCTTCCCTATATATAGTGTGTGTTCTGGTCCCCGTGCTATGCTTCCCTATATATAGTGTGTGTTCTGGTCCCCGTGCTATGCTTCCCTATATATAGTGTGTGTTCTGGTCCCCGTGCTATGCTTCCCTATATATAGTGTGTGTTCTGGTCCCCGTGCTATGCTTCCCTATATATAGTGTGTGTTCTGGTCCCCGTGCTATGCTTCCCTATATATAGTGTGTTCTGGTCCCCGTGCTATGCTTCCTATATAGTGTGTGTTCTGGTCCCCGTGCTATGCTTCCCTATATATAGTGTGTGTTCTGGTCCCCGTGCTATGCTTCCCTATATATAGTGTGTGTTCTGGTCCCCGTGCTATGCTTCCCTATATATAGTGTGTTCTGGTCCCCGTGCTATGCTTCCCTATATAGTGTGTGTTCTGGTCCCCGTGCTATGCTTCCCTATATATAGTGTGTGTTCTGGTCCCCGTGCTATGCTTCCCTATATATAGTGTGTGTTCTGGTCCCCGTGCTATGCTTCCCTATATATAGTGTGTGTTCTGGTCCCGTGCTATGCTTCCCTATATATAGTGTGTGTTCTGGTCCCCGTGCTATGCTTCCCTATATATAGTGTGTGTTCTGGTCCCCGTGCTATGCTTCCCTATATATAGTGTGTGTTCTGGTCCCCGTGCTATGCTTCCCTATATATAGTGTGTTCTGGTCCCCGTGCTATGCTTCCCTATATATAGTGTGTGTTCTGGTCCCCGTGCTATGCTTCCCTATATAGTGTGTGTTCTGGTCCCCGTGCTATGCTTCCCTATATATAGTGTGTGTTCTGGTCCCCGTGCTATGCTTCCCTATATATAGTGTGTGTTCTGGTCCCCGTGCTATGCTTCCCTATATATAGTGTGTGTTCTGGTCCCCGTGCTATGCTTCCCTATATATAGTGTGTGTTCTGGTCCCCGTGCTATGCTTCCCTATATATAGTGTGTGTTCTGGTCCCCGTGCTATGCTTCCCTATATATAGTGTGTGTTCTGGTCCCCGTGCTATGCTTCCCTATATATAGTGTGTGTTCTGGTCCCCGTGCTATGCTTCCCTATATATAGTGTGTGTTCTGGTCCCCGTGCTATGCTTCCCTATATAGTGTGTCGCCCGCATCCCTATATATAGTGTGTGTTCTGGTCCCCGTGCTATGCTTCCCTATATATAGTGTGTTCTGGTCCCCGTGCTATGCTTCCCTATATATAGTGTGTGTTCTGGTCCCCGTGCTATGCTTCCCTATATATAGTGTGTGTTCTGGTCCCCGTGCTATGCTTCCCTATATATAGTGTGTGTTCTGGTCCCCGTGCTATGCTTCCCTATATATAGTGTGTGTGTTCTGGTTCCCGTGCTATGCTTCCCTATATATATGTGTGTGTTCTGGTCCCCGTGCTATGCTTCCCTATATATAGTGTGTGTGTTCTGGTCCCCGTGCTATGCTTCCCTATATATAGTGTGTGTGTTCTGGTCCCCGTGCTATGCTTCCCTATATATAGTGTGTGTGTTCTGGTCCCCGTGCTATGCTTCCCTATATATTGTGTGTTCTGGTCCCCGTGCTATGCTTCCCTATATATAGTGTGTGTTCTGGTCCCCGTGCTATGCTTCCCTATATATAGTGTGTGTTCTGGTCCCCGTGCTATGCTTCCCTATATATAGTGTGTGTTCTGGTCCCCGTGCTATGCTTCCCTATATATAGTGTGTGTTCTGGTCCCCGTGCTATGCTTCCCTATATATAGTGTGTGTGTTCTGGTCCCCGTGCTATGCTTCCCTATATATAGTGTGTGTTCTGGTCCCCGTGCTATGCTTCCCTATATATAGTGTGTGTTCTGGTCCCCGTGCTATGCTTCCCTATATATAGTGTGTGTGTTCTGGTCCCCGTGCTATACTTCCCTATATATAGTGTGTGTGTTCTGGTCCCCGTGCTATGCTTCCCTATATATTGTGTGTTCTGGTCCCCGTGCTATGCTTCCCTATATATAGTGTGTGTTCTGGTCCCCGTGCTATGCTCCCTATATATAGTGTGTGTTCTGGTCCCCGTGCTATGCTTCCCTATATATAGTGTGTGTTCTGGTCCCCTGCTATGCTTCCCTATATATAGTGTGTGTTCTGGTCCCCGTGCTATGCTTCCCTATATATAGTGTGTGTTCTGGTCCCCGTGCTATGCTTCCCTATATATAGTTGTTCTGGTCCCCGTGCTATGCTTCCCTATATATAGTGTGTTCTGGTCCCCGTGCTATGCTTCCCTATATATATATAGTGTGTGTTCTGGTACCCGTGCTATGCCTCCCTATATATAGTGTGTGTTCCGGTCCCCGTGCTATGCTTCCCTATATATAGTGTGCGTTGTCTGGTCCCCGTGCTATGCTTCCCTATATATAGTGTGTGTTCCGGTCCCCGTGCTATGCTTCCCTATATATAGTGTGTGTTCCGGTCCCCGTGCTATGCTTCCCTATTTATATAGTGTGTGTTCTGGTCCACGTGCTATGCTTCCCTATATATATGCGCGTGTTCTGGTTCCCGTACTATGCTTCCCTATATATAGTGTGTGTTCTGGTCCCCGTGCTATGCTTCCCTATATATATTGTGTGTTCTGGTACCCGTGCTATGCTTCCCTATATATAGTGTGTGTTCTGGTCCCCGTGCTATGCTTCCCTATATATAGTGTGTGCGTTCTGGTCCTCTTGCTATGCTTCCCTATATATAGTGTGTGCGTTCTGGTCCTCTTGCTATGCTTCCCTATATATATTGCGCGTGTTCTGGTTCCCGTATTATGCTTCCCTATATATTGCGCGTGTTCTGGTTCCCGTACTATGCTTCCCTATATATATTGCGCGTGTTCTGGTTCCCGTACTATGCTTCCCTATATATTGCGCGTGTTCTGGTCCCCGTACTATGCTTCCATATATAGTGTTTGTTCTGGTCACACTGCTATGCTTCCCTATAGAGTCAAGATGTTTGTTTTTTCACCCAAACTTCAGACAAAAAATATTTCTGTAATTTATACTCAGTATCAAACCATTTGAGTAATAACAAGTTTTAATAACCTAATAAAACATTCATGAACGGGAATTGGGGCAGAAGAAGTTGGTATATCGCAGGATTGCAACACTGTATGGTAGACTACTGCAGTTGAAAGGATACTTACGCGCATAATTGTGTTGGTCTATGGGAGGTAATCTACTGTTTGCGTTCATTTGAAATTATGGTGATTTCATCTTCACAGCTTCCCTACTATATTGTACACACATGTGCCAGCAGCGTTATATTGCATGTGCAATTAAATATGTGTTATACAAGTGACCTTTATTAAGCAACCTGCTTCTCTAACTGGCATTTACTACATAGTTAGCATTTACCTCCATTAAGCAGTCACCTGTGCATAGCAACCGCTTTCTGTAATCCCCTCAGTTGGTGGCACGCGTTTCATGTAGTCGTCGTTTAATGGATACATACAATTCTTGGTAGGACATAGTCTTGTATAGTTGCAACATATAAATATTGGAGAATAAACGGATGGAACAGAGGGGCAATCACGCATCCACTGTTTCAGGCTTGTCAGCAATGCAACCCGGGTTCGATCATCGGACCGGGAAGTATGTGAGATGGTATGGTGATCGCCAGATCGGACCGGTGGGGTTTTCTCAGGGTACTCCGGTTTCCTCCCACACGAATGACCACATTTACGCTTTCATCCGCGCCAACGAGAGTGATTAATATAAGTTAAAACTTGTTTCGCAATCGTTGTAAAATAAATAAAGTTTAAATATAATAATTTAGCACATACAAACGGCTCCAATGAATGAATTATTTCAATGTAAACAATTGTAGGATTACGTTGATTTATCGTCGCTACCGGTTGCCCATATGAACGACCAGGCGCGTAGCTAGCGATTTTGAATGTGTAGGCCCGACTGATAAATTGAGCACCAACGTATGCGTATTTGCTAGAATCACAGAACGTCAATGGTGCACTCCTACGCATTTACATTTACGTCTTGGATGTTCAATTTTCGAGATTGTCAGAGATATGAATTTGACTCATTTATGTTGTGCAGAATGTATGTGACCTCCAAGTTGACACCACAACTCTTCGTCGTACCCCCTCACCGCCTACAGTGTTTGTGTATCACTGCCTCATTCCTTGTATTTCCGGCCATGGCGCTGATCAATAGTGTCCCTTTTATTCCAACATTCTTTCCTTAAAAACAAAATGGCCAGAGGCTTGCTAACTAACAGTGTTTTAACTCGTTTAATAAAATATTTAATCAAATGAAAACTCTCTATTCCTGTCTCTCTATATGCAAAAGTTGGCAGTTTCTTTCGGAGGTGTGTGCTCCAAGTACTGGCTAACCGCGTGAGCCTACCTAGAAAAGGTGTTGTTAGGTAAATTGCCTGTCGTCAGGCACGTAGCTACTATAAGGCCATGAAGGCCCGGGCCTGCAGATTGTCGCGGAAAATAAAATATCTAAAACCCCAAAAATGTAATCAAAACTGTAGGTTCGATCCCCCGTCTGACCCTAATAAAATTAACAGTCTTTCAAACCGAGGTCTGGTGTCGGTGCTGTACACCGGTACGTAAAAGAACCATGGGTCTCTGTCTGTATCATTGCACTATCCTCTAAAAATCTAAATTGACTAATCTCTTCAGGAGGTGTCGCTCATATGGGCAACCGGTAGCGACGATAAATAAACGTAAAACACACACCCTCAACATAACTGAGATGGCAATATTGCCACGGGACACACGTATACGTGTGGTCCCACTGAAGGAATTAGTTCCGGGTCGTTGTACCCTTAGATAGTGAATGTTTGCAAACAAGCAGACCATATTTAAAAAAAATTCATTTTGGAGTTGCCATGGAGCAACCCGTGTATTTGTTTTTTCATATTTACATACACAGAAACATACATACAATTTCACCTTATTACAGTTTTAACAATTGATACACTCTTGAAGCACAGCTACAGATTTCTAACATTATAGAGATATATCTGTTTATGTAAACATAGGAGGGTGAGGAACAGATTAGAATATAGAAGACATCACATACGTAAAAGATATATAAATTTAGTCCATATTATAATGATGTTTCTGTAGAGCCAGAGACTGATTGCCTTCGATACAGTTTACAAGGATAGAACTAGTTCCTCTGTAAACTGTTAATTTCGGTAAAATTACGCGAAATTATTTTGTATGTACATGTTTAGTCATAACTATTGGGGCTTCATGATAGTGGGGCTTCCATGGTTGGACTAGTCGTGAATAAGGTACGCCCATGAAAACCACAAGAGCTAGTCAATTTTTCACTTCATCTACCATAATGTCAGTCATTTAGATTTTCCGATCTGTAATGAAAACATCAATCTACGACCAGCTGCCGTAAAGTGTAGCCCATTAATTTATGTTTATGACATGAAATCGGCTCAAAGTTGTCGCAATCTAATTTTAGTAGTCAAAGGGCCGGGGTATAATTGAAATACCACAGTCGCAAGCGACAGATGAGAGTTAGTGAGACAAGTCAATATAATTGTACTGTAATACATGTCTGTGTTTATGATTATTTCATAATATAGCAATTAATTATCATTTTTATGTTGTCTTTAAATTCAGTAATTAATTTATTCATATGCACTAGTCTATAAATTGTGCTATTATACATGTCTGCGTTTATTATCATTTTCATAATGTAGCAATTAATTACGTTGTCTTTAAATTCAGTAATTAATTTATTCATGTGCACTTGTCTATAAATTGTGAACACGTCGCAAATATGACATGTTGCCGCAAATAAGTGCAACTACGTCACATAGTTTATGCTTTGTTTTCCTTCAAGCTGTCTATGTGTCAAACAGATCGTAAAAGATTGCAGGAATTATGACACATTGCGCTGCACGTGCGCAATTGCATGTTAAATATTAAATTATGCAAAATTTGGCGCAACATTGCACAAATAAAATTAGAAATTTCAAAATTATCCCGGTAATTTCAGCTGAAAATGTATGTCCAGTAACGTAGCCAGAGGCACAATTCAACCGAGGAAATCTGGGGGGGTCATGGGGGGTCATGTTCCCCCTTAAATGTGCTATTTATGTACTCACCTATCAGCAGCTCGCCCATATGGTTCGCCGGCGGCGAGAGTAAATAAGCTCAATCATCATCATCACCTATCAACTCTCTAGTAGTCAACATTTTATACAGCATAGGGATATTTTATTTATTTCATTTATTTTTTTGGCTTTGGATATTTTAACCGAGGAAGCTGCCTCGGTGTGCCTCAGTGTGGCTACGTGCCTGATGTCTACGCTGGCGGTTTATTGGACAGTACTACAGGATAGAAAGCAGATCTACATTGGCAAGCAGGCTAAGTGCTCAGAGGCGACCCTGGCGACTCTCCAGCTAATATTGATGGACAAAGACCCCTGGAGGCTCCTCCGAACAACACACGCTTGGGTACTGACACATGGGTTTGAGTTCAAATATGGACTATCAAAATATACTGTATATTGTATATGGCCTTGATAGTGGTGGGGTGTAATTTTAAAACTTACTTGGATATGGCCTTAAAAAAGTGTATGCATAGTGTCAAGCCTATAGTCAAACTGCATCATAGTGTTCTTTTTTGGGGAGGGCACTCGCTAATGTTGGTAAAACGTGTTGCCCAACCAATTTGCTTCTAGATTGTATTCTTACAGTGTTCAAGTATAAGCATAGCATTGCAGTTGTATCATTTTGCTTATATATTAATCATGTTTATATTTGTAATTGTATATAAATAACTTAAAATAAGCATTAACATATTATTACGGCATAGTGTTCTTTAAAAAATGTATTTGTTTGGTTTTGAACCCGAAATCATTTGTCCAGACCACACGCGTCTGTGCTCCGAGCAGTATATCAGTCACAGACGCGTCCCCGGGTAGAACCACCGACCTTTCGCAAGCGAGCTAGATAGCTTCCTCGCACGAAATAATTGGTCGCCTGTTTTTGTAAAGAAGTCAAAAACATGCAACCTGAAAACAAACTGTTGAGAAGCTGAAATCAGGGTATCTAATTGAAGGGAAATTACAGAGATCAGTCACACCCACGCCTGTTCTCGGCCCATTGGGTACCAACTGACGGCCTAAGTGAGGTTAAACACATACATGCACTTGGCAACCTGTCTCCAGAAACACTACATTATTAACAAACGGTCGGAGAGGAATAAACAGTAGGGGTTGATCAATCATTGTATTTATCGTATAAAACGAGCGATTTCTTTGATGCTAAAACATATTAGTAGATTTCACGCCATATTATGAAACCGATAATGCCATTGGGACATGTACTTTGCACGGGATGTCGTCCTCTCACGATATCTCCAAACGATAAAAAAACAAAAAACACTCAATAGAGTAGCATTACAAAATGTTTAAATTGAATTTGGTTTCTTGAGAAAGTTGATACTTTGAATAATCAAGTTCGCCATCATTGCCCAATGTTTGGGAGGAACTGTCGCGGTAGCCGCCATCTTGGTTTTAGGATATGAACTAATGAGAGACATTAATGGTGTTTCTATGACCTCTCTTAGATAAAGTCTGATTTATCCCGAAATGTATATTGGTCATTTTAGTTGGAACCCTTTGATTTTACTGTTGTTCCCTAACAAGATGTTGCGGTCTCATATTGCGATTTTATCATACTCATGTTAATTATTTGATTGCACATTTTTAACAGCAACATATATATTATGTTGATATTTAATAATTTAACAATTATAAGATGAGAAAACAGATAAACATTGATAACAATGTGGTGCAAAGGAAACAACGATAAAAACAGAGGAAACCAATTAAGATGATCAATCTGTTTTTAGGATTATTCATGGGAGGTAGCTGACTAATGTCTCGCAGTTTACCTAACAACACCTTTCCTGGGCAGGCTCCAGCGGTTAACCAGTACTTGGTGCACCAACCTCCGTAAAAAAACTGCCAACTTTTTCATATAAATGAAACACGGTCTGAGCGGGGCTCGAACCCGTGATCTTCAGTGATGATAGGTTACAGTGGTATACAAGTCAGCGACCGTAACCACTCGACCACGGAGGCGGACGCCTTTATTCTTTCAAGATGGCCGCTGTAGTTTTGGATATCGTTTCTGAAACAATTTTAACAATTGTTAGTTAATACAAATTTATTTTAGCTCCATTGCGAAACAAGTTCTTACAACCTATATTAATCACTCTCGAGTCATCATTCCTGATGGAATCCATCGCCACGAGGGAGAGAGAAGAGGCAACGTGGAATTTAAATGCCTTGCTTAAGAGCACAATCGTAACGGCTCCAGCGGGGCTCGAACTCCGGACCTTTCGCACCTGAAGCGAACGCGCATCCACTGTGCTATAACGATTGTCAACAATTGTTGATCCACTGATTAGTTGTCACGATGGTCCATTACAACTTTCATCAGAATTGCACAGTGGGGCTTCCACGGTCGAGCGGTTACGGTTGTTGAAAATAAATCATTTCCCCCTCACCGCTCGAAATACTGCTCGAATGGGCATCCGGGGTCTTCCTCCACCAATAACCGTGCGAGATTCGCTATAAGACATGCTGTTGGTGCGACTTCAACCCCTCCCCCCAAACAAATTCAAAATGATCCAGTTGTTTCAGGGGATTTGTCATTTTAAGAAATTGCGGAAGTACGGATGTGAGGCAACTAGCCTAAGCTATAGAGCTCAAGTGAGCTAAACTTCTTTAACATATCTATTTGCTGTAACAATTAATAATGTATGGATTATTTAGGTTTAATATTAATAATTTGAAATTAAAGACGTAATTGAGAAAATTACTCCTCTGGGTGTTTATGTGAAATGAATGGCTTTTAAATTGTAATCGACAAGATAATAAATGCAATCTGCACAATGTTCAATGAAATACATGTAACTAATCGTAGGCCCATCCCGTCCCGGAGTGGACACTAATTGCAAATAAGTTTCTCTTTCATTTCCTTAAAGCGATACTACATTAGTGAAAACGCAAATTTCTACAGAATATACTTTCCTATTGCCTCAAAAACTGAGTATTTCAACTAATAAACAAACGTCGTATACGCGGTTTGTTGACATAACAACATAATATAAATAGGGTGGACATCCATGCGTAATACAACTCGTGTATCCTGAATAACATGATGTATGGTACATGTACAAATTTCCCGTTATGTCCCACATTTGTGCCTATGCATATTTTTTTGGAGACACACCTTAGCTAAAATATCTCTAAACGACATTATCTCGCGTTTAGTATTGACTGCGATGACAAACACACGTCAATTCAGGAGCATGGATGACCGTTATATGAAATCCTATTTTGAAATTTGAAAGTTTGAAGACGTTTATTGATTCAATGTTAGTGTTCGAATGTATTGGGAAGAATGTGTAGTAGCAATGAATTTATACGTGAAAAAAATGCATTTTATTTGCTGATTGCGATGTAATGTCGCTTTAAACTATATATAATATAATTAATATGTACATGTAGTTGCAATCAGACCCATGCGCCCAAGTTGAAATATCTAACTTTAGAATAGCATAGAGTCCTTGGAAACCCAACGATTATATACTACTGGCTTGTTAGTGAAATTTCTGTATTGGATATAAGCCGAAAACGATCCAATATGTAAATTATTGGACTGTGTGAGGCGCGTACTTAAAACACTCACATATATAACAAGATCCTACTAATTACAAGTGTCTGGCGGATCTGTAGTCCAGTGGTAACACGCTGGACTGGTAATCCAGCGATCGCAGGTTCGATCCCCCATCTGACCCGAATACACTTTCAGATGGGACGTTAAACCGAGGTCTCGTGTCGGTGCTTTACACCGTTCTGTATGCTGCGAGGGATTCCCAGTTGGCGGAGTCCATCCCCAGCGCGTTCATATCTCGTTTGCGGACATCCTTGAAGCGAAGTTGGGGTCGACCTTTGTGCCCTGCGGCCAGTATGATGCCTCTGTAATAAACAATATATCCATGTTGATTACCAGGGAAATGAGAATACTGTATTAATTCAATAGTATAGTTTATATAAATTCAAATCCACGTGTCTTACATATACGTGTCTTATATATTAACCACTCACTCGAGACCTCATTCCTGATGGAATCCGTCGCCACGAGGGAGAGATATTTGTTTAATTTACGTTTATTTATCGTCGATACCGGGTGCCCATATGAGCGACGCCTCCTGAAGAGATTAGTCATTTTAGATTTTTGGAGGATAGTGCAATGATACAGATAGAGACCCATTCCAGAGTCTTCTCTGGTTCATGTACGTGCACGGTGTAAAGCACCGACACGAGACCTTCGGTTTAAAGTCCCATCTGAAAGACTGTTCATTTTATTACGGTCAGACGGGGATCGAACCTGCGATCCCTAGATTACCAGTCCAACGTGTTAACCACTGGACTACATATCCGTGTGTAGGGAGAGAGAAGAGGCATGTGGACTTTAAATACCTTGTCGTAACGACTCCAGTGAGACGCCGAACTCCGAGCCTTCCACACATGAAGCGAACACGCTACCGCTGCGCTATTCATAGCAATACGGGACTTTCACAAGGTGTAGCGGCGAGAATATAGCGGATGTGATCGTAATCAGTTTCTGTCTTTGCTGCTGACGTGATTGAATAAACTTCAATTTTGAGTAAGCGCATTTCTCTTTTTTCTATTAAGGCGGAGCGATATCTGTGAGAACAAACCAATTGGCCAACCCTCACGGGACTATATTTTGTGTGTTTGAACCCACAAAAGCTAGCTCTACAGAATGTATGGATTTAGGTTTCTTTCGAAGAATCAAAGTCGACAATCTGTAACGGTTCCGTGACAAAATGTAGTTTTCTACTGATTTCTTGTTTATTTACATGCATTTGTCTTTGATGAGCCTGTTTGATGGCTGACGATTTGTCTTTCAACCGCGACGTCACGTGATCGCGAGAATTTGCGAGGAATCTATTAATGATCTAAGCTCTGTTTTCGTTACTAATGAAATAGCGAGACGACGATGTTTTATTGATGTTTCTATTTTACAATGATTTATTAACCATTTCAACGCAAGTTTCGCACTAATGTGACTTATGTGACCTGATTTCATAAAAAGTTTGAAGTCAATTCGTTTGATTCAATTAATATACATATTAAGTATTGCTTTTTTAAAGAAATTACGAAAGGTTCAGTGACTTCTGGTAAATGTTCCATACTTTTGCCACAAATTACCATAATCAATATCTTAATCATTATTAAGGAGCCAAACTGTGTCTTTGTCCGATCAGTGTTTTATTACTAGAGCCCTCCGTGGTGCAAGCGGTATGGTGTCCGCTCCGTATCCGATGGGTTGTCAGTTCGAGCTCCACCAGAACCGCGGGGTAGTGTCCTGGGGCAAGCCATTTATATCCTCACTGACTCTAGTCTTCACCCCATGGGAATGAATGTCACCAGGAATGAGATATCGAGAGCGATTACACTAATGTTGTAATAACTTGTTTCGCAATCGAACTAAACGAAATGAGGAGAGTAATATGCATAAGCAGAATCTACGTTTTAAGGCTTCGTGACAATTAAAAACAATTTTGTTTTCTTATTTTCTTTCTTTGTCATGTTTATTTAGCGTCGCTACCGGTTGTCCATATGAGCGACGCCTCCTGTAGAGATTAATCATTTTAGAGTTTCGAGGGATAGTGCAATGATACAGACAGAGACCCATTCCAGATTCTCCTCTAGTTCTTTTACGTGCACAGTGTAAAGCACCGACACAAGACCTCGGTTTAATGATACCCACTCCAGAGTCTCCTCTGGTTCTTTTACGTGCACAGTGTAAAGCACCGACACGAGACCTCGGTTTAAAGAGACCCATTCCAGAGTCTCCTCTGGTTCTTTTACGTGCACAGTGTAAAGCACCGACACAAGACCTCAGTTTAATGATACCCACTCCAGAGTCTCCTCTGGTTCTTTTACGTGCACGGTGTAAAGCACCGACACGAGACCTCGGTTTAAAGAGACCAATTCCAGAGTCTCCTCTGGTTCTTTTACGTGTACAGTGCACCCGACACGAGACCTCGGTTTAAAGTTCCAGCTGAAATACTTTTAGTAGTATTAGTGTCAGACGGGGGGGGGGGGTCGAACCTGGATTCCCAGTCCAACGTGTTAACCACTAAGCTACTGACACATATGTCATATGATGTTCTAAGGTTCTTTATATACAGGTAGACAATAAAATAATAGTATCAATAATTTTGAATTGACATTATGTCTATCGAATTGTGTAATTTATTAGTCAGAATAGTACATACCATAATTGAATGTGTACAAACGAAAGATGTGTAAATCCAGTCCAAAATGGAGGTCGTGATAACACAGTGCTTAGGCGTTCATTTCAGGTGCGAAAGACCCGGAGTTCGAGTCCAACTGGAGCCGTTACGAGTGTGCCCTTAGGCAAGGTATTTAAATTCCACGTTGCCTCTTCTCTCTCCCTCGTGGCGATGGATTCCATCAGGAATGAGGTCTCGAGAGCGATTAGTATAAGTTGTAGAAACTTGTTTCGCAATCGAGCTAAAATAAATGTGTATAAACTAAATCCAGCCCAGTATATTATTGTTAGCATTGCGAATGACAACATGACATGAGCAACACGAATTCAATAAAATGTAAACGAGGAAATATACTCTTGAGGTTGGCAAACTCAGGCAAATAATGTGCTGATTATTAATATTTACCATTTTGCGATAATAATACCAAATCAGTTGACAGAGAAGCAGTATTCAATTATAGAAATCAATTAAAATTCAGTATTAAATGATAGAAATCAATTAAAATTCAGTATTCAATTATAGAAATCAATTAAAATTCAGTATTAAATGATAGAAATCAATTAAAATTCAGTATTCAATTATAGAAATCAATTAAAATTCAGTATTCAATTATAGAAATCAATTATAGACATCAATTAAAATTCAGTATTCAATTAAAGAAATCAATTAAAATTCAGTATTCAATTATAAAAATCAATTATAATTCAGCATTCAATCATAGAAATCAATTAAAATTCAGTATTCAATTATAGAATTCAATTAAAATTCAGTATTCAATTATAGAAATCAATTAAAATTCAGTATTCAATTATATAAATCAATTATAATTCAGCATTCAATCATAGAAATCAATTAAAATTCAGTATTCAATTATAGAAATCAATTATAATTCAGCATTCAATCATAGAAATCAATTAAAATTCAGTATTCAATTATATAAATCAATTAAAATTCAGTATTCAATTATTGAAATCAATTATAGACATCAATTAAAATTCAGTATTCAATTAAAGAAATCAATTAAAATTCAGTATTCAATTATAAAAATCAATTATAATTCAGCATTCAATCATAGAAATCAATTAAAATTCAGTATTCAATTATAGAAATCAATTAAAATTCAGTATTCAATTATAGAAATCAATTAAAATTCAGTATTCAATTATATAAATCAATTATAATTCAGCATTCAATCATAGAAATCAATTAAAATTCAGTATTCAATTATATAAATCAATTATAATTCAGCATTCAATCATAGAAATCAATTAAAATTCAGTATTCAATTATAGAAATCAATTAAAATTCAGTATTCAATTATAGAAATCAATTAAAATTGATTATAATTACTCGGCAAGGAATATAATAACGTTTTATCTAACATAAATAAATTGGTCACACTCTCAAACGACACAGACGGATATGTAGACTAGTGGTTACCACGTTGGACTGGCAATCTATGGATCGCAGGTTCGATCCCTCGTCTGACCCTAATAAAAGTAACAGTCTTTCAGATGGAACGCAAACCGATATCTTGTGTCGTTGCTTTACACCGTGCACGTAAAAGAACCAGAGGAGAATTCTGGAATGGGTCTCTGTCTGTATCATTGCACTATCCTCCAAAAATCTAAAATGACTAATCTCTTCACATCGTTCATATGGGCAACCGGTAGCGACGATTAATAAATCAAACGACATTTCATGAAACAGCCACACCAACAACATCCAAAACAGACACATGCAACCATCATTCACAGAACACCAGACCCAGTCATCCTCAGGCCAAAGCCACTGCCTACACGATATATGTCCGTTCAACATTATATAGTTTTTACAGCGTGGTCATTCTACTCTACAGAACATCAACCAGCTAGAAATGGTCCAAACCGTAGAGCAGCAAAGTTCGTGAAGAATGGCTACAGCAGGACATGCGGCGCCACAACCATGCTCCACGACATTAGCTGGAACACAATTACTGATCGACGTGACATCGGCCCACAATACCTGCCAACACCAATTGGCTCAAGTACAAGGTCATATCCAACGATACGGACACAAACTGATGCATATCAGTGGACATACATGGCCATTATGGGTGCCTTCCCATCAACGCCCTCCTTAGAATTACATACGCTTTTGTCACTTTATCACGGTTGTCCGATTCGCTGTGGTTAGCACGCTCGCTTCTCACCAATGCAACCAGAGTTCGTTCCTCGGACCGGGAAGTATGCGATATGGTGCCAGATCGGACAGAATGACCACATGTACGCTTTCATCCGCGCCAACGAGAGTGATTAATATAAGTTGTTAAAACTTGCTTGGCTTGTAAAATAAATAGTTTGAACTTTAAACTATCACTTAACGTTTGGATGTATAGCTTATTTTACTTGGTCCCTGTGACTCATTCTCAAAATGTCTGTGCGAAAGGGAAGAAGTCGGCACGTGAAACTTGCTATTGTTGTACATTGGTAACCCAGACTTTCAACTACATTGCAGCGAGTCCACACACTCCCGTACTTTCGACCTTTGTGACGAGACAAATGATTTGGATTGTCTTTGAAGAAAAACAAATGAAACGCATACAAACAAGATTCCCAGCTGCAGAACTTGAATAATGGCATTTCGGGAGAGATCTGAACTGGCGTCCTTGGTAGAGCGTCGGATTTGGAATCAAACGGTCCCGGGTTCGATACTCGGTCAGGCCACGTATGTAGTATCATTGAGGCACCTCCCACACACATTGCTTAGTACTCGTTAACCGGTTAGGTCGGCTAAACCTGCCCAGGAAAACATGTTTATGTCCCTGCAAGGGGTTTGACATTAATGGAACATACATACTGGTAGGGCTTGTCGCTTCTACCTTGGACTCGGTAAATACTCTCCAAACGACGCGGTGAACGGGGATATGGGATGGACACAACCGATCGTGCGACAGTGGACGGCTAATATAAGAAATTGGTTTCGTCTTAATAATATGGATCAAAGCAGGTTAAATAACCGTGTATTTAAATGGGCAAATGATAATAAGAGCCGTACTAGAAACTGGTTATATAAACTTGACTGTAAGCTAAAGAGTATAGACTGTGTGCCGTTAATCATAGATCACTATTATAGTACCAGTGAGCGACGAACTATCATTGAAACTGTTAACACAAACTTATCAAACAGTTTAGAGGCAACGTGGTTTACTAATATTAAAGCAGTAGTTGGAACTAGTGGCAAAGGACGAAATAAATTAAGACAATATAGCCAGTTTAAGAGTGAATACAAGACAGAATCATATGTGCAAAATATAGCAATACTTAGAAACCACAGAAGCGCCTTAGCCAAATTCCGTTGTGGCGTCGCACCAATTAAGATTGAAACTGGTAGATATCAAGGATTACCACTGTGTGAACGAACCTGTTTTCAATGTTCAAATACAATCGAGAGCGAAATACATGTATTGTTGAAATGTCCATTGTATGAGCATTTACGCACTGAACTTAAATTGTATGCGCAGTCTATTAATACATCATTCAACACGCTTAGTTTCTCTGAACAGTTTGCTTATTTAATGTCTGATAAAGATATTGCTAAATTATGTGCCAAAACCTGCAATAGAATTTTAATGGAAAGACGTAATATTTTATATAAAACCTGAATCATGTATATAGAAATCAAACAGCTTTATAATACTATTACGATTTAAATTTTGTATACATATATGTAAATGCAACATTTTAACCTGGGATGTATAGTTTTACTGTTTTATAAATTGAATTTAAAGTAAGTTTTAAGATGCTGTTATATTATATCTTAGTTTGTCTCTTATAACTCAAACATGATTGGTTGTGTACATTGTTTTAATATTACTGTTTAAATATGTTGTGTATGCTTGTACAAAAATGAGACGTAAATAAACATTTAAATATTTATCTATCTACTGGTCCACCATACGACAGCCCGTCCAGCACGATGTGAATGGACATTGGATAGATAGTCGGGTCGGATCAATTTTACCAATTCCTTCAAAGACCTACAGTGAAATAGTAAAGTGCAAAATTCCTAGATGGCCGCTATCTTTATTAAGTGGTCCACACGGTCAAAAAACGGAGTTATGGTAATGAGGTTGGTGTGGTAAATATTTGGAACAACCTGGACCACAGACATACCAGTATACTACGGTATAATATAAATCGGTTGTATAGGGTGAAACAAAAAACAACCACGAGTTTGGAACACAGGGCAAGTATATTTATTTTATTTTTTTTCTTCCAAATAGGAAAAGGGAAAATCAAAAGTATATAAATAGGTATAAAACAATTCCAAAACTGTCCTTAATAAATATAATCGATGATGTATATACACCAACTGTCACTCTTGTCTCCCTAGTTCAATCTATACACATGCATAATACTCATACACACTGTCTGGACACTTGCAGAATACATATACATGCATTTTCACAATATTGTATTACTGCTACATGATAATGATGTATGATCAAATTTAATGCAGACATGGTTCGGCAGTTTGCCTGTATACGCAAAGGAATTTACCGCGTTTAAATCTGCAATAAAACATGGTTTAGTGAGCGACATCAAACTCGACATCATTTTTAATGTCATTATATGCACAATTAAAAAGAACACAAACTATTTTTGCGATTTTTAGATATGTTTTGGTCATGTTAGAATCAAAATAATATTTGTACTTGCGTTATTTATAGTCAAATAAAACATGGTTTGTCGTTCGGAGAACCGAAATTCTTCACCAATAAATAACTGAAAGACAAATATTATTTCTTAAAATGTTTTTTAAGTCATTTATTCCCCCACATTGATACATACATGAACAGAGATTGAATCACGGACCACCCACAAGCCAACGGACCAGCCACAAGCCAACACCCACAAGCCAACGGACCACCCACAAACCAACGGACCACCCACAAGCCAACGGACCATCCACAAGCCAACGCAAGGTTAAAGGGAAACATTCGGCAGACAGTTTGTCCCAGCAAGCACCGGATAATTGGAAATGTGAGTATTATACTGAACAAATTATGTAAATCAGACTTCAAATAATGAAGAATTTGAAAACTATTTTAATATCAGAACAACAGAAATATTTCCTGTTAAACCAAATTAACCCATAACCTGCCAATCACGGCTAAACTCACTTTTTTAAATGGCATAGAGCCAGATCAGACGGCATAGAACGTGCCATCTGATCAGAATCTATGCGGTTTACTATTCGGATAAAGGAGATAAAACACTTGTCTGAATAGAAAACAACATAGATTCTGATCAGATGCTGCATCAAGAGCCTGCTCATCTGGATCTACACTTTCTGTAAGCCTATTTACAGGTCTGTGGCATTGAAATGGTTAAACAGCCTTGCCATTGAATCGGAGAAATGACTACTATATTGACAATCTATTTTAAAGATAATTCCTCTTTGTTCCAAAGCACAACATTTCTCCACCGAATACAATAATATATCTCCATCGATCAATACAATAATATATCTCCATCGATCAATACAATAATATAACTCCATCGATCAATCTCCTGATTCTTAGTGAAACTAAATCTTGATTATTACAACTACATTTATATTCAAATATTTCTTTATTCTAATTGTCTCAAACAGAAGCATTCTCCAAGCAATTTTAACCCTTTCAATAATACAGGCTTCTAAATAGACTTACAAAAAGTGTAGATCCAGATGAGCCGGCTCGTGATGAGCCGTCTCATCAGGATCTGCACTTTTTGCCAGTAATAATTATTACTATTTTTAGACAAATTTACACATTTTGATAAATGTACTGGTCTAAAGATAATTTTCTTATTAATTTATTGGTCTAAACATATCATGCACAAGTCCATGTCAGTTACTTGGTGTTGAATAGGTTAGTCTATTTACAGGCCTGTAGTGTTGAAAGGGTTAAGTTACATAAAACAGCTACAGAAGAAAGTATGCATAACATAATAGATTTGATTAATATTACAAACAATTAGTTTTAAATTAAACATCCATATGACACAACAGAAAACATTTTATTGATAGAACTTCAAAATTACACTGCACTCGTGTTCAGCTGTTGCAACACAAACCCCTTAAAGCAGCATTACATCGTAATAAAGGATGTTTTTGGTAAAATATAAATACTAATGTGTGTGTTTACAATAATCGAAATAGTCGCTCAGAAAGGATAGCAATCAAATAAATATAAACCGTCGTATACGCGAATTTGTTTATCAACAAACGAAATGTAAACACGCACAGCGCGCATGCGTGAAACAACAGTGGACATGCCATGTTTGTTTTCAATATTGCCGAAGGATGACGATGCATTCCGAATGTAAATCAGTTTCCGCGCGTGACCGACTGACTCGGAAAGTCCTACTTTCGGTTTCGAGATTGTTTTATCGTAAAAAAAAACACTTTTTACTAATTGAATATAATTGTACAAATTATAATTTAGAATGTGTAGCAGGATTGCTACCCATACATAAAATTTGAATTTTTCAAATATCTTTTATTTCATACGATGTAATGCTGCTTTAACATTGATCATGCTAACATTTATGCCAGCAGAGTGAAATAGCGGGGCACGAACCAGTGGACATCAACGATAATAGACTACAGTGGTACCACTCGACCACAGAGAAAGTCGAATATAACTTAATAGCAATAAATTCCTATCGAAACATATTAGTTTAAACTTTATTTATTTTACGAGTGCGAAACAAGTTTCAACAACTTATATTAATCACTCTCGTTGGCGCGGATGAAAGCTTAAATGTGGTCATTCGTGTGGGAGAAACCCAGAGAAAACCCACCTGTCCAATCTGATGACCACCGTACCATCTCGCATACTTCTGGTCCGAGGATCGAACCCGAGTTGCCATGGTTTTTCATATAAACGAGACACGGTCTGAGGAGGCTGAATGAACCAATCAGAATCGCGATATTGCAATAAGTTGTAAACATATTCATGTATTCTACAAAAGCTCCATTTCTAACATAATATTTATTTATTATATTCTTGGGTCTACAAAACATGTGTATGCTAAAATATACATTGGTGATCATTTTCTTCATTGCACAGACAAAAAAGTACAACAACAACAACAATACAGTGATACAAAAATAACAATAAAATGGACGTAACCAAAACAAACAAAAAAACAAAGCAACTTTTGATAAATTAGTGCACAATAGGCAATCAAAAAATACTGGTAGTGTAGAAAATAATATTGTCACATACAGTGCAAAAACAATCTAAACTCTGTCTGTCTGGTGCAACAAACCTAAACAATCTACCCCTGTCTGTCTGGTGCAACAAACATATCTGACATTGATATAAGTATCAGGCAATGAATTGCGTCAAAAAACAATTGGCAAGGTAACAGCAGCATGGTAACACTTACCTAAACAAAACAGAAATAAATAATGACTGATGAACAATGACGTGACATAACATCAAACCAAACTAAATTAAGCGAGGAATTAAATCAAGGACGAAAATAAAGTGATGAATTAGATCAAGGGAGGAAACAAAGTGAATTAAATCAAGGGAGGATGTGAAATGATGAACTAAATCAAGGGAGGAAATCAAGTGATGAATTAAATCAAGGGAGGAAATAAGTGATGAATTAAATCAAGTGATCAATAAGATCAAGGGAGGAAATAAAGTGAGGAATTAAATCAAGTGATGAATTAAATCAAGGGAGGATGTGAAATGATGAACTAAATCAAGGGAAGAAATCAAGTGATTTAAATCAAGGGATAAAATAGTGACTATTCACGATGACTCAATAGTGAGCCAAATATTCTAACAACTACAACACTACATCCATGCCATCACAAAATCTTAAATTTACAATATCCGAATAATTACGTCGTCCGACTACCATAGCAGATACAAATCTAAGTGGGAACTAAAATGCAACACAAAAGGCAAAAATATCGCCTCTGCACATCACCGTACCCACAATAATACACGTATACGAAAAAATGTAAACGAGATTCTACGACACAATCTAAGAAGTCTGTGATCTGTGAAGTCTATAATACTTAAATAAACAATGCTGTTGTAACAAGCAGATGTACGATATGGAATTTTTGCTTATGGCATCAATTGTTGCTGAGTAGAGTATTATTTCACACATAGACTAGATAGATAAACATTTTATAATCGATTATTATATTTCGGGTTTTACGCCTGCATCAGCACCATTTTGGGCTATATCGCCGACGGGCAGTTTACTTAACAACACCTTTCCTGGGCATGCTCCAGCAGTTAACCAGTACTTGGGTGCACCAACCTCCGTAAGAAACTGCCAACTTTTTCATATAAATGAGACACGGCCTGAGCGGAGCTCGAACCCGTGACCATCAGTGATGATAGGTTACAGTGGTATACAAGTCAGCGACCTTAACCACTCGACCACGGAGGTGGACACAAAAGTGATTATATCTGCCGCTAGCGTGCAAAAGGGTTAAACACAAAGCAAGTGGAATGAGTAAACATATTGCAGCTCTCTAGATAATGCTGTAAGGCAACAGCATACAAATCCATAAAGTGTTTGAATAATTGAATCAGTGCACATCACAATGAAACAGGCCTGCCTTAGAATTAAGTTTATATAAAATAACAATAATCTGTAAACTTTCATAGTATGTCATAGGCCATCTGCATACGCTTAAATGGAAACTATGTAGATAAATTAAAACATGGAAGATTAGATTGATTGAGCGTTATTTGTCCACATTCATGTATCTACACACGTTATGTCGAATTCCGTCGGACCGAACAAAATACTTCCGATATAACCGAAGTTTGACTTAACGAAATTCGATATAAACGGATCCAGTTATATGTAAAATGATAGTGACTGAAATGGGACTTTGATCCGACTTCGAGATAACTTGATAATTCGACATAACAGACTTCGACATAACGGATGTAGACTGTACATTTGTACATACAAAGCATGAAAAGTGTATAGTTGAATAGAATAACTTCCCCACATACACTATTAGATTAGAACCTACAGCAGCGAGGGGGCAAGTGATTGAATGTTGTAATTTAATTTATAAATTAGAAATTATTCCGTTCGAAAAAATCTAATGTGGAAGAAATAAACAGATTTATTTATTTAGAAATTTAGAAATTATTCCATTCTAAAATCTTAATGTGGAAAAAAGAACACTTTGTTCACCTATAATTATATGCATAGATACAATGTATACGAGCAGAGATATTAACTATCCATAAACCTATTTATTCCCGTTCATTTATTTCTACAAAACTAAATGGAATTTTGATAGAATCAAATTCAATCCAACATTAGGCCTAAATACTGTCAACTCTCTATCTCTCAACTATTACAGATTTATTTTTCCCACCTAACTCCACAATACTTCTTTACATGGAACCCCATACCGCATCAAATTGTCTTTACTTTGAATAGCTGGTACATCAAAGCACGTCAACACAATTGTAATAACTCACGCCAAGTTGTATTGGATAGCATATCGTGTGCACATCATATAGAATATTTTTAAACAATTTAACTGGTTACAAAAACCATAAAACGTATTGCAACAATGTATTAACCATTCAACATATACGATTCGGAAAATTAGTAACCATTAAATGTCTTATAACATTCTCATTACGATTTTAAATCTTCGTTCTTGTCGTATGTGCTTTGTAACCAAAGTATAATTTGCAACAGAGTTCTCCGAAAGTCAAAAATGATTCGGAAAAAAATGACTAAACATGTACTATAAAGTACCAATTAATCTTAGCATTTGTTGAACCTTTTACTCCTTCTCGTCTTCGTAAAAACTCTTCAACATTTCCTGGAACATTTAATCCTTCTTCTTGTCTTCGCTGCTCTTCATCGGTATATCGTTTCGATCTCTATCGTCCAGTGGCTTCGGTTCCCGCACTACAGCGCGCCTCATAGCGTCCCACATACCACCCATAAATATTGCACAGAACAAGTTTTCAAATGGTGCAAACGGATCGTGAATTCCTAGCAGTATTGCGGACAGCTTGAAGTATACAAAGAAAATAACCACTCCGAAATATATAAGCGGGTGGGGTGCTTGAATGTAGTTCAGCCGCTCCATCAAAAACACTGTTGATGCCACAATACAAGCCTTTGTTGCACTGTAACAGAAATATGCAAGTTAAAAGTCTAGAAATGTATTCATAGGACATGGGTTGCATAAAACACACACTGCTATGCTAGTGCCAGTTTGTTATTGTTTGGTTTTTGGGTCTACAGTAACAACATTCTTAGGTCACTCTCCAATAGGAGCAAGACCCTGGTTGCCCCTTCGAGCAGTATTTCAGGCAAGGACGGGGAACAAGGGTAGAACCAATGACCTTCTGCGAACCCGCTGGACAGCTTCCTCGGATGAAAGAATTATCGATCATACAAGTGGTCCAATTCCAAATTACCCAGATGCCCCAGAATACCAGCGTAGCGGTGATATTGATAATATTGTCAACGTCTCTGAGCTTGATACAAGCCTCGTAAAACTTTTGGCCACATTGTTTTCTTTGTTAAATGTTGTATTATTTTTCTAACCAACAGCAATGGACATAAAATGATATCAACCTTTCAGTATTAAGGGGGTATAACTCTTATTATGGTTGAGCATTAAGGTACAACATCTGACAGTTTGCCAGACAGCTGGATCACTTCCAAAATCCAAGCAAGGTTCAAACCCGCAGCTGTAAAGGACATGTGATTGATGGTCCACGACATTAACCATTGGGCCGCGGAAGTCCTTCATGGTTGTCGAACATAGGATGTGCAGGCGAGATACCTCTGGTGTAATGCAACAAACATATATCAATTGCTATCATTGTATGTGCGAGATTCGTTTCGTTTTTCAGTATAGTCGCACAAACTGCTTACATCATACAGCTATTATTGGTGGCGGACGACCCCCCGGGTGCCCCTCAAAGCAGTATTTCATGCACGAATGAGCACCCTGACAGAACCACCGACCTTCCACAAGCCAGCTGGATAGCTTCATCACATGAAAGAATCTGACACCCCAGTGGAATTCGAACCTATAGCGATGATGGGCAAGTGATTTGAAGTCAACGACCATAGCCAAGTGGCCACGGAAACCCCCCAATGTGTGAGTTGCAGATACTACTTACAATGTTGGTTGAAGAATTTCATTGGTCCCTGGCACCCATACACCACGAATCAATCGCTCAAAATTCTTCATTAAGTAACTACCAGCTCCTAGATGAAGACAAATGGTCGATATTAGTAGAAACAAGGCACTGGCAATATATACATATAACTACAGAATAACTACAACCCCCTGGATCGGCAAAACGCGCTCTTTCATTTCTGCATACATTTACATTGTATTTATCGCTTATTCACAATAGAATCCTTCACAATGAAGGAGAGAGAAGGAAACGACTGCTATGGTTCTAGACATCTCAAATTCACAACCCTCGGGTTACTAGGCGACCATCGTCTCAATCATTGTTGTTGTCAGTTCGCTCACCAATTGAGACTCGACTCAGACCAGCGCCTTACAATCCTATCTTAACCCTTTCAACACTACAGACCTCTAAATAGGCTTACAAAAAGTGTAGATCGAGATGATGAGCCGTCTCATATATTAGTAATATTACTATTTTTTAGATAAAATTACCCATTTTGATAAATGAACTGGTCCAACTGTAATTTTCTTGTTAATTTATTGGTCTAAAAATATCATGCACCAATCCATGTCCGCTACATGGTGTTGAATGGGTTAAAACACTTCCATTAGAATGAATCACTCAATGCGGTACATTATGATGAAAGAAGATGTGTACTTAAGGTGTATAAATTCATGTCTCTTTCAATGTGGTACATTATGATGAAAGAAGATGTGTACTTAAGGTGTATAAATTCATGTCTCTTTACTGCAAAGCTACGAACAATAAAGAAACTTCTTCTCCAGTCGCAACAACAGCGTAGGTCATATGACGACTTTCCAGCTATTATTTGAGCACGGACAGGCACCTGGGTAGAACCACTGACCTTCCGCAAACCAGCTGCATAGCTTCCTCACATGAAATTATTTGACACCTGAAGTGGGATTCGAACATACAGCAGTGAGTGACAAGTAAATAAACGACCGTAACCACTCAGCCACGGGGCCCAGCCCCTTGTGCCCTGGAAAAGGACATAAAAATGATTACCTTTTATAGTTCCTATGAGCACAATGATGATGTAGGCATTAGGGTAGAGCTTGGCTGTGTGGTTGACTGCGGCGTACACTTTACTCGCTCTCTGCACCTCCTTCAGACCACAGATAACCATTTTAAATGGAAGCAGCCTCGCCAATTTATACACAATGTCGAACGGGGAATAAAATACAAGGTACCTGAAATGAATGCTTCTAAGAGTGAATACACGAAGAATGGGCGAAGCCTACCTTGCTTGCTACAGGAATACAAAACCAGATTTAACACCATTTTGGGCTTCAAGTCCACGTATATTTATTTACGTGCAGTTTACCTAACACCTTTCCTGGGCAGGCTCCATCAGTTAACAAGTACTTGGTGCATCAACCTCTTTAAAAAATACCAACTTTTTCATATAATTATGTTATATTTCGGGTTTTACGCCTGCATCAGCACCATTTTGGGCTATATCGCCGGCGGGCAGTTTACCTAACAACACCTTTCCTGGGCAGGCTCCAGCGGTTAACCAGTACTTGGGTGCACCAACCTCCGTAAGAAACTGCCAACTTTTTCATATAAATGAGACACGGTCTGAGCGGGGCTCGAACCCGTGACCATCAGTGATGATAGGTTACAGTGGTATACAAGTCAGCGACCTTAACCACTCGACCACGGAGGCGGACGCTTTTTCATATAAAGAGACATGCCCCGAGGTTATAAAACTTTTCTCCAATCTCAAAACTCAGTCTCAAACGTCTGATTGGTTCAGCTGACAGTAACACTCAGAATCAACGAATCAGATCATTTGAGCTTGAGTTTGAGATCTGAGAAAAGTTTTATAACCTCGGGGCATGGTCTGAGCAGGACATCAGTGATGATAGTTTACAGTGGTATACAAGTCAGTGACTGTAACCACTCAACCATGGAGGCGGACCAAAGATGCAAAGATTTGACTTGAACACTGTTCAGTTTCTGGAACCCAATATTCAAGCATTGTTACCTATATTTCCTGAACTTCATCTGCGTGAACGATCGCGCACGAAGTTGGCCTCATATTAGTAGTGACAAAAAAATGAGATGAAACATACAGACTAGTTCACGCTCACTCCGCCTCCGTGGTCGAGTGGTTAAGGTCACTGACTTGTATACCACTGTAACCTATCATCACTGATGGTCACGGGTTCGAGCCCCACTCAGACCGTGTTTCATTTATATGAAAAAGTTGGCAGTTTCTTACGGAGGATGGTGCACCAAGTACTGGTTAACCGCTGGAGCCTGCCCAGGAAAGGTGTTGTTAGGTAAACTGCCCGTTGCTCAAATGGGAAACCGGTAGCGACGTTAAATAAACTTAAATAAAAATAAACTGCCCGCCGGCGATATAGCCCAAAAATGGTGCTGATGCAGGCGTAAAACCCGAAATAAATATAACATAATAAGTTCACGTATAAGCGACACAAAGATAAGGTAGCATACCACTTGGAATGTTTCGCTGACAAAAATGCAACTACCGGTAGACAAATTATATGCTTAAATGTATTAAACACAATTATAAGAGGTTGGAATTAGCTTAAATAACGCACACATGTAGCGAAGCCTGGGCATAGCTTTATTCAATGTGTGCGTTATTAGGCAGTACTTGCATTTGGTATACAGCAAAACCTGTCTTAAGCAGCCAGTCAAGGGAATCACAGTATGTGGCTGCTTAGCACAGGTTATGTTATGTTATATTTTGGGTTTTATGCCTGCATCAGCACCATTTCGGGCTATATCGCCGGCGGGCAGTTTACTTAACAACACCTTTCCTGACTTAGCACAGGTGGCTGCTTAATAGAGGTCAAATGTATAACAAAGTAACATATTGGGAATCTGAAAACTGGCTGCTTAATTGGAGGTGACCACTAACACAGGTTTGACTGTACATTGTAAACAACTAAAATTCAAGCCTATAGTAATGAGAAGTGAACTTCAATGATGACCGGTTACCAAACAGAATATATGGGCGTACTAAATCCTGTACTACACACCATACTGCTGTTGCTGTAAGTATACTTCTGTGATCTTTGAATGGCGTGATCGCCGGTTCCCCCAACAGTATGTTAGCGATGATGCTTCCTGCGAAACAGATCAACATGCTCGAAACCCAAGTAGACAATGGATGCCGTCTGTAGAATGGCTGCGAACCTGCAAATACATAAAACAGGGTTGTTAACCTAAAAAAGGTTGCAAGTACATTATATATAAAACATGGCTGCGAATCTGCAAATACATAAAACGTGGCAGCGAACCTGCAAATACATAAAACATGGCTGCGAAACCTGCAAATACATAAAACATGGCTGTGAAACCTGCAAATACATAAAACGTGGCTGCGAAACCTGCAAATACATAAAACGTGGCTGCAAACCTGCAAATACATAAAACATGGCTGCTAAACCTGCAAATACATAAAACGTGGCTGCAAACACATAAAACATGGCTGAGAAACCTGCAAATACATAAAACGTGGCTGCAAACACATAAAACGTGGCTGCGAAACCTGCAAATACATAAAACGTGGCTGCAAACCTGCAAATACATAAAACGTGGCTGCGAACCTGCAAATACATAAAACGTGGCTGCAAACCTGCAAATACATAAAACATGGCTGCGAACCTGCAAATACATAAAACGTGGCTGCAAACCTGCAAATACATAAAACATGGCTGCAAACCTGCAAATACATAAAACATGGCTGAGAAACCTGCAAATACATAAAACGTGGCTGCAAACACATAAAACGTGGCTGTGAAACCTGCAAATACATAAAACGTGGCTGCGAACCTGCAAATACATCAAACGTGGCTGCAAACCTGCAAATACATAAAACGTGGCTGCAAACCTGCAAATACATAAAACGTGGCTGCGAAACCTGCAAATACATAAAACGTGGCTGCAAACCTGCAAATACATAAAACGTGGCTGCGAAACCTGCAAATACATACAAAGGATTAGGATAGGAGATGTTTGGCATTTATAAACAGGTGGTGTTTATCACGAGTACCATTGATTGGTTAAAGTGTACATGTATATCCCCCTCCATACCCACTCACAGTTAGTTGTTGTAGTTTAGTTTATACAAATTAATTTTAGCTCGATTGCGAAACAAGTTCTTATAACTTATATTAATCACTCTCGAGACCTCATTCCTGATGGAATCCATCGTCACGAGGGAGAGAGAAGAGGCATATGGAATTTAAATGCCTTGCCTAAGGGCACAATCGTAACGGCTCCGGCGGGGCTCGAACTCCGGACCTTTCGCACATGAAGCGAATGCGCTACCACTGAGCTATCACAACTTCACAGTTGCTTCAGACATTCAGTGGAGTAATAAAAGCATGGAAGTGATATATAGGAAGTTATTGCAATCAAAAGTCATGCGTTGTATTATGAAGCAATATGTTGTATATACGTAAATAGGCAAAAGTGCATCCGCTGTCCACTCGAATGTAGTCCCAATAACTAACATAGTTAATTTTTCTTTTTGGTAAAAATGCATTTTCAGGACAGGCAGTGTATAGTTTTTGTGTTTTTTGAGAAATTATGTGACTTGAGAAGACTTCAGACTAGTTGATGTGTAGAAAAGATGTGGTATAAGAATTCAGGCCATTGCAAACTGAAGGTTGGTATACAGTATTATTTGGCGGAGGAATACAGTGTGTAAGCACAGTAACGTTATTCACAGGTGAGCACTGGTTATTTGAAACATAAAATTGTGAATAATCTTGGTGTGGTTCAGGCTGATTTGAATACCTCTTCACAGTGGATGTGATATCAGAAGAAATGAAAGATTGGAAATATAAATGAACAGACTGTATGTTTTTACTATGTATTTAATAGGCAATTTATTTGATGTTTTACAACCTAACACATCAATTTTTCAGTCTAGCTTGAGCCCTGTCACTATCGATCGACATTTGAAATGACGGAACCTGTATTTTTAAAACTTTTCAGGAGAGACAAAACACAGAATATAAAAAAACTTGCACCTACAAGGAAGAGGATTATAATATGCACAATTAGACATAATACCGAAGATTCTCAACAAGTTTGGTGAATAGGTTGTTGGCAAACGGTTTAGGAGATGAAACGTGGACAAGGCGAAACTGGAGGGACAGTTTTTCGCATTGGGACGAAAATGTTCAAAGGGGCGATAAACCAGGGAAAAAACACCCAATCCAGAAAACCAACACCCACACAGAACAGGATTATAAAATGCACTCCTAGACATCATATTGGTAGCACTCCACGCCATATTTGGTGTAAAACCAACACCCACACAGAACAGGATTATAATATGCACTCCTAGACATCATATTGGTAGCACTCCACGCCATATTTGGTGCAAAACCAACACCCACACAGAACAGGATTACAATATGCACTCCTAGACATCATATTGGTAGCACTCCATGCTATATTTGGAGTAAAACCAACACCCACACAGAACAGGATTATAATATGCACTCCTAGACATCATATTGGTAGCACTCCATGCTATATTTGGAGTAAAACCAACATGTTTTGGAGAGGAAGCACAAACATGTTTTGTGTTATAAAACATGCTCAAAGGTCCATAAATCTGTAAACACTCGTAGTACATGTATATATGCTCATATACAATATGCACAACTAGACATTTTCAAGACTAGTAACCTAAACACATGTGATCAATTTGACGATGAATTGATGATATGTGTCCATGTACTTTTAAATGAAAGATTAGACATAATTAATTAATACACGTTTAAATGAAAGATTAGACATAATTAATTAATACACGTTTAAATGAAAGATTAGATATAATTAATTAATACACGTTTAAATGAAAGATTAGACATAATTAATTAATACACGTTTAAATGAAAGATTAGACATAATTAATTAATACACATTTAAATGAAAGATTAGACTTAATTAATTAATACACGTTTAAATGAAAGATTAGACATAATTTATTAATACACATAGTATTAAGTTGGCTACTTGTATCTTGGACATGATGGAACTTTGTTACATGCACGAAAGTGCACATCCATGCTCAAAAGACGCAATGATAACTTTTAAGAAAATGTTAGTTTAAACTTTATTTATTTTTTATGATTGCGAAAAAGCAAGTTCTAACAATTTATATTAATCACTCCCATTGGCGTGGATGAAAGCGTAAATGTGGTCATTCGTGTGGCAGGAAACCGGAATACCCAGAGAAAACCCACTTGTCTGATCTGGCGACCACCGTACCATCTTACATACTTCCCGGTGTCGCCAGATCAGACATGTGGGTTTTCTCTGGTTTCCTATATGCTAAAATGTGGTTAAAATATGTTAAGCAGTGTGCACAAAAATGCTGAGGTTAAATGGGAGGGAGAGACATGGGATAGGCCAACTGCTGCGGCCTGGCCAGTTTTGCTGCCCATGGATGGTGCTACGACCTGGCCAGTTTTGCTGCCCATGAATGGTGCTACTGACTTAGCTTAGGACTCCCCATAAATTTGTCCTGGATACGCCGCTGTATATACATATATATGACACAGTACTTGCCAAACACTACACTTGTGTCAAATCATGGTGCACAATTCTCTCAATAACTATTTTCATATACCTAGCATCTCTTGCATCAGAACAGCATATTACAGAGAGTAATGAACCGATTAATGGCTTTATCATAACATAATTATACACAACAGGGATGATCCCACATAATATCTAGCTTACACCTAGATGCCCTAGCACTATGCTGGAGTACACTGTATGCCAGATGTTGTGGCAACCAAGGGCTAATGGCTTCGACAGAAGTGGTGGGATGGGTCATCTTATTAGGGCAAACATTTCAAAACAGACCCAGGGCTCATTGTCAGAATTTTTGGGAGAAGTGAGAAAGCGCTCGATGATGTCCTTAAATTATATATAAAATAGTGTTATTTACTAAATTTCAATCAAAATAGGGTTAAGATACACAGTAGGACCATTCAATGCTGCTTTATAATGGGTTAGTATATCTTACTACACAAAATTTTGTATGAAAACAGTAAAACCAACATTTCTTTAGGGAGAAGCAGGGCCCCCAGGGCAACTATTTCACCCAAGTTGCACTCTTGAGTCCATGGTTTTACAAGATATGGACACAAACATATCCTACCATACCAATTTGACCATTGAACATTTATGTAACCTTCACCTCAGAACAAGATATGGATAAGAAACAAAACTACGACAGCCGGTTGATGCACATACGACAGCTGGTTGATGCACATACGACAGTCGGTTAATGCACATACGACATCCGGGTGATGCACATATGACAGTCGGTTGATGCACACATGAGTCGGTTGAGGCACATACGACAGCCGGGTGATGCACATACGACAGCCGGTTGATGCACATACATGTACAACAGCCAGTTAATTCACATACGACAGCCGGTTAATTCACATACGACAGCCGGCTGATGCACATACATGTACAACAGCCAGTTAATTCACATACGACAGCCGGCTGATGCACATATGTCTACAATTCTGTTGACAATATGGAACTCAAAACAACAAAATCACAAAGAATAATGGTAAGGTAATTGCTGTAATGCTCTCCACTCTCAACAGCAAACATCTGACAGAATACTCCGGTTACATTCCATACATACCTACACACTGTGCATATCTAGATACACAGTGGAACACATGGACAGTGTTGCAAGACACATGGTTTTTAAACACTTATTGTCTCCTGCTAATTAAGGAGGTGATGTTTTTGTCTTCATTTATTTGTTTCTTACGTTTGCTCATCTCTTAAGCAGGATTACGAAAACAAGTTGTAGACAGATGTTTATGAAATTTTGGCAGAAGGGTGGGGCTACCCTGTTCCCGCTGTCGATCGCCAATTACGACGAAAGCAATTATTGGCGCTAAATTTTGTGAATTGTCAGGAATCTGTGGCACAACTTTTACATGGAGACGATCCCTATAACATGGAGATGGTCCCCTATAACATGGAGATGGTCCCTATAACATGGAGATGGTCCCCTATAACATGGAGATGGTCCCCTATAACATGGAGATGGTCCCCTATAACATGGAGACGATCCCTATAACATGGAGATGGTCCCTATAACATGAAGATGGTCCCTATAACATGGAGATGGTCCCCTATAACATGGAGATGGTCCCCTATAACATGGAGACGATCCCTATAACATGGAGATGGTCCCTATAACATGGAGATGGTCCCTATAACATGGAGATGGTCCCCTATAACATGGAGACGATCCCTATAACATGGAGATGATCCCTATAACATGGAGATGGTCCCTATAACATGGAGATGGTCCCCTATAACATGGAGATGGTCCCTATAACATGGAGATGGTCCCTATAACATGGAGATGGTCCCTATAACATGGAGATGATCCCTATAACATGGAGATGGTCCCTATAACATGGAGATGGTCCCCTATAACATGGAGACGATACCTGTGAATCTTACTGGACAAAGTTTTGTATGAAAATTGTAAAAACAAATTATGAGCGGGACTCGAACCCGTGACAATCAGTGATAATAGGTTACAGTGTTACAAGACAGCGATCTTAACCACTCGACGGAGGCGGACAATAAGTTGTAATATTTTCCCTAGAAAGTAGGGCTTGTGACATTGGGACGATTTGAATAAAATGTCACAAGGGCTACTACACATTTGCTATCTGCTCATTTCGCCTACAGCGTGCTAAAGGTTAAGGTACCCAAGAAAGCTTATAAACCTATCATTCCTGACAAATGCTAGCCTTCACCGACTTTAGCAATTGTAATACACATTCCGGACAAATGCTAGCCTTCACCGACTTTAGCAATTATAATACACTTTCCTGACAAATGCTAGCCTTCACCGACTTTAGCAATTATAATACACTTTCCTGACAAATGCTAGCCTTCACCGACTTTAGCAATTGTAATACACTTTCCCGACAAATGCTAGCCTTCACCGACTAGCAATTATAATACACTTTCCTGACAAATGCTAGCCTTCACCGACTTTAGCAATTATAATACACTTTCCTGACAAATGCTAGCCTTCACCGACTTTAGCAATTGTAATACACATTCCGGACAAATGCTAGCCTTCACCGACTTTAGCAATTATAATACACTTTCCTGACAAATGCTAGCCTTCACCGACTTTAGCAATTATAATACACTTTCCTGACAAATGCTAGCCTTCACCGACTTTAGCAATTATAATACACTTTCCTGACAAATGCTAGCCTTCACCGACTTTAGCAATTATAATACACTTTCCTGACAAATGCTAGCCTTCACCGACTTTAGCAATTATAATACACTTTCCTGACAAATGCTAGCCTTCACCGACTTTAGCAATTATAATACACTTTCCTGACAAATGCTAGCCTTCACCGACTTTAGCAATTATAATACACTTTCCTGACAAATGCTAGCCTTCACCGACTTTAGCAATTATAATACACTTTCCCCACAAATGCTAGCCTTCACCGACTTTAGCAATTATAATAGGCATTCCTGACAAAAGCTAGCCTTCACCGACTTTAGCAATTATAATACACACCTGTTACACATGGATTTATCAGTTAATTTCTTGTGATGTCACTAGCACATAGGCAGGGCTTATCAGTTAGAATGAATAACTGAATCTTTTATACAAATTTATTTTAGCTCGATTGCGAAACAAGTTCTTACAACTTATATTAATCACTCTCGAGACCTCATTCCTAATGGAATCCATCGCCACGAGGGAGGGAGAAGAGGCGACGTGGAATTTAAATGACTTGCCTAAGGGTACAATCAGAACGGCTTCAGCGGAATTTTTGTTCAATAATCTATTGCATTCTCTGTATCACACGTCACTTTCTACTGCACTAGTAAGGAAGAGTGTTGTTCTTAGCATTAGCACAAGGGAGATGATAATGACAGGTAGTTAGCAATTTATATCTTAATTTCTGCCAGAGAGAAAATGATTAATTACCGACTGGTGCATTATATGTAGATTAACCCTTTACCTGCTGAGTAAATAAAAATCACATTTGCAAACAACATAGATCCAGATCAGCCACGGCATTACGTCGTGTCTGATCAGGATCTATGTTGCTTGCTATTCAGCCAAGTATCCGAATAGTAAACAGCTTGATCAGATGGCACATTCTGTGTTGTCTGATCGGACTCTGTGCTTATTGCAAGTGATTTTATTTGCCGCTAGTGTGTAAAGGGTTAAGTCTAAATTATGTCTAAGTGTCTACTAAACTGTATGTGACAATTATCCATGTACATAGTTCATGTCTGATTATTTACATCAAGTTCTTATCGCGCGCTTCCTCACTTCTCCAAAAGATTCTTGACAGAATGAACCCTGCATATATGTGGATTAAGACCTATTTATGTCTAGTATCAGGCAGGCGATATTACTATGTAGAATAAACATAAACAGTTACCTAATTTATGCCTACATCTAGGTTTTATGTCTAGTATATACATAGTACATAGCTTTAACAACTTATATTAATGATTAATCACTCTCGTTGGCACGGATGAGAGTGTATATCTGGTCATTTGTGTGAGAGGAAACTGGAGAACTCCCACCAGTCCGCCACCGTACCATCTCACATATTTCCAAGGTTTTAGGTCTAGCAAACGTTTTCTCGGAAATAGTATAAGATGTCCATGACCTTTTAATAACAAGATGAAGGTTATCGACCATGTTGTGGAACAGAATCCTGTAGGTATGATTAATTACTGGAGGCTTCACAAAGTTCTGAAAATCCATTGATGTGATGCACGAGAATCCATTGAAGTGATGCACGAGAATCCATTGAAGTGATGCACGAGAATCCATTGAAGTGATGCACGAGAATACATTGAAGTGATGCACGAGAATCCATTGAAGTGATGCACAGTTTTATATGTTGCCGGAGATTGGATTTTTTTGGGGTTTAAATTTACACCAATAGCTGGAGGATATGTTACGTTATATTTCGAGTTTTACGCCTGCATCAGCACCATTTCGGGCTATATCGCCGGCAGGCAGTTTACCTAACAACACCTTTCCTGGGCAGGCTCCAGCGGTTAACCAGTACTTGGGTGCACCAACCTCCGTAAGAAACTGCCAACTTTTTCATATAAATGAGACGCGGCCTGAGCGGGGCTCGAACCCTGACCATCAGTGATGATAGGTTACAGTGGTATACAAGTCAGCGACCGTAACCACTCGACCACGGAGGCGGACCCAATAGCTGGAGGAAGAAGCAGGTGCCCTGCTGAACAGTAGTTCAAGCACGGACTGGTACCCGGGTAGAACCCACAACCATCCGCAAGCCAGCTGATTAACTGATGATTTAGACCATGTTTCTATAATTGGTTGACGAGATATTGTTTAAAGGTACACTTTAGTTTGAGCTATCCGCAAGGGCGGGAGGCCAGGTATTTTATCCAGCTATTCATGCCACAACCACTTGCTACTTAACTCTTTCAACACCAAGTAACTGACATGGACTGGTCCATGATATTCTTAGACAAATAAATGAATAAGAAAATTACACTCGGACCAGTTTATTTATCAAGATGGGTAATTTTGTCTAAAATTAGTAATATTACTTGCAAAAAGTGCAGATCCTGATGAGACGGCTCGTCACGAGCCGGCTCATCTGGATCTACACTTTTTGTAAGCCTATATAGAGGTCTGTGGTGTTGAAAGGGTTAAAACTTTATCCAAAAACGAACAAAAAACATTTTTTAACGATCTTTTTTTTGCTACATGTACAAGCGGGAATTGAGATACAGTCTACATCCGTTATATCGAATTCCGTGGGGACCGAGCAAAACAGTTTGACATAACCAAAGTTTGACTTTAACGAAATTCGATATAAACGGAGCGAGCTATATGTAAAATGAGTTTCTGAAACGTGACTTTGATCCGACTTCGAGATACGCGGATAATTCGACATAACCGACATAAAATAACGGATGTAGATGATATAAAACAAATGTCGAAATGAACCACGACAGTACTCTGTACCTGCAACCTAGTATATTTCCAAAATCATTGAACATATGAAAACTTGTAGTTGTTTAACGACAATCCCTAACTTGTGGTACATATATGCAAGGGTAGTCTCCCTTAAACTAAAGAGTTTTGTGTTGACACCAAAAATGTTTCTCTTAATACAATTGGTTTTAAACGTATTTGTTTTCAAGTCATAAATGCCGTACACTAGGATCTCTTAAATATTTCCTAAGTGATTGTGAATAGAAGAGGTAGCATGATGGATGGACCACTCACTGTTCAGCAGTTTATGAGATAGCATGGTTGATGGACCACTCAATGTTCAGCAGTTTATGAGATAGCATGGTTGATGGACCAATCGATGTTCAGCAGTTTACGAGATAGCATGGTTGATGGACCACTCACTGTTCAGCAGTTTATGAGATAGCATGGTTGATGGAACCTCAATGTTCAGCAGTTTATGAGATAGCATGGTTGATGGACCACTCACTGTTCAGCAGTTTATGAGATAGAATGGTTGATGGACCACTCAATGTTCAGCAGTTTATGAGATAGCATGATTGATGGACCACCCACTGTTCAGCAGTTTATGAGATAGCATGGTTGATGGACCACTCACTGTTCAGCAGTTTATGTGATAGATTGACCACTTGATGTTCAGCAGTTTATGTGATAGCATGATAGATTGACCACTTGATGTTCAGCAGTTTATGTGAGAGCATGATAGATTGACCACTTGATGTTCAGCAGTTTATGTGATAGCATGATAGATTGACCACTTGATGTTCAGCAGTTTATGTGAGAGCATGATAGATTGACCACTTGATGTTCAGCAGTTTATGTGATAGCATGATAGTCATCTCGCGGTTAAAACAGATGAGATTGCGAGTGAACATATGAGATAGCATAATGGATTGACATCTCACTGTACGGTTCGTGGAGATTATGTCTAACAGCGATTTCAACTTAATTAGTTTTTTTGGGGATTATTTTTCGAGATTACAGTACAGTATCTATCTGGGACAGGAACAAACTCGTCATGGACGTGGAAGTCGTGATAGTGCAGTGGATGCGCGTTCGCTTCAGGTGCAAACGGTCCGGAGTTCGAGCCCCGCTGGAGCCGTTACGGTTGTGTCCTTAGGCAAGTCATTTAAATTCCACATTGCCTCTTCTCTCTCCCTTGTGGCGATGGATTCCATCAGGAATGAGGTCTCGAGAGTGATTAATATAAGTTGTAAGAACTTGTTTCACAATCGAGATAAACTAAATTTGTATAAACTAAACTCGTCATCAAGGTTACAACTTCACACATATTTTACAGTTAACGGCTAATGCCCAGTCTCTGTCTCACATTCAGACACATCAGTTCTCCAGTCTGTAAGTAGCACATAAATCATCTTAAGATCTTATTATATTGATACTAGCGATAATCGGTTAATCACCAATCACTAACAGACTATGTTACAAATCAAATTAGTCCAAATATATTTCTCATTTTCTGAGAAACAAAAAGTTTTTATACAATCTCAAATAGAGCCTCTAATGAAATACTTAGTATTTCTATTTGGAATGTAATATGGTTCATGTCTAGGTTCCTTAATTACGTGGTTCAATATTAATGGAACATACATGGTGCTAGGGTGTAGTATTACTAGTAATCATGTCCAATTAGCGCGCTCGCTTCTCACCAATGCAACCCACAGGGACTCGGCACGTTTGGGGGTACTAGTATATATATTTAAGTACAGGGATTCTACTCTGTGGGATGTCAGATTTCGCATCGATCAGTAAAATGGCCCTATCTGAAACAATTTTGTACAAAGCTGTCCAAATTTAACGCCTATCCCGAGTCTTTATATTGTTCTTCAAATAAAACACAACTTTAAGCTGCATGCATGTATACTTTGCAAACAATTGCCACAGACATTGGCCATAGCAGATCACATTTCCATACTAGGACACGGGTTCAGTCAGCAACAAAAAAAAATCTTCGCCGGGAGAGTTTTAACTGTGAATAACATTATCAATAAAATGTGTTTCCACTAACGTGTAGGTTTATTCGGCAAAAATGTACGTCAAAAAGAGATTTTGTAGCATTTTCAATTTGTTTTGAACATTTCTAAAGCGGCGCAATTCGCGTTGAAACGAGCGTTCCGATTGGATTATTAGAATGTAACAATTTGTTTTTTTTATATGAAGAATAATCATAATCCAATCAGAACGCTCGTTTCAACGCGAATTACGCCGCTTTAGAAATGTCTGTGGCAATTGTTTGCAAAGTATACATGCATGCAGCTTAACCCATTCAACCCCAAGTAACTGACATGGACTGGTGCGTGATATTTTCAGATCAATAAATTAATAAGAAAATTACCTTTGGTCCAGTTCATTTATCAAAATGGTTAATTTTATCTAAAAATAGTAATAATTATTATTGGCAAAAAAGTGCAGATCCTGATGAGACAGCTCGTCACGAGCCGGCTCATCTGGATCTACAATTGTCATAAGCATATTTAGAGGCCTGTGGGGTTGAAAGGGTTAAAGTTGTGTTTTATTTGAAGAACAATATAAAGACTCGGGATAGGCGTTAAATTTGGACAGCTTTGTACAAAATTGTTTCAGATGGGCCATTTTACTGATCGATGCGAAATCTGACATCCCACAGAGTAGAATCCCTGTACTTAAATATATATACTAGTACCCCCAAACGTGCCGAATCCCTGTGATGCAACCCGGGAAGTATGCGAGATGGTACGGTGGTCGCCAGATCGGACGAATGACCACATTTACGCTTTCATCCGTGCCAATGAGTGATTAATATAAGTTGTTAACACTTGCTTCGCTATCGTTTCAACACCACAGGCCTCTAAATAGGCTTATAAAAAGTGTAGATCCAGATGAGCCGGGTCGTGAGGAACGGTCTCATCAGGATCTGCACTTTTTGCCAGTAATAATTATTACTATTTTTAGATAAAATTACCCATTTTGATAAATGAACTGGTCCAAAGGTAATTTTATTATTAATTTATTGGTCTAAGAATAGCATGCACCAGTCCATGTCAGTTACTTAGGGATTTAGCCGTTAAGGCGTTAAACTTTAAACCTCGTGGACAGGGGTCATGGTATTCACCAGTATTCTAAATTTCTGCTGCACAGACATTTTAACGTTTTGCTTACAGGACGATTAAATAAACAGGAACACAAATTAATTTATTCTTTTCAAATGATTGCCACAAGGTTAATTTTGTCTGGAACCCGGTATACGAACCAATTAACAGCTAAGGGTAGCAACCACCATGCATCTTTACTGCGCATTATTGCGCAATCGGTGTTCCGATAAAAAACTGACCCCAAAATATGTCCCGTGTATTACGGTATTGTATGAACAGAGCAAAGGCTTTCCGATTGAAATATTTGCATAAGTGGGAGGAGATATGACCAAATATGGCGTATATGCCCATTTGGCTGTTACGCAGTATATATTTACAGTTCAAAACCGAAAGTGAAAATTTCAAATATCATAAATTTGTCCAAAACGGCCATATACGCTAATGAAATTGGTATTTTATGATAGATATATCAGTATTCTTTTCATTCTGGGCACTTCCAAGAATGTAATTTGACGTATATCCTGTGTATTTGGCTCGCATCCGAGTGACATGACAAGTCTCACCTGACAAGGGAAGTAATCAAACTCAACTATTACCAATATTCCACTTCCGCCGTCGTAATCGTAATTCATGCAGAGTAAAAAAAAGCATTAAAATATTGCAAAGTGTGTCCTTCTCTCAAGCTCGATTGAGGTATAAATAGATACGGTATTGTGGTTTGGAATAAATGCAAATATGCATTTGCGCTCACTGAAGATTATTAGCTTGTATTTGCAATTTTCTAAAATCAAAATGGCTGTTCGTACACAGTTCATTCGTACTCGGTTACCGTACACCGTTCATTCGTACTCGGTTACGAGTCGGTATATTAAAACTATATTAATTTATGTGTGTTGTAAGTACTGTGTGCATAAAATTGTTACAGAACAGGTGAGAAATGTTTATAGAAGAACATAACACTGACTACTATGTAGAATACCGTTTCATGATCAAGTAATAAGCTGGGGTCAACTTTTTTAAGAAATTGAAAATCAAGACTTTTCTAGCTGCAATTTTTCATCATTTACAAGTCCATTAATTTCAAAATTTGTGGTGTAACAAAGTTAAACTATACATTTTTGCAAATGGTTTGATGAGATCTACCAGAAAATGTATAGTTTTACATGTATTATAGCTGTTAATAAAATCATTGAATGTTGCTACTAAGGGGAGATAATTGATACAGTACCTGCCGGTTGATTGGGTGGTATATCTTCCCTCACTGCCATACACATCAGCGTATAGTGAGCTATATCGAAATATGGATACATCTTCAATTTCGTGACTTTCGTCGCGATGTCCATAAAAGTCTGTGGATCCATTTTGATGAGGAAATGTCACAGCAAATTGCCAAAAGATTGACGACGAAGCTGTATGGATGCTGCTGCTTCCGCTGTACGCATGCGCGAAGGAAGCGTCTCGGTTCTAATGCAGTTGTCTCCCTCTACGATCAACTGAATGAGGCCCTGCATGGGTATGTACGATATACGTTTGCTCTGAGGCATGTACCGTAAGAGGCATGAAATGGCATTCTTCATGCATATACAGCTCATAAAAAATGTAAATATTCATTTTATGGTGTTTTTAGGTTATAATAAACATTTTATGAAGACTCCCTACTGACTGGAAAAACGCGTTTGTATCCCCAGTCTTTAAGAAAGGCGATGTCCACCTTGCCGAAAACTACCGACCCGTTTCCCTGACCTGTGTAACATGTAAATTGTTAGAACACATCATCTGCAAACACATCATGAAACATCTAGAAAACAACAACATCTTAACATCATTAAACCACGGATTCCGCTCTGGTTTCTCCTGCGAAACTCAACTAGTAACAACTGTACATGACCTCCTTGCCAAGACTGACTCGGGTTCTCAGATCGACATGGCCATCCTAGATTTCAGCAAGGCATTTGATACCGTACCACACCGAAAACTCCTACACAAACTGGAACAGTATGGCATCACAGGCAGCATACACCACTGGCTCAGGGACTTTCTCACCAACAGAAGTATGAGGGTTGTTGTTGAGGGAGAGGAATCAGAAACAGCTACTGTCGACTCCGGTGTCCCACAAGGCACAGTGCTCGGCCCACTATTATTCCTCTGCCACATTAATGATCTCCCAGAGTCTGTCAAATCCACAGTACGTTTGTTCGCCGATGACTGCCTCCTATACCGCAACATCAAAAACAGGAAAGACCACGAAACCCTTCAAGAATATTTACGCCAACTGGAAGCATGGGCAGATACCTGGGGAATGAGGTTTAATGCTAAAAAGTGCTACATTATGAGCATAAACCAGAAGTCCTCCAAGTTCTATCAGCTGGACAACCACATCTTACAGCAGGTCCCAGAAAACCCCTACCTTGGAGTTACGATAGCAGAAGACCTCAAATGGAGCTCACATATCACCAAGATCACGAAGAAAGCAAACTCCACCTTGGGCTTCCTCCGCAGAAACCTTAAGCAATGCCCCGAATATTGCCGCAGAACAGCCTACCTTTCGCTAGTACGCTCCACACTAGAATATAACTCGATTATATGGGACCCTTACCACCAGGACACCGACAAACTTGAGAAAGTACAGAGACAGGCCGCCAGGTTCATATCAGGAGACTACACCACCAATTCTACAGGGTGCGTCACTCGAATGCTTCATGACTTGAGGCCTCCATCCCTCCAGGACCGAAGGAAGGCGAATCGTCTGATATTCTTCTATAAGGTGGTCGAGGGGCTGGTACCAGCCCTGCCAAGCCATGACTTTTTAACACCAGTACGTAAGAACAAACGTAAAGTAACCCCCAAGACATTTAGTGGCTATAATACTGACATCATAGATAGACAAACTGTGAACCACTCTAGGTGTTTTGTGCCAGTGCAGTGTAGGACAAAACAATATAGACAGTCATTCTAGTTTACTCTAGGGGTCAATGTGAGTGGACACTTAGATACAAGCAAGTGCATATAGTTTACTCTAGGGGTCAATGCGAGTGTTTACTCTAGAGGTCAATGGGAGAGAACACTTAGATACAGGCAAGTGCATATAGTTTACTCTAGGGGTCAATGTGAGTGTTTACTCTAGAGGTCAATGGGAGTGGACACTTAGATACAGGCAAGTGCATATAGTTTACTCTAGAGGTCATTGTGAGTGGACACTTAGATACAGGCAAGTGCATACAGTTTACTCTAGGGGTCAATGGGAGAGGACACTTACCTAACCGCACTGCTCGATTCTCCCAAAATTGAATCACATCCTCCATGACCAACTCTATATATCGACAAAGTTTCATCAAAATCCATGAACAACTTTTTGAGTTATCCTGTTCACGGACAAACAGGTGCAGCCAAAAACAATAACTCCCATTCCTAACACAAACACTTGGGATCTGAACAAATAGTTTCGGATTCAAAACCCATTTTATTTTAAAAACCCAATATTTTTACAAATTTATTTTAGGTCCATTGCGAAACAAGTTCTTACAACCAATATTAATCACTCTCGAGATCTCATTCCTGATGGAATCCAATGCCACAAGGGAAAGAGAAGAGGCAATGTGGAATTTCAATGCCTTGCCTATGTGCACAATCTTTAACGGCTACATCTAGCCCTGAGGTTACAAAACTTTTCTCATATCTCAAGTGATCTGATTGGTTGATTCTGAGATTTAAATTCAGCTGAACCAATCAAAGGCTTGAGACTGAGTATTGAGATTGGAGAAAAGTTTTATAACCTCCAGGACCGGTCACAAACTATGCCCCTTTCACACTTGAAACGAACACGACTTCCAAACATAGCGATGCCATTAAGCTCCATGAACTTCTCTAGGCTATGATCTGTAAAGATCTGCACAATAAGTGTTAACTATTACAGTGCTGGAACAATATAAAATTGTTTTGCAGACAGAATAGAACCAGCCGACACAGAAATAACTTCTTAGTCACCTTAACTATGAACAAACATGGTTGTATCCTGCTCTCTGCACATTGTCTCAATGCGGCTAACATTTGTGCAGTCATTTTTAACAGAATTCCTCATGCAGTTCCAGAGTTATGGAGAAGACATGAAGAATGAATTTGAGTTCTAAGTGTGACCGAGATTTTGAATTCAATGAACTGATGTGGGCTGAAACCTACACATTGTTTGATATATGGGTAGCGCGGGTAACGGATGGAGACCATTCCTATATGCCACTCCTGCTATGCAGCGGGGGATAATAAATTAAATGATAATAAACTAACAGAGACCATTCCTATACGCCACTTCTGCTATGCAGCGGGGGATAATAAATTAAATGATAATAAACTGACAGAGACCATTCCTATATGCCACTCCTGCTATGCAGTGGGGGATAATAAATTAAATGATAATAAACTGACAGAGACCATTCCTATACACCACTCCTGCTATGCAGCGGGGGATAATAAATTAAATGATAATAAACTGACAGAGACCATTCCTATATGCCACTCTTGCTATGCAGTGGGGGATAATAAATTAAATGATAATAAACTGACAGAGACCATTCCTATATGCCACTCCTGCTATGCAGCAGGGGATAATAAATTAAATGATAATAAACTGACAGAGACCATTCCTATACGCCACTTCTGCTATGCAGCGGGGGATAATAAATTAAATGATAATAAACTGACAGAGACCATTCCTATACACCACTCCTGCTATGCAGCGGGGGATAATAAATTAAATGATAATAAACTGACATAGACCATTCCTATACGCCACTCTTGCTATGCAGTGGGGGATAATAAATTAAATGATAATAAACTGACAGACCATTCCTATACGCCACTCTTGCTATGCAGCGGGGGATAATAAATTAAATGATAATAAACTGACAGAGACCATTCCTATATGCCACTCCTGCTATGCAGCGGGGATAATAAATTAAATGATAACACATAGAACATGAATCTGATATTACAATAAACTATGTTTGTACAATATATAATATATCGTCACGGCTACATAATTATACCATGCCACCATTTTCAATCGGAAACCGAAAGTAGAAAAGGTGTACAATTCGTAATTTCAAGAAATGAGCGAATATTCGTTCGGAAGATCATTCGAATGCCGAAATCATCATTCGTTGCCATCCCTATATATATATATATAGTTTTTATATACAGTCAAACTTTGTTGCCTCAAACTAAGTTAACTAGAATATGCCCCCATTCGCTCGAAAACGTTGTAAACTGATAAATAGGCCTAATTGTGGTAGAATCAATGAGTAGACCATTGCAGGTCTGCAATTAGGCCTAATTGTTGTCGAATCAATGAGTAGACCATTGCAGGTCTGCAATTAGGCCGAATTGTTGTCGAATCAATGAGTAGACCATTGCAGGTCTGCAATTAGGCCTAATTGTTGTCGAATCAATGAGTAGACCATTGCAGGTCTGCAATTAGGCCTAATTGTTGTCGAATCAATGAGTAGACCATTGCAGTTCTCTTTAATGCTTACAAACTTTAGCTGAATTTTCGCTATAATTATGTTACGTTATATTTATGTTATATTTCGGGTTTTACGCCTGCATCAGCACCATTTTGGGCTATATCGCCGGCGGGCAGTTTACCTAACAACACCTTTCCTGGGCAGGCTCCAGCCGTTAACCAGTACTTGGGTGCACCAACCTCCGTAAGAAACTGCCAACTTTTTCATATAAATGAGACACGGCCTGAGCGGTGCTCGAACCCGTGACCATCAGTGATGATAGGTTACAGTGGTATACAAGTTAGCGACCGTAACCACTCGACCACGGCCTTGGCAGAACTAACAAATTTTAGTATGCATTGTTACCGAAATAGAAGATAAATATGAGCCACACGAGTATATAAGCAATTAGGCCTAATTGTTGTCGAATCAATGAGTAGACCATTGCAGGTCTCCTTAGTGATTAGAAAAATGATAGGTCATAACAATAGCGGTATTTCCATCACGGTGGTAACATGTCCCTCATCTGAATGTAATTCATTGGCAACTTCCGGATCGACTTTTCCTCCGTTTTCACTTCACCCTGTTCATGTACTTGTCTATAGATGTCCACTATCTTTCCATCATCATCCACATCATTTTCAATGTCATTTTCTACTTCAACAATTTTGACTCCTTTTTCTTTCCCTTCCAGCAATTGTTTCCTTTCACCCTGCAGTTTTTCACGTTTCTGAAGTAGCGAGTATGCCCACATCAGATCGTCTTCCCACAAGTCTTTGTTACCAGGATCCAGATGTACGGCTCTTGAAAAGCTCTGCACTGCCTATTAATTACAAGGACAGGATTATTATCTATCACAAGAAATCTGGAAACACTGAAATAATTATTAAATGATGGTAAAACAAGGGATTTGATGAGTCGATATCCCCCACTAAACAGGGTAATTGATATCATAGGTAGTAACTACTAATTAGAAGGTTGTGCTTGACAAAACAACATGCCTCCCATTTCAGTTGGGTATAGATGCATTCTTTCATAATTTTCAAAGGGTTATCACTGTCTGAAAATCAGCCACGGCAAATGTGAAGATGATATGCACACCTAGATTTGGTATTGATCATTCCTGTGTAGATTTGTAAAAATCCAGCCAGAGGTTTAGAAGATTTTTTGAGGACATAATGTGTTCCATAAAAATCCTAAAAGGGCCATAAATCCGTAAAAATATCAGCCAAGTGGAATGCGAAGATGGCATTTACAACTAGGCTTGACAGTGAGAACTCATCAAATTCGGCAAGGAGTTACAGAGATGAAGCTTGGATAAATAATAGGTGCATAGGCAGGTGACAATGCCAACAACAATACATGTATGTCTCCACATAGGGGCATAATAACTAGGGTATTTTCTATAGTGGAATGGCACGGTGCCCCGCACTACCCCTCTTAGCCCCGCCATTTTGACCGTTACCCACACAAGTTTAGAACTCGTTCGCCCTTTTCACCACTATGTACTGCCTAACTGCCTCTTTGATCAATCACTGTAAGTCAGCAAAGCAAACTTTTCTAGGGACTAATCCCAAAATACTCCCCCGCACCTCATCTCGGCTGAAAATGCACCATGCCCCTTTTCTGACCAACCCTGCCCTTTATCCACCCTAGAATAAACCCTATTATAACAAACTGACAGGAAGTAATAAGAAAAGCACCTTTGTTTTTGGTTGAAGACAAACAAGTACATGTATATATGAGGATACATAAATGGGACGTAGACATGTTTTCCTGGGCAAGCTTAGCCAACCTAAGTGGTTAACCAGTACTAAGCAATGTATGTGTGGTGCCTTGCTCAATGACACTACATACGTGGCCTGACCGAGTATCGAACCCGGGACCGATCAATTTCAAATCCGACGCTCTACCACTGGACCACGGATGACACACACGAGTATGAGGATACATAAATGTACCAAATGTGATTAAATTCCATGATTCCATTTATAAGACGTCGGCCCAGAGAGAAATGTTTCAAATATTCAAGGGCAATTCTACTAGGTGTAACAATATTCCCGTAAGTATGTTTATATACATAAACTATGTATTCAATTTTGGTATCATACCAGTGGAAGTCGTGATAGTAGTGGTAGCGCGTTCACTTCAGGTGCGAAAGGCACGGAGTTCGAGCCCCAATGGAACTGTTACGATTGTGCCCTTAGACAAGGAATTCAAATTCCACGTTGCCTCTTCTCTCTCCTTTGTGGCGCTGGGTTCCATCAGGAATGAGGTCTCGATTGTGATTAATAGAAGTTGTAAGAACTTGTTTCGCAATCGAGCTAAAATAAATTTGTATAAACTAACTATACCAGTAGGAATTAAATTTCAGTATGTATGCATCTGTCGTAATGATAAATTGGTTGAGAAAACCATTCTCTTATTTTACCATTCTCACTTCACCCAGGCCCAGATAGGCCCGACCAAGCGTCTGCTGGGCAATCCACCATGTTGGAGCATATTCCACGGCTTTCTTTGCAGATTGGACTGCAGGGAACACCTCGCATAACTCCATTAACGCCTGTACGGATAAAGTTTATTATTTTTAAGATAAACAACAAACATTACTAGTTTCAATTGAACATGTCAGAATGTACTGGAACTTGCTGATGATTGTCAGGGATCATTCTAGAGGGCGATGTGGGCGAAATTGTCGCCCTAGGGACCCTGACTTCGCCCACTTCTCCCTTGGTTTTTACGATTTTCAAACAAAGTTTTGTCTAGTAAGATACACTGGCCCATTATAAAGCACTCCTTCTATTCAAATGTGGTATTTAATGGTTGTACTGTGCATTTTAACCCTATTTTGCAGAAGTATATTAAAGAACACCATTTAACCCTTTCAACACCACAGACCTCTAAATTGGCTTACAAAAAAGTGTAGATCCAGATGAGCTGGCTCGTGATGAGCCGTCTCATCAGGATCTGCACTTTTTTTCAAGTAATATAACTATTTTTAGAGAAAAAAATTACCCATTTTGATAAATGAACTGATCCGAATGTAATTTTGTTATTAATTTATTGGTCTAAAAATATCATGGACCAGTCCATGTGAGTTACTTGGTGTTGAATGGGTTAAGGAAGCGATCAAGCGCTTTCTCACTTCTCCCCAAAAATTCTGACCTAGAATGAACCCTGGATTGTGTTTATTTACCCGCCGGCGAAACATGTTGGCGAGCGGAACTTGATTTAAGTTGCAGGCTATTTATACCCTTAAACAATGAACCAGTGTGACTCCTTCTGTTCATTGGAGGCTTGGTTCAGGATATGCTTAGCAAATCTACCAGGCAGGAGTATACAATGAACCAGTCTGACTCCTGGTGCATTGGAGGCTTGGTTCAGGATATGCTTAGCAAATCTACCAGGCAGGGGTATACAATGAACCAGTCTGACTCCTGGTGCATTGGAGGCTTGGTTCAGGATCTGCTTAGCAAATCTACCAGACAGGGGTATACAATGAACCAGTCTGACTCCTGGTGCATTGGAGGCTTGGTGCAACTTGTTGCAGACTATTTATACAATGAACCAGTCTGACTTCTCCTGGTGCATTGGAGGCTTGGTTCAGCATCTGCTTAGCAAATCCACCAGGCAGGAGTATATTTCATGACCTTTGCAAACAGGTCGGCTGGAAATATCTCACATAACTCCACCAATGAACCATTCTGTCATCTACTATTACATGTATATTGTAGGCTTTACCCAGGGTATGGCGAGCACTACACCATCATGATAAAAACACATGCTACCACATTCTGCGTGTCCATCCGCTCACTCAAATGGTTTTTTTCTCATTTTTTGTTTGGGTTTTACGCCTTAATCAGCACCATTTTGGGCTATATCGCCGGTGGGCAGTTTACCTAACAATACCTTTCCTGGACAGGCTCCAGTGGTTAACGAGCACTTGATGCTCCAACAGTGATGATAGGTGACAGTGGTATACAAGTCAGCAACCATAACAACTCGACCACGAAGGCAGACTCAGGAAAGAAGCAGGAAAACAATAGATCTATCGGTCTAGTGCCTGTTGTCTAGGGTTAGCTCTTATGTGGCCAATACAACAAAAGAGATGTGGCCAATACGACAAAAGAGATGTGGCCAATACAACAAAAGAGAGGTGGCCAATACAGCAAAAGAGAGGAAGCCAATACAGCAAAAGAGAGGTGGCCAATACAACAAAAGAGAGGTGGCCAATACAGCAAAAGAGAGGAGGCCAATACAGCAAAAGAGAGGTGGCCAATACAGCAAAAGAGAGGTGGCCAATACAGCAAAAGAGAGGTGGCCAATACAGCAAAAGAGAGGTGGCCAATACAGCAAAAGAAGGTGCCAATACAGCAAAGAGAGGGGCCAATACAGCAAAAGAGAGGTGGCCAATACAACAAAAGAGAGGTGGCCAATACAGCAAAAGAGAGGAAGCCAATACAGCAAAAGAGAGGTGGCCAATACAACAAAAGAGAGGTGGCCAATACAGCAAAAGAGAGGTGGCCAATACAGCAAAAGAGAGGTGGCCAATACAGCAAAAGAGAGGTGGCCAATACAGCAAAAGAGAGGAGGCCAATACAACAAAAGAGAGGAGGCCAATACAGCAAAAGAGAGGTGGCCAATACAGCAAAAGAGAGAACAATGGAGTAGCCACATAAGTATCCAATCGTAGGAATGTCCGTCCGTCTGTACAGTGCAATGTATGACTACCTGAGCTTTCATCTCGTGTATTTTCTCATCACATGGCGAGTATTGCAGAGCATCATCCCACTTCTTTAATGCCTCCCAGAATCTGAAAACATACATGTATATGTACTTGGCTGGCCAAAAAATAAAAAACTTGTGTTCACGGTTCCCGACAGGCCTATTTTTTAATCCCCGACCCTGAATTTCTTTATGAAATTTTGAAAACAAAAAAAAATCCATTCCATTCAAATTTCGTTTGTTTACATTTTCTGTGCCCAGGAGTAAAACAACCTTTAAAAAATCCCTACCGACAGACCCTATTTTTTGTCATGAAACAGAAAGCAAAGATTTTGTTTTGGCCTATTAGCATGCACTATATTTAGTATAGATCACATTAGCATGCACTATATTTAGTATAGATCCTATTAGCATGCACTATATTTAGTATAGATCCTATTACTGTATTAGCATGCACTATATTTAGTATAGATCCTATTAGCATGCACTATATTTAGTATAGATCCTATTAGCATGCACTATAGTTAGTATAGATCCTATTATCATGCACTATATTTAGCATAGATCCTATTATCATGCACTATATTTAGTATAGATCCTATTAGCATGCACTATATTTAGTATAGATCCTATTAGCATGCACTATATTTAGCATAGATCACATTAGCATGCACTATATTTAGTATAGATCCTATTAGCATGCACTATATTTAGTATAGATCCTATTAGCATGCACTATATTTAGCATAGATCACATTAGCATGCACTATATTTAGCATAGATCCTATTAGCATGCACTATATTTAGTATAGATCCTATTAGCATGCACTATATTTAGTATAGATCCTATTAGCATGCACTATATTTAGTATAGATCCTATTAGCATGCACTATATTTAGTATAGATCCTATTAGCATGCACTATATTTAGTATAGATCCTATTAGCATGCACTATATTTAGTATAGATCACATTAGCATGCACTATATTTAGTATAGATCACATTAGCATGCACTATATTTAGTATAGATCCCATTAGCATGCACTATATTTAGTATAGATCACATTAGCATGCACTATATTTAGTATAGATCCTATTAGCATGCACTATATTTAGTATAGATCTATAACAGACTATAATTAATGGCTTATTTAAAGACAGATAATATTTTATTCATGCAATCTGCTTCTATTGTCAAACAATCACCATCTCTAATATATAAATATATAATCAGGGTTCATTCAGGTCAGATTTTTTGGGAGAAGTGAAAAAGCGCGTGATCGCTTCCTTAAATGGTGTTATTTAATATATTTCTGTAAAATAGGGTTAAAATGCAGAGTACAACCATTAAATACAACATTTGAATAGAAGGAGTGCTTTATAATCACAGGGATTCGGCATGTTTGGGGGTACTAGTATATATATTTAAGTACTTAAATATATATACTAGTACCCCCAAACGTGCCGAATCCCTGTGCTTTATAATGGGCCAGTGTATCTTACTAGGCAATATTTTGTTTGAAAATCGTAAAAACCAAAAAATATATTTTTTTAGGGAGAAGTGGGGCCTGCAGAGGGTGAAGTCAGGGTTCCTAGGGCGACTATTTCGCCCACATCGCCCTCTAGAATGATCCCTGATAATAATCACCTTTCAGAACCTGCTAGAAGAGTTCCTTCCTGTACCAGTCTGTTTGCCTTGGCTACGCCATCTTCTAAGCAAATCAAAGTCTTTCTCTTAACTGGAGCTAGTGTTAGCCAATCTACATCTCCATTAGCTACAGAACTATCCTCATCTTCCTTAGATTCCTCTTCAAATGCTGTTGACAGAGATTTAGACACCTGTGCCCCAATTTTTCTTTTCCAGCCAAATTTTTTCACACTTGTGTCTGCCATTATTATTTACATGTCTGTTTCCGTATGTGAACCAACCTTGAATAGAAAATAGTCAGGAAACACTAAAACTAAACTTGGTACAGAATTAATGCTATGTTGTAGGTTAGTACTTGTCTACAATTTGGAGCGATTCACGGTACAAAATGTGTGCAATATCTGTTCTGTTGCTTTAATGCTATATATCTATCTTCCGCTAATGTCAAACCCCTCATGCCAGTATTTTAATCAAGTAAAAAGATTGTTGGAAAAGAGTTTCCAATTTAACAGTACTTTACTGGCCATCTACAGTACATGCAATTCATTTGTGCTGGCAATATGTACGTTTACGTTTATTTATCGTCGCTAGCAGTTGCCCATATGAGCGATGCCTCCTGAATAGATTAGTCATTTTAGATATTTGGAAGATAGTGCAATGATACAGACAGAGTCCCATTCCAGAGTGTCCTCTGGTTCTTTTACGTTGCACGGTGTAAAGCACCGGCACGAGACCCCAGTTTAAAGTCACATCTGAAAGACTGTTAATATTATTAGGGTCAGACTGGGGATCGAACTTGCGATCCCTGGATTACCAGTCCAACATGTTAACCTGACTACAGATCCGTATGTTCATTGACTGAAAATGTGATGAAATTATCTACATAGTATCCCGGTGTTACTGGTTTTCGACGACGTAGTACATAACAGACTCCTATAGGTTTAGAATTGTCATACACTGCAAACAATTTTATGTCACCAAATAAACAATATTTTACCTTTCATTCCCCAAAATCTCGAAGAAAACCGATTGTTTACTTATTGAGAAAAATTGACAAAATAGCGGTACCTCATTCTCAGTAATCCGGAATGACGTCACATGTTTTCGCCTAACTGTGGAAATTGCCTACAGCGTGAACATTATTATGTAAACAACAGTTTTTTTTAACAAAACAATATAAATAAGGAACACTTACTTTAATAATAGACTTAATTTATCATTTTCACTCAAAATTCATTTGTTGGAGAGCATTTTGTCTATATACTGTATCTAAAACACTAATTTAGTTTAACTTAGACAAACACACGGGGCATAAGAAGTCGTCGCCCCTCCTAATTACTCTGACTGGGTGCAGAACCGTAACTGGACCCATCCATCGAACACATCACACGGTGCCTAACAGAGAATAACTAGGTTTACACAACCATGTATATCAGTTGGAGAACCTCTGTGAAAACACATGGACCTGAGGGGCGAAAAACGGTGAAAATCGATATTATGAATAAGGACCCCTTGTGTGTAATAACGGACACAACTCATAAACACGGAGCAGTGAGACTATAATGATATTTTTATTCGTAAATATATTGGTGTGGCAGACGATGCATATGTCATTTTGGAGAAAAAATTGCCAATTTCTTTAAAAAATGATATTTATATGGTGACATCAAATGGATATAGTGAAATTAGTGAAAACTGGGGTAGGTTTAAAGTTTTCACCGCTAATTTACCTTGTCTGATATATTATGATCAGTTAGAAATAGATTGGAAGTGCACAAGGTATGTTTATTTATAATTCCGGTAACTGGAGCGTGAAATATTGCGTGATCTCTCGCGACTTGCTATTTCCACAGTTAGGCAAAAACCTGTTCTGGGCGAAAACTCTTCACGCCGGGATACTCCCCAACACTCAGACGCGAGTATGACAGGGAGGCGCTTGTCAGGCACAGTGGTTAAAAATCTCAATTAGTGAGATAGAGAGTGTTAAAAGAACTACATACTAAGGTTAAAAACAGACATCATTATATTACAATTTATATACAGGCACCAGACACAAATTTTTTTTTTTTTGGCCTATGGTCATATAGTAAGTAATATATAATATATATTACTTACTATATGACCATAGGCCAAAAATAATTTTTTTTTTTGTGTCTGGTGCCTGTGAATTTATATTGGATGATCGCGAAAAATATTGACAAATAAACGTTTACTGCTTATTTCTACTTTGAAACGACGACTACCAGAAAGTACTTAATTAATCATTATTAACATGGAAATATACCGGTAATACATTCATCTTTCTTTGGTACGTTCACATCGTTCAATATTTAATAATTTTCATTTATTTCTATGGTCAGCTGTTTACATAATGTGTAACAAATAAATTGATTGGATCAAAGAAAATGTAACGGGTGTTTTCATTGGTCCGCTCATTAATTTGATTCGTACTTTCATATGTGTTTCAAAGTTGGTACAGAGATTGTACAATTATAGCAGGTAAACACGTTAATTAAATATTGCATTGTGGTATTTATTACCGATCTAAATCAATACGTATTAGCTAGATACATTTATGCATGTCATGCAATCGGTTTCTGAAAGGTGTTGCCCCAAATATAGAACATTTCATTGATATTGTGTGTTAATATTTACGTCCCAATTCTTTCGTACCAACAACAGCAAATCACAATGTTTTTTAATAGAGCTATATAATGTTCTATTAATATAGTTATCTAAACGTATTGGTTGTTCTGCAAACTGACATTTCAGGAAAAGAACATTCAATTGTTTAATTACAACTAATATTTTATGCAAATTAGGTGTGTAAGTAACTGACATTTCATACCTCGATGAAAGGTAGAAAAATAATATTCAATAAATTAATGAATTGTTAAATTAATGTTTAGTCCGTGTTCGAGTGGTTACGGTCGCTGACTTGTATACCACTGTAACCTATCATCACTGATGGTCACGGGTTCTAGCCCTGCTCAGGCCATGTCTCATTTATATGAAAAATTTGGCAGTTTCTTATGGAGGTTGGTGCTCCCAAGTACTGGTTAACCGCTGGAGCCTGCCCAGGAAAGGTGTTGTTAAGTAAACTGCCCGCCGGCGATATAGCTCAAAATGGTACTGATGCAGGCGTAAAACATGAAATATAACATATATAAATAAATGTTTATGTTGCAGACATGGACCTCCATACAATAACATGCTCCGCTACATTGGAGGAACTCACTGCCAAGGGTGAAACACTGAGGAAAATGCAACACAAGAACGTAACATTTACTTTAGGGAGGAACGAATTCAAGGAAGTTTTGTTGTGCATAAACTTTCCAAACAAACGTGAGCTGAAGTATACGTTGCGAGATGTCTTAATTCATAAGAATTTTGTTAAAGATGGTAAAGCTACTATCAAACTCAAAAATGACAATACACAAGTGATGGTGTCGAACTGCGCACCAGATAAATTGATAATGTTTCTAAAGATGATGACAACTAAGCTTGAATGCTTACGAAAGAAAGGGTTTGTAAGTGAGAGACTGAAATGGAAGTCCGATCTGCCACGAACATTTGACGAAATTAGTCCACTGACGATGAGAGATTTGAAAGAAGCTCATGAAGCGAAAGCAAAGGTTGTGGAACAATCGGATCTGTATACGCCAAAACTGAAAGGAAAACGGAAGAGGGCTGACAGTGACGATAAAGAGAACATTCAAGCTTGTGGCAGTAAGATGGCAAGGAAACTGATATGTGGAGATGACACAGGCACAATTGGTGTGTATTGTCCAGGGCTCATTCTAGATGGCAATGTGACTTCACCCTCTGGGGGCCCCACTTCTCCCTAAAAAAATTACAATTTTCATATAGAATTTTGTCCAATAAGATACACTGGCCCATTATAAAGCACTGCTTCTATTTCAAATAGTGTAAGTAATGGTCTAATGGTCATACTGCATTTTAACCATATTTTGTTGAAATTTATTAAATAACACCATTTAAGGACGCGATCGTGTTCTTTCTCCCAAACATTACGACTTATAATGAGTCTTGTTGTCATGTTTTAGTTTTATTATTAGTACAATATGAAAATAATGAAATTCATTTTTTATTAATGTGTGTTTCTAATTTTGTATCTGAAAAGTCTGGCATCTGTGGTCCAGTGGTAGAGCGTCAGATTTGGAATCGAACGGACCCGGGTTCGATACTCGGTCTGGCCACGTATGTAGTGTCATTGAGCAAGGCACCTCACACACATTGCTTAGTACTGGTTAATCGCTTAGGTCGGCTAAGCCTGCCCAGGAAAGCATGTCTAAGTCCCCGCGAGGGGTTTGACATTAAAGGAACATACAAATGTGTCATGCAATTTCACTAGAATTGTTTCGTAATGCCACAATTCTAATGAAATTCCACGACATATTTGACTGTTATTTTCGCTACTAGTGTGCAACGGTTTAATGAACGTACTCGTGCTTTCATAACCGGTTCATTATTTGCAGGTTTACGTCCAAGTTGTCTATCGGAGACTGTCACAAACCCTGTCAAGTTGTCCAAGGAGCAGACCACTGTGCTGGAAAGTGTTAAAAGTGGGCGGAACATATTCTTTACCGGAAGTGCTGGCACTGGAAAATCATTCCTACTCCGGAGAATCATAGGTAATGGCTGTGTTTGATTCATAAATTGTTGAGACATCCTTTTTAGAAGTGATGACAATCATTTGAACAGGAATATGACTTTAAGAGAACAAGATGTATGTGAGTCTTGTGAGATGGTACGGTGGTCGCCAGATCGGACAGGTGGGCTTTCTCCGGGTACTCCTGTTTCCTCCCACACGAATGACCACATTTACGCTTTCATCCACACCAATGAGAGTGATTGATATAAGTTGTTAAAACTTGCTTCACATTCGTTGTAAAATAAAGAACGTTTAAACTTTATTTAACCCTTTCCTTCATAGAGATTTAGGTTAATATACTCTTATATCTCCATACAAACAACAGCCATTTAGCTATCATGCAGTGGATAAGTAGTCGCCATATCTATCCCAACTCCATAGATATTACTGGGACTACATAGAGATTTAGGTTGATATACTATTATATCTCCATACAAACGACAGCCATTTAGCTATCATGCAATGGATAAGTAGTCGCCATATCTATCCCACCTCCATGGATATTACTGGGACTACATGAGATTCTGGCCTTTATTATGAACATTGGTTTGGCTACTACATTGTCAATGTAGGTCGTATTGGTAATGGCGTCAAGAGGTGCTTCTATGAGGGAACGGGTTAAGAGAACAAGAATGGTCTAAATATATCAATACAAAGGAAGTATCGTTGTCAAGTTATATATGCATTCAGCTTCATTTCATCCATTATTTATTGGGAAACTACGGAGGAAACATACATGTACATGTAGAACAGTTTCAATTTCAGCCGCAAATTAATTTAATATGAAATTGAAAATACAAACATTATTATGGGTAGTGCTAAAGTTAGATGGGTGTATCAATCATTTGGGAGAAAGACTGTAGGTCACCATAAGGCCAAAGAAATAATCGTGTGTTTACGGTTTCCCGGCCGACCCATTTTTTTTACCCCCGACCCTGATATTTTGTCTTGCCATCTTGAGAGAGAGAAAATTCCAAATTTTGTTTTCCACATTTTTCTGTGCACAATAGTACGGTAAAAAAAGAATACAATTCCCTACTAACGGACCATATTTTTTCTGTGCATTAAACAGTAAACACGGGTTTTTTTTATTTTTGGCCTAAGCTGTCTGTCTTCTCACTATTGTGATGCTCAGGGAAAAACATTTAGAGATAGAATATATAAGAGTTCGCCTCCGTGTCAGGTGGTTACGGTCGCCAACATGTATACCATTGTAACCTATCATCACTGATGGTCATGGGTCAGACAGCGTCTCTTTATATTAAAAAGTTGGCAGTTTCTTACGACGGTTGGTGCACGAAATACTGGTTAACCGCTGGAGACTGCCCGGGAAAGGTGTTGTTAGGTAAACCTCCCGCCGGGGAATTAGCTCAAAATGGTGCTGATGAAGGCATAAGACCCGAACAACAAACAGAATATATAGAGCGTCGACAAATTTCTCCCTTCTGTATAATTTGTATGCCTTAAGAGGTGAACTGAAATAAAACGTGTTATTCCACTGAACATTTTATATTTCAATGGAAAGCATAAATTATGATCAAATAAACTGATTTATTTTAGTTTCTAAATTTACTTTTTTTTCTTTTTCTCAATTTTACATGTTACATAAACTTTCATAAAGATTGACAAAAATAGACTGTTCAAACGTACAATGTATGTACATATTCCAGGTGCGTTACCACCACAACACACGTATGCCACAGCTAGTACTGGGGTAGCTGCATGTCATATAGGGGGAACAACTCTACACCAGTTTGCAGGTTTGATCTTTGTTTAATTGACTTGCTTTACATGCAAAATTGTCGACAATATTTTTTGGAACTATACAGGTTGACTAGTATTTGTCTACATGATTATAACTATCTGATGACGTTGTCTTAGACTTTACAACAATATTGTCCTTTGTATATAAAGTTGATGGGTTTTTTCTAGAGCGGAATGGTAGGGCGCCCTGCACTGCCCTTTTTAGCCCCGCCCTTTTGCCCTCTTGCCCTTTATGTATATATGCCTCAACAGGTGCCTTCGGCCAGGCAGACATATATAACTTAGAACTTGTCCGCCCATTTCACCAAAATGTACTGCCTTACTGCCTCTTTGACCAATCACCGTAATATAGCAAAATATTCTAGGGATTAACCTCAAAATCCCCCCTCCCGCACCTCATCGCAGCTCAAAATGCTCCCTGCCCCTTTTATGACCAACCCTGACCCTTTTCAGACCCACCTTGCCCATTTTTCCAATCTAGAATAAACCCTAGTTGGTTCAGCTTATAAGGCAGTATCTGGAAATCATTCACGATTGTGACACAGCCAATGTGATAACGTCCTTCACACCTGGAAATCATTCACGATTGTGACGCAGCCAATGTGATAACGTCTTTCACACCTGGAAATCATTCACGATTGTGACGCAGCCAATGTGATAACGTCTTTCACACCTGGAAATCATTCACGATTGTGACGCAGACGATGTGATAACGTCTTTCATACCTGGAAATCATTCACGATTGTGACGCAGCCAATGTGATAAAGTCTTTCATACCTGGAAATCATTCACGATTGTGACGCAGCCAATGTGATAGCGTCTTTCATACCTGGAAATCATTCATGATTGTGACGCAGCCAATGTGATAGCGTCTTTCATACCTAAACTGTTGTCACGGAAACGTAAAGCTCATCATGATGTAGATTGTACCTTCGCAGTTTTCCATATTATACTGTACTGTATCTATGTCTTGTATTCTAGGGATAGGATCGGGTACAGCTGCCATTGAGCAATGTATTGAGCTGGCGTCGAGACAGCAGGTGGCCCAGCAGTGGAGGAGATGTCATCATTTGATTATTGACGAGATATCTATGGTTGATGGAGACTTCTTCGATAAACTTGAGACTGTTGCAAGGTTTGTGCATCACAGGCTATGCGTACCCGAGGACCGGTGCTGGGTTTGTGCATCACAGGCTATGCGTACCCGAGGACCGGTGCTGGGTTTGTGCATCACAGGCTATGCGTACCCGAGGACCGGTGCTGGGTTTGTGCATCACAGGCTATGCGTACCCGAGGACCGGTGCTGGGTTTGTGCATCACAGGCTATGCGTACCCGAGGACCGGTGCTGGGTTTGTGCATCACAGGCTATGCGTACCCGAGGACCGGTGCTGGGTTTGTGCATCACAGGCTATGCGTACCCGAGGACCGGTGCTGGGTTTGTGCATCACAGGCTATGCGTACCCGAGGACCGGTGCTGGGTTTGTGCATCACAGGCTATGCGTACCCGAGGACCGGTGCTGGGTTTGTGCATCACAGGCTATGCGTACCCGAGGACCGGTGCTGGGTTTGTGCATCACAGGCTATGCGTACCCGAGGACCGGTGCTGGGTTTGTGCATCACAGGCTATGCGTACCCGAGGACCGGTGCTGGGTTTGTGCATCACAGGCTATGCGTACCCGAGGACCGGTGCTTGGTTTGTGCATCACAGGCTATGCGTACCCGAGGACCGGTGCTGGGTTTGTGCATCACAGGCTATGCGTACCCGAGGACCGGTGCTGGGTTTGTGCATCACAGGCTATGCGTACCCGAGGACCGGTGCTGGGTTTGTGCATCACAGGCTATGCGTACCCGAGGACCGGTGCTGGTTTGTGCATCACAGGCTATGCGTACCCGAGGACCGGTGCTTGGTTTGTGCATCACAGGCTATGCGTACCCGAGGACCGGTGCTTGGTTTGTGCATCACAGGTTATATGTACTTGAGGACCAGTGCTTGGTTTGTACACCACAGGCTATGCGTACCCAAGGACCGGTGCTTGGTTTGTGCATCACAGGTGTATGTACTCGAGGACCAGTGCTTGGTTTGTACATCACAGGCTATGCGTACCCAAACCCACACAAACAACCCCCACAAACCAGGACCGGTGCTTGGTTTGTGCATCACAGGTTATATGTACTCTAGGACCGGTGCTTGGTTTGTGCATCACAGGTTATGCGTACCTGAGGACCGGTGCTTGGTTTGTGCATCACAGGTTATATGTACTCTAGGACCGGTGCTTGGTTTGTGCATCACAGGTTATATGTACTCTAGGACCGGTGCTTGGTTTGTGCATCACAGGTTATATGTACTCTAGGACCGGTGCTTGGTTTGTGCATCACAGGTTATATGTACTCTAGGACCGGTGCTTGGTTTGTGCATCACAGGTTATATGTACTCAGGACCGGTGCTTGGTTTGTGCATCACAGGTTATATGTACTCTAGGACCGGTGCTTGGTTTGTGCATCACAGGTTATATGTACTCTAGGACCGGTGCTTGGTTTGTGCATCACAGGTTATATGTACTCTAGGACCGGTGCTTGGTTTGTGCATCACAGGTTATATGTACCTAGGACCGGTGCTTGGTTTGTGCATCACAGGTTATATGTACTCTAGGACCGGTGCTTGGTTTGTGCATCACAGGTTATATGTACTCTAGGACCGGTGCTTGGTTTGTGCATCACAGGTTATATGTACTCTAGGACCGGTGCTTGGTTTGTGCATCACAGGTTATATGTACTCGAGGACCAGTGCTTGGTTTGTACATCACAGGCTATGCGTACCCAAGGACCGGTGCTTGGTTTGTGCATCACAGGTTATATGTACTCTAGGACCGGTGCTTGGTTTGTGCATCACAGGTTATATGTACTCTAGGACCGGTGCTTGGTTTGTGCATCACAGGTTATATGTACTCTAGGACCGGTGCTTGGTTTGTGCATCACAGGTTATATGTACCTAGGACCGGTGCTTGGTTTGTGCATCACAGGTTATATGTACTCTAGGACCGGTGCTTGGTTTGTGCATCACAGGTTATATGTACTCTAGGACCGGTGCTTGGTTTGTGCATCACAGGTTATATGTACTCTAGGACCGGTGCTTGGTTTGTGCATCACAGGTTATATGTACTCTAGGACCGGTGCTTGGTTTGTGCATCACAGGTTATATGTACTCTAGGACCGGTGCTTGGTTTGTGCATCACAGGTTATATGTACTCTAGGACCGGTGCTTGGTTTGTGCATCACAGGTTATATGTACTCTAGGACCGGTGCTTGGTTTGTGCATCACAGGTTATATGTACTCTAGGACCGGTGCTTGGTTTGTGCATCACAGGTTATATGTACTCTAGGACCGGTGCTTGGTTTGTGCATCACAGGTTATATGTACTCTAGGACCGGTGCTTGGTTTGTGCATCACAGGTTATATGTACTCGAGGACCGGTGCTTGGTTTGTGCATCACAGGTTATATGTACTCTAGGACCGGTGCTTGGTTTGTGCATCACAGGTTATATGTACTCGAGGACCAGTGCTTGGTTTGTACACCACAGGCTATGCGTACCCAAGGACCGGTGCTTGGTTTGTGCATCACAGGCTATGCGTACCCAAGGACCGGTGCTTGGTTTGTGCATCACAGGTTATATGTACTCTAGGACCGGTGCTTGGTTTGTGCATCACAGGTTATATGTACTCTAGGACCGGTGCTGGGTTTGTGCATCACAGGTTATATGTACTCTAGGACCGGTGCTTGGTTTGTGCATCACAGGTTATATGTACTCTAGGACCGGTGCTTGGTTTGTGCATCACAGGTTATATGTACCCGAGGACCGGTGCTGGGTTTGTGCATCACAGGTTATATGTACTCTAGGACCGGTGCTTGATTTGTGCATCACAGGTTATATGTACTCGAGGACCGGTGCTTGGTTTGTGCATCACAGGTTATATGTACTCTAGGACCGGTGCTTGGTTTGTGCATCACAGGTTATATGTACTCTAGGACCGGTGCTTGGTTTGTGCATCACAGGTTATATGTACTCTAGGACCGGTGCTTGGTTTGTGCATCACAGGTTATATGTACTCGAGGACCTGTGCTTGGTTTGTGCATCACAGGTTATATGTACTCTAGGACCGGTGCTTGGTTTGTGCATCACAGGTTGTATGTACTGCCCATCCACCACCCATCTATCTCCCATCCACTGTCCATCTATCACCCATCCACTGCCCATCCACTGTCCATCCATCACCCATCTATCTCCCATCCACTGCCCATCCACCGCCCATCTATCTCCCATCCACTGTCCATCCATCACCCATCCACTGTCCATCCATCACCCATACACTGTCCATCGATCACCCATCTATCTCCCATCCATCACCCATCTATCTTCCATCCACCGCCCATCCATCACCCATCTATCTCCCATCCACCGCCCATCTATCTCCCATCCATCACCCATCTATCTTCCATCCACCACCCATCCATCACCCATCTATCTCCCATCCATCACCCATCTATCTTCCATCCACCGCCCATCCATCACCCATCCATCACCTATCTATCCCCCATCCATCACCCATCCATCTGTCTTGCAGAATAATCAAGAAGAACGATAAGCCGTTTGGTGGCATCCAGCTCATTATTTCTGGGGACTTTCTCCAGCTGCCACCGGTTACAAAAGGAGACGAAAAAAGGAAATTCTGTTTTCAGGTATTTTAGCAACCATTACCGTACATGTATTTGGATGTTGAAACGCCATAATGCATTAAGAGTTTGAGACCCAAAATAACCCCATGGTTGTGTTACCCTTAGGCAACACCCCTTAAGTTCCCCTTTTATCTTCTCTCATCCTCATGACGATGGATTCGAGAGCGATTGATCAAATCAAGGACTTGTTTTGCAATCGTGCTAAAAGAAATTTTTGTAAGCCCTCTTCTTATTTGGTATCATGTATACAGTGTCCACCTCGTAGCAAGTTTCTGTATATTGGCGAATCGGCAATATACACTGCCTCAGGGGACTAACATTTTCAAGATGAGTAACCAAAAATGTCCACTCGTCCTGCTCCAAGTATCACTAGTCCTGCATATATGTTGTAAGATATATATATTGGTTCATCATATATGCAGAACAAGTATATAGGCCTATACTATTATACTCTTGTGACCATCGTGGACTAACTGGATGGAAGTATTTGTTGAAAAGATGTATTTCCAGTTATTTATATTTAATATATAATTACCCAACTGCAAATATAGTTTTCATACTCATATTGTCTATCATACGGACTCGTATGGAAACACACAAATATTATCGAATAACCCGACGCCGACAATGTGGGATTACAACACAACAACGATCGGAAATGTCACTCGTGAATACGAGTGGACGAGTGGATTTTTCGTCCCCTGTGCCTACGGCCACGGAATATGGCCAAGTCTATTATAAACATAAGTTTGTTACATGATAAACTTAACAATACTATGAACATGTAATAGGATTACGTATGATATTATTAAGAAGCAGCTATTATATTTTCAAGGCTTTCATTCCTGAATGTATAAATTTATACTTTATTTATTTTACAACGATTGTGAAACAAGTTTTAACAACTTATATTAATCACTCTCATTGGCGCGGATGAAAGTGTAAATGTGGTCATTCGTAGGAGAGGAAACTGGGGTACACAGAGAAAACCCACCCATCCGATCTGGCGACCACCGTACCATCTCACATACTTCCCGGTCCGAGGATCGAACCCACATTGCATTGGTGAGAAGCGAGCCCACTAACCACTGCGCTAATCAGACTTCTGAAAGTATAAGCCTTGTATACAAATGTTGCGCATTTTAACATAAGCTTCTTGTTGCTAGAGGAAATTATAAACACTAATATTTGCATGATAGGCCATGAACAGTTGCTTAAATACTTCGTCCTAATACTAGAATATTGTGGACAACAAAGTAAGAAGTGATATTCAGACTCGACAACATTGTTTGAACATGATTTACAAAGTCGTGCGTGTAGCCAAAGGGTTGCGAGTTTGAGTGTCACAAGAACAACTATGGTTGTGTCCGAGTGTAGTATACTAGATCATGTGTGTGTACGTGGTTCTTTTTCTGAACTTCCAAGATCGTCTGACCTTCCAACTTAATGTTGGTGTACAGCAGAACCTTGTCTTTCAGCAAGCCCGCAGCATAACTTCCTGACATGACAAGAGTTTGACTGCTGCCCTGGTGGGATTCGAACCTACAGTGGTGTGAGTAAAATGATTATGAAATCTCCAAACATCACAGAGATCCTGTTTGCTTGACCACTAAAACATGATGGAATATGGAATATCTACCCTCGAATACCTTAATATTATATATGTTTTACACTTTTACTTTGACAGTCAAAGTCATGGAGGAAGGTGATACAACAGACACTAGAGTTAACTAATGTAAAACGGCAGTCAGACCAGAAATTCATAGACATTCTACAGAACATACGGCTTGGCAGGTACACAAAGTGTAATCCAGGGGTGGAGCTAGGGGGTGATTTGGGAGAAATAGAAATGTTTTCATATAGAATATATAGACACTTTACAGAGTCAACATTCTTCCCCTCAAAAGTGTAATCCAGGGGTGGAGCTAGGGGGTGTTTTGGGAGAAATAGAAATGTTTTCATATAGAATATATAGAGGACACTTTACAGAGTCAACATTCTTCTCCCTCAAATACATTCATCCTTCTCCCTCAAATACCATAATCTTCTTGCTTGATTACCTTAATTTTTTCGTTCCAATACTTTAATCTTCTCCCTCAAATACTTTCATCTTCTCCCTCAACTACCTTGATCTTCTCGCTCGAATATCTACATCGTCACCCTTGAATACCTTAATCTTCTCCCTTGAATACCTTAATCTAGTCCCTTGAATACCTTAATCTTCTCCCTCGAATGCCTTAATCTCTTCCCTTGAATACCTTAATCTTCCTCGAATACCCTTCCCTCAAATACCTTAATATTCCCCTTGATTTGAAGGTTCCTACTGATATATGTACAATTTTATTATCTCAATAACCTGTATAAAGACATGAACTATAATTATTTCTTTGGCACAGTCAGCAACCGTGACAACGAAACACTTGTCAATTACTTCCCCCTGGATACTCTTTAATGAGGATAAATCCTCCTAATTGGTTTCCTCTATTTTTATCATTATTATACAAAGTGTATTCCAGGTGTGGAGTTACGGGGTGTTTTGGGAGAAATAGAAATGTTTTCATATAGAGGACACTTTACTTTTTATGCACATTATGCTATAAAAACGCATTCTCATCTTGTAATTAACAAATGTCCAACAGTATCTACACATGAAAATTTCATTTAAGGAATTTTGATAAAACCACAATAATCATACTGCAACATTCGGTTAGGGAACAACATTAAAAACAAAGGATTCATTGCCAGCTAAAAGAACCGATATACATTTTATAGTAAACCAGACTATATCTGCGAAGGGAGGTAATAGGAAAACTAGACTTTATCTGCCAAGGGAGGTAATAGGAGACTTTATCTGCCAAGGGAAGTAATAGGAAAACCAGACTTTATCTGCTAAGGGAGGTAATAGGAAAAACCCAGACTTTATCTGTCAAGGGAGGTAATAGGAAAAAACCAGACTTTATCTGCCAAGGGAGGTAATAGGAAAACCAGACTTTATCTGCCAAGGGAGGTAATAGGAAAACCAGACTTTATCTGCCAAGGAAGGTAATAGGAAAAAAACCAGATTTATCTGCCAAGGGAGGTAATAGGAAAACAAGACTTTATCTGCCATGGGAGGTATTAGGAAAACCAGACATTATCAGCCAAGGGAGGTAATAGGAAAACCAGACTTTATCTGCCAAGGGAGGTAATAGGAAAATCAGACTTTATCTGCCATGGGAGGTAATATGAAAACCAGACTTTATTTGCCAAGGGAGGTAATAGGGAACTAGCATTGTTTCTCCTTTGCCAGTTTTTATCCAGATATATGTTCTTCTGTCTATTTTCTGGCAGCAAATCAACTGTTTATACAAGTTTATTTTAGCTTGATTGCGAAACAAGTTCTTACAACTTATCACTCTCGAGACCTCATTCCAGATGGAATCCATCGCCACTAAGGAGAAAGAAGAGGCATGTGGAATTTAAATGCCTTGCCTAAGGGCATAATCAGACCGACTCCAGCTATATGTGTCTTGTCGGCTCTCATAGTATGCCTCGAATGATTTTCACACTCAATTTCCAACCAGTAACAACATGTGCGCAAATCTACTCCGAAGATCCGTCGCAGTACTAAAATAAATTGTTTTTGTCAGTTGTTTTATTATACATTTGCCTCTATTTAGCAGCCACCTGTACTAAACAGCCACTTTCTGCAATGGCCTGTTGATGAGTCAGTTGTTTTATTATACATTTGCCTCTATTTAGCAGCCACCTGTACTAAGCAGCCACTTTCTGCAATGGCCTGTTGATGAATCAGTTGTTTTATTATACATTTGCCTCTATTTAGCAGCCACCTGTACTAAGCAGCCACTTTATGCAATGGCCTGTTGATGAGTCAGTTGTTTTATTATACATTTGCCTCTATTTAGCAGCCACTTGTACTAAGCAGCCACTTTCTGCAATGGCCTGTTGATGAGTCAGTTGTTTTATTATACATTTGCCTCTATTTAGCAGCCACCTGTACTAAGCAGCCACTTTCTGCAATGGCCTGTTGATGAGTCAGTTGTTTTATTATACATTTGCCTCTATTTAGCAGCCACCTGTACTAAGCAGCCACTTTCTGCAATGGCCTGTTGATGAGTCAGTTGTTTTATTATACATTTGCCTCTATTTAGCAGCCACCTGTACTAAGCAGCCACTTTCTGCAATGGCCTGTTGATGAGTCAGTTGTTTTATTATACATTTGCCTCTATTTAGCAGCCACCTGTACTAAGCAGCCACTTTCTGCAATGGCCTGTTGAGTGTGTGTTTTACGTTTATTTATCGTCGCTACCGGTTGCCCATATGAGCGACGCCTCCTGAAGAGATTAGTAATTTTAGATTTTTGGAGGATAGTGCATTATACAGACAGAGACCCATTACAGAGTCTCCTCTGGTTCTTTTACGTGCACGGTGTAAAGCACCGACACGAGACCTCGGTTTAACATCCCATCTGAAAGACTGTTAATTTTATTAGGGTCAGACGGGGGATCGAACCTGCAATCTCTGGATTACCAGTCCAGCGTTTTACCACTGGGCTACATATCCGCCTGTTGATGGGCCACCCGCTAAATACTGGTTACTGATTATCGCCGATCAGCCTGGCACCAAGCCTGCAAGGATAAGAATAGGGAAGTTGTTCATAAGAGGTGTCTCATATTTCAGAATGGACCACCCACAGGCACCAGACACAAATTTTTTTTTTATTTTTGGCCTATGGTCATATAGTAAGTAATATATAATAAAGGCAACCAAATTATATATTACTTACTATATGACCATAGGCCAAAAATAAAAAAAGTTTGTGTCTGGTGCCTGTGGGACCACCGGTACGTAACCTACTTTTACTGCAGTTGCCTATAGATTTAACGTCTCATTGAAAAGCTTCTCGTTACAGATGTCCGGAGTATGTGTACACTGCACTACGAGCTACCGCCCAGAACAACATACAGCGACAGGGCATCCTAGCAACCCAGCTGTGTACACACAAAGAAGATGTCAATCAGATCAACAACTTTCAATTGAAGAAACTCACTGGTACGGTACTTTTCTGCGAGTTTAAACTCTTTAACCCTTTCAACACTACAGGCCTCTAAATAGACTTACAAAAAGTGTAGATCCAGATGAGCCGGCTCGTGACGAGCCGTCTCATCAGGATCTGCACTTTTTGCCATTAATAATTATTACTATTTTTAGATAAAATTACCCATTTTGATAAATGAACTGGTCCAAAGATAATGTTCTTATTAATTTATTGGTCTAATAATATCATGGACTAGTCCATGTCAGTTACTTGGGGTTGAATGGGTTAATGGGCATGTGTTTAATGTTGCTATATCGCACAAGTATAATTTTGAGTGGGTGTATTTATGAAACCCCATGTTAAGTCTGTGGAAGTCGTGATAGCGCAGTGGATGCGCGTTCGCTTCAGGTGCGAAAGGTCCAGAGTTCAAGCCCCGCTGGAGCCGTTACGATTGTGCCCTTAGGCAAGGCATTTAAATTCCACGTTGCCTCTTCTCTCTCCCTCGTGGCGATGGATTCCATCAGGAATGAGGTCTCGAGAGTGATTTATATAAGTTGAAATAACTTGTTTCGCAATCGAGCTAAAATAAATTTGTATAAAAAAATAAGTCGCACTTAATGTGTGTGTTTCTTATACTGCACAAACAAAATTTTGAGATGGAATATTTTGGAATCAGTTGGTCATGCAAATTTGTCCGTCCACTTGTTTGTCTGTTTAGCAGTTTATCTATCACAAAATGAAGAAATCTGCGGGTATGATTGTTTTCTGTGAGATAAAAAAGCACACTTGATGTGTATGTTTGTTGTTATTCCGCTATTTTGAGATGGAATATTTAGGAATCCCCATATCGGTTGGTTATGCAAATTTGTCCGTCACAAATTGTGTCCACTCCATATATAACAAATCCATTGACTGATTGACTTAGTTCATACAAATTTATTTTAGCTTGATTTCGAAACAAGTACTTATAACTATATTAATTAATTAGAGTGATTAATATAAGTTGTGAGAACTTGTTTCACAATCGAGCTAAGATAAATTTGTATCAACTAAAAACTAACTATATTAATCACTCTCGAGTCCTCATTCCTGATGGAATCTATCGCCATGAGGGAGAGAGAAGAGGCAAAGTGGAATTTAAATGCCTTGCCTAAGGGCACAATCGTAACGGCTCCAGAGGCTCGAACTCTGGGGCTTTCGCTCCTGAAGCGAGTGCGCTACCATGGCCCTATCACGTCTTCCAAATGACTTCCTGCAAATGTTTGTCAATATGCAGAGAAAACATCAATTCAGGGGTCAATGCTGCATATCTCTTAAACGGCATAAATGATAGTAGTGAGTCTATTTGAAGAGCCTGTGTAGTTCAAGATCATCCCCATTATGGGGCTGTTATTAATCCCCTTATTTGATGGTTCTAATTCATTCTTTATAAAGGTCTGTCCGCCCGAAGTCAATGTAATCTTAGCGATTGTTTTGCCCAGCTTTTACGTGGAATACCCCTCCATTTGCAAATATTACTGAAAATCAAAGCACTATTTTGCCAAAAATCCAGTTGAAGGTCACTCTCTCAGAGTATGATTTGTTATGACAACAGGGAACAGCCACTAGAAACAGTAGACATCTTATCAAAGCATTCTATATGACCGTTTCTGGAGCTATATGCAATTATTGACAGTGCCGATGTAGCCGGAACAGTGGCTGCATAGTCTTGCTTTCCACTTCAGTCGCCGAGACAAGAACCGTCACACCTCCTTATGCAGGCAGTCGTCCGTGGCTGTGCCGATGTAACCGGAACAGTGGGAGCATAGTCTCGCATTCCACTTCAGTCGCCGAGACAAGAACCGTCGCATTTCCTTATGCAGGCAATCGTCCGTGGCTGTGCCAATGTAGCCGGAACAGAGGCTGCATAGTCTCGCGTTCCACTTCAGTCGCCGAGACAAGAACCGTCGCATTTCCTTATGCAGGCAATCGCCCGTGGCGCTGACTGGGATCCCTGGGACGGTGACTTTCTTATAAAAACTATTGTTATGTTTCTTCACACAGGTACATCTAAGCACTACGACGCCACAGATAGTGAGGAAGCCTATTTAAAGCAGATCAACAACCTGTCTCCGGTCCCTGGTACCCTGCAGCTCACTGTAGGGGCTCAAGTGATGCTGGCTAAGAATATAGACGTGACTCATGGGCTGGTTAATGGGGCCAGGGGCGTGGTTACTGGATTTGAAAAAGGAGAAGGTATTGTCTTTTGTAATTTCTCTTTCGTTGTTTGGATTTACTTTTATTTTGTTTATTTTATAAATATCTCAAAGGCACAGTTTCTTTTTGGTGTGAGTATATATTGATTGATACATGTACATAGTATGTATTGATTATATATTTCGTTTAAACCGTATTTATTTTACGATTGCGAAACAAGCTTTAACAGCTTATATTAATCACTCTCGTTGGCGCGGATGAAAGCGTAAATGTGGCCATTCATGTGGGAGGAAACTGGAGTACCCAGAGAAAACCCACCCACCTACCTGTCCGATCTGGCGACCTCCGTACCATCTCACATACTTCCCGGTCCGAGGATCAAACCCGGATTGCATTGTCAATGGTGAGAAGCGTTAACCACTGCGCTAATCGGACTTGATTAGACTGTACTATTACGGTACAGGGTTTTATTTTTTATACAAATTTATTTGAGCTCGATTGCGAAGCAAGTTATTTCAACTTATATTAATCACTCTCGAGACCTCATTCCTGATGGAATCCATCGCCATGAAGGAGAGAGAAGAGGCAACGTGGAATTTAAATACCTTGCCTACGGGCACAATCGTAACGGCTCCAGTGGGGCTCGAACTCCGGACCTTTCACATCTGAAGCGAACGCTCATCGACTGCGCTATCACGACTTCCACACAGGGTTTATCTTGTAAGATCACTCTCTTGTATGATGGATTTTGCTGCAGGATTTAACATTTATGTTGTTATAATATTTACCTATTTAGCATAAGATAACAATGAAAGAAAAAGATATTCCTTTGATCTTTAAATTCTGAGCACGTTACTGTTTTGATATAATGGAGAGATCACATTGTACAGCACAGTACATGCATAACAGGGTTTGTGATACATTGTGAACTACTTTCTTTTATTATTAGGTTTACCAATTGTCAAGTTTATCTGTGGTCAAGAAGTCAGCATAAAGCCAACAAGATGGACATTCAAGTTGGCTGGAGGCGTGTTTGTGAGCAGAAAGCAGGTCCCACTTAAACTAGCATGGGCGATTTCCATACATAAAAGTCAGGTAAGTTCTGCAGTTTAACCCATTCAACACCAAGTAACTGACATGGACTGGTCCATGATATTGTTAGACCAATAAATGAATCAGAAGATTACATTTGGACCAGTTCATTTATCAAAATGGGTAATTTTGTCTAAAAATAGTAATATTACTGGCAAAAAGTGCAGATCCTGATGAGACGGAGCCGGCTCATCTGGATCTACACTTTTTGTAAGCCTATTTAGAGGTCTGTGGTGTTGAAAGGATTAAGACTTAGTTTATACAAATTTATTTTTAGCCTGATTGCGAAACCAGTTCTTACAACTTATATTAATCACTGGGAGCTGAAGTAAATAAATGCATAATAAAGATATATTTTGCAAGCTATAGTTGCAATAGGTGGTCGAGTAGTTATGATGGTTGACTTCAAGACACTTTCCACTCACTGCTGTAGGTGCGAATCCTACTTGGGATGTCAAATTATTTCATGTGCGGAAGCTATTCAGCTGGCTTGCGGAGTCGGTGATTCTGGAATACTTGCTCGGAGGGGCACCCAGGGTCTTCCTGCACCGCATGCCTGTATATTTTTAGCCTTATTACATCTCAAGGAAAGCAGTAAGTGTATTCATACGCTGTAGTAAATAGTCCTCAATAATCAGTAAATAGTCCTCAATAATCAAACACACAACTCCACGCAAAAAATGGGCACTTTGTTTTTAATCACTATACTATACTCCTATAGTGCATATGCAACATTTTTAATCACTATACTATACCCCTATAGTGCATATTCAACAATTTTAATCACTATACTTCACTATGCTATACTCCTATAGTGCATATTCAACATTTTTAATCACTATACTATACCCCTATAGTGCATATTCAACAATTTTAATCACTATACTATACTCCCATAGTGCATATTCAACATTTTTAATCACTATACTATACCCCTATAGTGCATATTCAACATTTTTAATCACTATACTATACTCCCATAGTGCATATTCAACATTTTTAATCACTATACTTCACTATACTATACCCCTATAGTGCATATTCAACATTTTTAATTACTATGCTATACTCCTATAGTGCATATTCAACATTATTAATCACTACTATATTCCTATAGTGCATATTCAACATTTTTAATCACTACTATATTCCTATAGTGCATATTCAACATTTTTAATCACTATACACTATTCCTATAGTGCATATTCAACATTTTTAATCACTATACACTATTCCTATAGTGCATATTCAACATTTTTAATCACTATACACTATTCCTATAGTGCATATTCAACATTTTTAATCACTATACACTATTCCTATAGTGCATATTCAACATTTTTAATCACTATACACTACTCCTATAGTGCATATTCAACATTTTTAATCACTATACACTATTCCTATAGTGCATATTCAACATAACACAACACACCAACAACAACAAACATTTTAATCACTATACACTATTCCTATAGTGCATATTCAACATTTTTAATCACTATACACTATTCCTATAGTGCATATTCAACATTTTAATCACTATACACTATTCCTATAGTGCATATTCAACATTTTTAATCACTATACACTATTCCTATGTGCATATTCAACATTTTTAATCACTATACACTATTCCTATAGTGCATATTCAACATTTTAATCACTATACACTATTCTATAGTGCATATTCAACATTTTTAATCACTATACACTACTCCTATAGTGCATATTCAACATTTTTAATCACTATACACTACTCCTATAGTGCATATTCAACATTTTTAATCACTATACACTATTCCTATAGTGCATATTCAACATTTTTAATCACTATACACTATTCCTATAGTGCATATTCAACATTTTTAATCACTATACACTATTCCTATAGTGCATATTCAACATTT
>CM026403.1:22584177-22681665 GCA_014843695.1 Archivesica marissinica
CAAATTACCAGTCTATTATTCCAGACAGTATATGACCCAAATTACCAGTCTGTCATTCCACACATTATATGACCCAAATTACCAGTCTATTATTCCAGACAGTATATGACCCAAATTACCAGTCTATCATTCCACACATTATATGACCCAAATTACCAGTCTATTATTCCAGACAGTATATGACCCAAATTACCAGTCTATCATTCCACACATTATATGACCCAAATTACCAGTCTATTATTCCAGACAGTATATGACCCAAATTACCAGTCTGTCATTCCACACATTATATTACCCAAATTACCAGTCTATTATTCCAGACAGTATATGACCCAAATTACCAGTCTATCATTCCACACATTATATGACCCAAATTACCAGTCTATTATTCCAGACAGTATATGACCCAAATTACCAGTCTATCATTCCACACATTATATGACCCAAATTACCAGTCTATTATTCCAGACAGTATATGACCCAAATTACCAGTCTATCATTCCACACATTATATGACCCAAATTACCAGTCTATTATTCCAGACAGTATATGACCCAAATTACCAGTCTATCATTCCACACATTATATGACCCAAATTACCAGTCTATTATCCAGACAGTATATGACCCAAATTACCAGTCTATCATTCCACACATTATATGACCCAAATTACCAGTCTATTATTCCAGACAGTATATGACCCAAATTACCAGTCTATCATTCCACACATTATATGACCCAAATTACCAGTCTATTATTCCAGACAGTATATGACCCAAATTACCAGTCTATCATTCCACACATTATATGACCCAAATATTCCACACATTATATGACCCAAATTACCAGTCTATTATTCCAGACAGTATATGACCCAAATTACCAGTCTATCATTCCACACATTATATGACCCAAATTACCAGTCTATTATTCCAGACAGTATATGACCCAAATTACCAGTCTATCATTCCACACATTATATTACCCAAATTACCAGTCTATTATTCCAGACAGTATATGACCCAAATTACCAGTCTATCATTCCACACATTATATGACCCAAATTACCAGTCTATTATTCCAGACAGTATATGACCCAAATTACCAGTCTATCATTCCACACATTATATTACCCAAATTACCAGTCCGTCATTCCACACATTATATGACCCAAATTACTAGTCTATCATTCCACACATTATATGACCCAAATTACCAGTCTATTATTCCAGACAGTATATGACCCAAATTACCAGTCTATTATTCCAGACAGTATATTACCCAAATTACCAGTCCGTCATTCCAGACATTGTATGACCCAAATTACTAGTCTATCATTCCACACATTAGATGACCCAAATTACCAGTCTATTATTCCAGACAGTATATGACCCAAATTACCAGTCTATTATTCCAGACAGTATATGACCCAAATTACCAGTCTATCATTCCACACATTATATGACCCAAATTACCAGTCTATTATTCCAGACAGTATATGACCCAAATTACCAGTCTATCATTCCACACATTATATGACCCAAATTACTAGTCTATCATTCCACACATTATATGACCCAAATTACCAGTCTATTATTCCAGACAGTATATGACCCAAATTACCAGTCTATTATTCCAGACAGTATATGACCCAAATTACCAGTCTATCATTCCACACATTATATGACCCAAATTACCAGTCTATTATTCCAGACAGTATATGACCCAAATTACCAGTCTATCATTCCACACATTATATTACCCAAATTACCAGTCCGTCATTCCACACATTATATGACCCAAATTACCAGTCTATTATTCCAGACAGTATATGACCCAAATTACCAGTCCGTCATTCCACACATTATATGACCCAAATTACCAGTGTATTATTCCAGACAGTATATGACCCAAATTACCAGTCTATCATTCCACACATTATATGACCCAAATTACCAGTCTATTATTCCAGACAGTATATGACCCAAATTACCAGTCTATCATTCCACACATTATATGACCCAAATTACCAGTCTATTATTCCAGACAGTATGTGACCCAAATCACTAGTCTGTCATTCCAGGCACTGTCAGTCTATCTCACCAGACATGGTATGACCCAAATTACCAGTCTGTCATTCCAGATGCCATATAATCCAAAAACATCAATCAGTCATTCCAGAAGTGGTTAAAGAAAGCCAAACACCAGTCCATCATTCCAGCCGCCCAGACAGCCAGAATCCTTCCTTGCATCATTCCACATGTTGTTGAATCTGTTCATTCTGTTATCCAGTAGCTGTTGAACAAACACATTCATCAATGTTTAATCATAGCAGAGTGCAGTGTGAACATTGGGCAGAGATAATCAACACAGATACATAGTTCACTGTTGATAGTGAGCTCTCTCCCACATATAGTCTCATAAAACTCATTAACTCTTTCAACACCAAGTAACTGACATGGACTGGTCCATGATATTCTTAGACCAATAAATGAATAAGAAAATTACATTCGGACCAGTTCATTTATCAAGATGGGTAATTTTGTCTAAAATTAGTAATACTACTTGCAAAAGTGCAGATCCTGATGAGACGGCTCGTCATGAGCCGGCTCATCTGGATCTACACTTTTTGTAAGCCTATATAGAGGTCTGTGGTGGTGAAAGGGTTAATCATGTAATGTTGCTTACAAGATCTATAATATATCACACCAGAGATGTTGTGTCCCTGAATTGATCCACATACCAATTTCTTCAAATGGGCAAGCAAACAAAATGGACACTGAAAACATTATTATTATTATTATAATTTAGTTTATACAAATTTATTATAGCTCGATTGAGAAATAAGTTATTTCAACTTATATTAATCACTCTCGAGACCTCATTCCTGATGGAATCCATTGCCACGAGGGAGAGAGAAGAGGCAACGTGGAATTTAAATACCTTGCCTAAGGGCACAGTCGTAACGGCTCCAGCGGGGCTCGAACTTATTATTATAAGTGGCACTAGCCATGAGTGAGAATGTTAGCTTTCTATGTCCATGAGTGAAATATAATTTGATCATTCACTTGAACAAAAAAGTGGCGGTGGTTGGAGGAATTAATCTCCACATGTGTTTATGTTACACGTCCAGTGGTTGTATATGTATAATAATTGTATGTATTCCTATTTTTACTTTCAGCTAAAGGCACACTCAGTGAGGACACAATCTCAAATTTTCTAAAACAAATCGGTGAGTATTTCTTATATTTCTTGGAAAGGTTCTGCAAGATGTTTAACCCATTTCATTCTGGATACCGTTCAAACGGTATTTGCAAAGAATATAGAGCCAGATCAACGGCCACAGAACATGCCATCTGATCAGGCTCTATGCTGTTTGCTATTCACATGGTATTGCTAAGACACTTGGCTATGTAGCAAACAACATAGATCCTGATCAGCCGCAGCGTGACGCTGCGGCTGATCTGGATCTATGTTGTTTGCAAAAGCCTTTAAATGTATCCAGAATGAAATGGGTTAAGAGCAGTTTTGACATGTACAATGTAATATAAAAATTATACGCTGATTAAATGTACATGAAACACCTATCTTGCATAATAGAATCGCGTACATACAAGGAAAATCAACATTTATTGAGGAATCTGTTGCTTCCCAGAAATCACATCTACTGGTTTACATTGATTTTTCGGACTGTTCCATCCCCATCCTGTTATAACGAGATGACGTACATCGTGAAACCGTCCTGTATTGAATAAGACCACGATTGAATCAAAGATCTCTTGATCGGCTTTACATTGCTGTAAAATTATTACCGTTTTATGGTAAATATGTGGGTATTAATAGGAAAATTATTAGTGGTGTCTGGCCTGCAGCAATTAAGCACAGCGCTTGGTAATGAAAAAATACTTGTACCGAGGATAGATATTTATAGTTTAATGACAGTTTATAGTGGTAATAAAACGTGATAAAAACCGTATATCTATACTTAACAGGACACAGTATATAACCATACAATGCTGGAGAATAGTTTAGTAGATCTTCTGTAATGCAACATCTTCTGATATATTCATATGTATTATTGTCAACAATTAACCCATTCAACACCAAGTAACTGACATGGACTGGTCCATGATATTCTTAAACCAATAAATGAATCAGAAAATCACATTTGGACAAGTTCATTTATCAAAATGGGTAATTTTTCTCTAAAAATAGTAATATTACTGGCAAAAAGTGCAGATCCTGATGAAATGGCTCGTCACGAGCCGGCTCATCTGGATCTATACTTTTTGTAAGCCTATTTAGAGGTCTGCGGTGTTGAAAGGGTTAATTAATTAATTATTCAAGTGTGTAGGATAAATCGTGAGCTTTTCTCTCGTTCTTTTATTTTATGTCATTCGTTGACTTCACTCTTTATTTTGGGTGGTATCTTCAGAGAAAACTATTATAAATCCCTGACTTGTTATACAGGACCTGAGATAGATAGTGACACCAGAGAAGTAATCACCTGGAGCTGCCCCACCCTCTTCATATTTTGAGCTCCTGGTGAAGTTATTTCATATAAACTGTATTAGAGAACCTAATGCTGATTGAACAAACTTCTCCCTTTGAGTACCTCCAACTTCTCCCTTTGAGTACCTCCAACTTCTCCCTTTGAGTACCTCCAGCTTCTCCCTTTGAGTACCTCCAGCTTCTCCCTTTGAGTACCTCCAACTTCTCCCTTTGAGTACCTCCTACTTCTCCCTTTGAGTACCTCCAACTTCTCCCTTTGAGTACCTCCAACTTCTCCCTTTGAGTACCTCCAACTTCTCCCTTTGAGTACCTCCAACTTCTCCCTTGAGTACCAGCTTCTCCCTTTGAGTACCTCCAATTTCTCCCTTTGAGTACCTCCAACTTCTCCCTTTGAGTACCTCCAACTTCTCCCTTTGAGTACCTCAACTTCTCCCTTGAGTACCTCCAACTTCTCCCTTGAGTACCTCCAACTTCTTCCTTGAGTGTCTCCAACTTCTCCCTTGAGTACCTCAAACTCTTCCTTGAGTGTCTCCAACTTCTCCCTTTGAGTACCTCCAACTTCTCCCTTGAGTACCCAACTTCTCCCTTGAGTACCTCCAACTTCTCTTGAGTACCTCCAACTTCTTCCTTGAGTGTCTCCAACTTCTCCCTTGAGTACCCAACTTCTCCCTTGAGGTCTCCAACTTCTCCCTTGAGTACCTCAACTTCTCCCTTGAGTACCTCCAATTTCTCCCTTGAGTACCTCCAACTTTCCCTTGAGTACCTCCAACTTCTCCCTTGAGTACCTCCAACTTCTCCCTGAGTACCTCCAATTCTCCCTTTGAGTACCACCTCCCTTGAGTACCTCCAACTTCTCCCTTGAGTACCTCCAATTTCTCCCTTTGAGTACCTCCAATTTCTCCCTTGAGTACCTCCAACTTCTCCCTTGAGTACCTCCAACTTCTTCCTTGAGTGTCTCCAACTTCTCCCTTTGAGTACCTCCAACTTCTCCCTTTGAGTACCTCCATTTTCTCCCTTTGAGTACCTCCAATTTCACCCTTTGAGCACCAGTTTCTCCTTTTGAGCACCTCCAACTTCTCCCTTGAGTACTAGCTTCTCCCTTTGAGTACCTACAACTTCTCCCTTGAGTACTAGCTTCTCCCTTTGAGTACCTCCATCTTCTCCCTTTGAGTACCTCCATCTTCTCCCTTGCAAAGAAGGGACATATAAAATATTTATAGAGACCAGGGAAGAAATAGTCACAAGAGTGGAAAAATATTTCATTTTACACAAATTAGAACCTAAAATCTCAAATTTGACAGTCCCCAATGAAAGCGGGATGTTTTATTTGCATGTTTAAATGCTCAAAAGATTTGTATTATATACTAGCTAATACAGTTTTATGAATAAAGTGAATTGTTTTTCAGCGGGTGCTATGCGTGCCCTCAATGCCAAAGGCATTGTTCATCGGGACATGAAACCACAGAACATCCTGCTGTGTTTCCCTGCAAGTTCCAGAAATCCTCCAGCAACTCAAATCAACCTTAAGATAGGTATGTAGAAACACTCTGCCCTCAAATGAAGCAAGTATAAATGTAGGGGTTATCTTGCTTAGTGGGTGAGGTGCTCGGTCACCCTGATCTACCATACCTATGTCTGTGTTTAAAATAAAATGTGTCTGTCTGTCTGTCTGTTTGTTTATTGTTTGTTTATCGTTTGTTTATTGTTTGTTTGTTTAATATTTAAACGATATAGAATAAAGCAGGATACAGTTGCACAGAGATACCTGCGTTGTATTGTCATATCTTTGTAGCACATGCGATGGAGCCGTTATGATTGGCACAATTAGGCAAGGCATTTAAAGCCGACGTTGCCTCTTCTCTCTCCCTCATGGCAATGGATTCCATCAGGAATGAGGTCTCGAGAGTGATTAATATAAGTTGCAAGAACTTTTTTCGCAATCGAGCTAACATAAATTAGTATAAACTAATCAAGTCATTTTAAGTTTGAGCCTTGCCAAGACCACAGGTGTGATGTCCTTGGGCAAGATGCATAAATGCATATTGCCTCTTCTCTCCCCCTCATGGTGATGGATTCCATCAGGAATGAGGCCTCGAGAGCAATTAGTCTAAAGTTTTAAGAATTAGTTTTGCAATCGACCTAGCCGAAATCGGTATAAATGATTTCCTTTAATGCAATGTATTATTCCTATTGCAGCTGATTTTGGTTTTGCGCGGTTTCTCCAGGATGGAGTAATGGCAGCAACACTGTGTGGATCACCCATGTATATGGTAGGTGTAGTTTATCATTCTGTGTGGATTGCCCATGTATATGGTATGTGTAGTTTATCATTCTGTGTGGATTGCCCATGTATATGGTAGGTGTAGTTTATCATTCTGTGTGGATCACCCATGTATATGGTAGGTGTAGTTTATCATTCTGTGTGGATTGCCCATGTATATGGTATGTGTAGTTTATCATTCTGTGTGGATTGCCCATGTATATGGTATGTGTAGTTTATCATTCTGTGTGGGTCACCCATGTATATGGTAGGTGTAGTTTATCATTCTGTGTGGATTGCCCATGTATATGGTAGGTGTAGTTTATCATTCTGTGTGGATCACCCATGTATATGGTAGGTGTAGTTTATCATTCTGTGTGGATCACCCATGTATATGGTATGTGTAGTTTATCATTCTGTGTGGATCACCCATGTATATGGTAGGTGTAGTTTATCATTCTGTGTGGATCACCCATGTATATGGTATGTGTAGTTTATCATTCTGTGTGGATTGCCCATGTATATGGTAGGTGTAGTTTATCATTCTGTGTGGATCACCCATGTATATGGTAGGTGTAGTTTATCATTCTGTGTGGATTGCCCATGTATATGGTATGTGTAGTTTATCATTCTGTGTGGATTGCCCATGTATATGGTATGTGTAGTTTATCATTCTGTGTGGGTCACCCATGTATATGGTAGGTGTAGTTTATCATTCTGTGTGGATTGCCCATGTATATGGTAGGTGTAGTTTATCATTCTGTGTGGATCACCCATGTATATGGTAGGTGTAGTTTATCATTCTGTGTGGGTCACCCATGTATATGGTAGGTGTAGTTTATCATTCTGTGTGGATTGCCCATGTATATGGTAGGTGTAGTTTATCATTCTGTGTGGATCGCCCATGTATATGGTAGGTGTAGTTTATCATTCTGTGTGGATTGCCCATGTATATGGTAGGTGTAGTTTATCATTCTGTGTGGATTGCCCATGTATATGGTAGGTGTAGTTTATCATTCTGTGTGGATTGACTATGTATATGGTATGTGTAGTTTATCATTCTGTGTGGATTGCCCATGTATATGGTAGGTGTAGTTTATCATTCTGTGTGGATTGCCCATGTATATGGTATGTGTAGTTTATCATTCTGTGTGGATTGCCCATGTATATGGTAGGTGTAGTTTATCATTCTGTGTGGGTCGCCCATGTATATGGTAGGTGTAGTTTATCATTCTGTGTGGATTGCCCATGTATATGGTAGGTGTAGTTTATCATTCTGTGTGGATCACCCATGTATATGGTAGGTGTAGTTTATCATTCTGTGTGGGTCACCCATGTATATGGTAGGTGTAGTTTATCATTCTGTGTGGATTGCCCATGTATATGGTAGGTGTAGTTTATCATTCTGTGTGGATCGCCCATGTATATGGTAGGTGTAGTTTATCATTCTGTGTGGATTGCCCATGTATATGGTAGGTGTAGTTTATCATTCTGTGTGGATTGCCCATGTATATGGTATGTGTAGTTTATCATTCTGTGTGGATTGCCCATGTATATGGTAGGTGTAGTTTATCATTCTGTGTGGATTGACTATGTATAGTATGTAGTTATCATCTGTGTGGATTGCCATGTATATGGTATGTGTAGTTTATCATTCTGTGTGGATTGCCCATGTATATGGTAGGTGTAGTTTATCATTCTGTGTGGATTGCCCATGTATATGGTATGTGTAGTTTATCATTCTGTGTGGATTGCCCATGTATATGGTAGGTGTAGTTTATCATTCTGTGTGGGTCGCCCATGTATATGGTAGGTGTAGTTTATCATTCTGTGTGGATTGCCCATGTATATGGTAGGTGTAGTTTATCATTCTGTGTGGGTCACCCATGTATATGGTATGTGTAGTTTACCATTCTGTGTGGATTGCCCATGTATATTGTAGGTGTAGTTTATCATTCTGTGTGGATCACCCATGTATATGGTAGGTGTAGTTTATCATTCTGTGTGGGTCACCCATGTATATGGTAGGTGTAGTTTATCATTCTGTGTGGGTCATCCATGTATATGATAGGTGTAGTTTACCATTCTGTGTGGGTCACCCATGTATATGGTAGGTGTAGTTTATCATTCTGTGTGGGTCGCCCATGTATATGGTAGGTGTAGTTTATCATTCTTGAGGTTAGCATGCTCACAGACTGATCTCTAACGGCCAATGTTTTGAGACATGTGTTGAAGCCCTGCCGACTATATAACACATGATCCTACCTTCATGCAAAGTAGCGTCCAAAATCGGCCTGCTAATTAACCCCGATTTATTTGGCAGTGCACCTAATAAGCCTTTTGTGACGTTGTATCGCTATGACATCATATCTTCACAGACAGTATGTTAAATATCAGGTCATGAATATTCAGTAATCTTCTCTCACTAAAACTTCTGTTTTATGGGAAGATAGGATAAATCAAATATTATGTTACAGTCTTATAAATTTTACTTTATTAGATTTGTCTACATTTTTTTCTCCGACCTAATAAATTCAAATATATATAACAGTAATCTAATATTCTCTATTGATCACAATCTCTGCCCTGTCTGAGTCTTCTGTTGTTACACCTCAGAATCCCAGTTATATGTATGATTTTATCCATGAATTTATCCGTGGATTTATCCATGAATTTATCCGTGAATTTATCCATGAATTTATCCATGATTTTATCCGTGGATTTATCCATGAATTTATCCATGAATTTATCCGTGAATTTATCCATGATTTTATCCATGATTTTATCCATGAATTTATCCGTGGATTTATCCATGATTTTATCCATGAATTTATCCGTGGATTTATCCATGAATTTATCCGTGGATTTATCCATGAATTTATCCATGATTCAGGTATTCACCCCCCCCCTAGTGGATTTTGTATTTCATGCAAGAACATAAAGCCTTATTATTTATTTATTTCTATGGCAACAGAGTTATTTTTTATCCATTCTGGATGACACTAGTTATGAACAGATTGTTATATAGCAAGAGAGGTCATACCGACCTCAAGCTCAATTACCTGTCCAGTTTTACATTTTTTCAGGCCCCCGAGGTGATTATGTCCGTGCAGTACGATGCCAAAGCCGATCTGTGGAGTATAGGTACTATAGTATTCCAGTGCCTCACCGGCAAGGCCCCATTCCAGGCCCAGACGCCACAGCAACTCAAACATTTCTATGAAAAGACTTTGGAACTTAGGCCTAAGTGAGTAGAAGATGACTTCCTTTGCAGTGTTCTTGAAACAATTTCTACCATAAGCCAGGATTCTACCTTACATCGCCAAGGTGATGCTACCTAGTAACAAGTAATCTACCCACTCCATAATCTGAACACACTCGTGACATTCCCAAGTTCATACATGTATATTATGTTGTTATTTCAGCTTCCCTTCAGGAACCTCCTGAAGTTTATACATGTATATTACTCTAATTGTTCAGCACACCCTCAGGAACCTCCTTAGGTGTATACATGTATATTATATTGTTATTTCAGCAACCCCACTGGAACCCCCTCAAGTTAATACATGTATATTATTCTAATATTTCAGCATCCCCTCAGGAACCTCCTTAGGTTCATACATATATATTATGTTATTATTTCAGCTTCCCTTCAGGAACCTTCTCGAGTTTATACATGTATATTACTCTAATTGTTCAGCAACCCCACTGGAACCCCCTCAAGTTTATACATGTATATTATTCTAATATTTCAGCATCCCCTCAGGAACCTCCCCAGAGCTCAAAGATCTGCTGCTGAAACTTCTCAAACGTAATGCAAAGGACAGAATAGAATTTGGTATGCAGTACACATTCTATCAATATTATTATTCAAGTTTATGAACCCACACTAAGCAGTTATTTTTCCTAGAATATAAACTTATAACGTCAACTCTCTTTCACCATCCTTGAATATGTCTAATGCACATATCCAAAATGAGTGCAATTACCTGCTGAAGAGTTACATAAATGCAGAATGATGCATCGTAAAATTGTTTTTATGAAATTACAAACATTCCCCATTAGAGCTGCGACTTTTGCTTTGTTCTATATAAATAATTGAGTCGTCTCCATTTGGAATGGAAGCTGTCCCTTTGATATCTAGAAAATGTTCTCCTATGTGTTGGGCATCACATGCATATTATGTTTTGCATATTATTACTTAGGGCTAACCGTGGATATAAATAGAGAATATTAAGTTACTGTCTTATAAATTTTTATTTATTAGGCGAGTCGGAGAAAAAATACAAAGCGAGGCTCTGCCTTTTTTCGGAGACGAGCCTAATAAATTAAAATTTATAAGACAGTAACCTAATATTCTATTTATCCTACATTCTGAGTGTGCACCCGACACAAAAACAAACAAACTAGCCATGACAGCTTACAAACTCGCTACGCACTTGATAATATGTTGCGCAGAGCCTCGCCTTGTATTTTTTCTCCGACTCGCCTAATAAATTAAAATTTATAAGACAGTAACCTAATATTCTCTCTCTCTCTCTCTCTCTCTCTCTATATATCAGGGCTTCGAAAATTTTCAAAACCAAATCGGTCCGGGCCGAAATCGAGTCAGTACCCCCCCCCCCATCATGTCCTGCCAATATTTTTGCACCCCCCACCCCCCCATAAAATCGTAAGTAAGTAAACCCAATTTGCTTTTTTTGCTTTATTTCCATGCTGTCACCAGTCAATTATATTTAAAAATCGCATGTATGTTCAGGACAAACTGTACTTTACCCGTTACTATAGGTCTGGTAAATTTTCCTTTTGTCTAATAATAGTTTTAAGTGTACGGCATTTAAAAATAAATGAATGGTAGGACATTTTGATAGAGGTAAATTTTATCTAGTCACCTGTATTACCGGTGGAAGCGGGTGAACTCGGCCCAAATCGAACTCGGTCCCGTCAAACTATATTATATCAACTGCATTTGACTCTTTAAACATCACAGATATACTGCGTTGTGCCATTTCAATATTGAATTGAAGGGCGCTGTACAATAAAAATACTAAACATTATATACCCGTCGTATATTTTGAGTACATTCCGAGTCATAACGGATTTTCGGATTTCTATTTAAAATATTAATTATTATTTAATTGCAAATTAATCCTAGCACACTTCTTTAATTTAATGCAAACATTTTAAAAACAAATTCTTTATAAAATTCTAAAATAATCGACTCAATCATTCAGTCCACTTCAAAGAAACTAACAAATGTCGGTAGTTTTGCTGTAAACATCAAACGATTACCGCACTAATTTCATGTAATTGACATGACATGCATTGATCGCCTGATCACCATGGATACATGGGACCTCAGGTGGCCTCAGGTGGCAATTATCCAGTTCAATCGTAAATTGGAAATGTGTGAAATGTGTCAACGGATTATACTTACCAAATTAGGTTCGTTATAGACAGATTTCTTGACTTTTTCAATAATATTTTGGACCGATTTTTAAAGGTATTTTGACTGTTAGAATCGGTCTGAAATGATAAAAATCGGTCGAAAACCGACAAACTGGTAATTTTCGAAGCCCTGCTCTATATATATATATATTGCAATAGAATGATATCAAAAAGTTAAGAAACCCATGTGATGTTGTTTTTTTGTTATTTCAGCAAACCCACTGGAACCCCCTCAAGTTAATACATGCATATTATTCTAATATTTCTTATTATTCTATATCTCTTATATATTCTCATCTTCATTTATTTGCCACATTGTTAAATTATTGTTTGTGCCACAATGCTATTCATCTTCATGCTCTGTACTATTACACAATGTGCATTATTATATTTCTGTTTTTCAGAGGATTTCTTCATTCACCCATTCTTGCGACCCTTGTCACCTGCCGCTTCATGTAAGTAAAACATACAAAGTGAAGCTTCCGTGATATAGAGGATATGATGTCAACCTCATAGCTTGAGGGACTGTATGTGACAGCCCCACCAGACCCATGACAGTTGTGTCCTTTGGCAGACCCATAAATCCACATTTCCTCATCCCTCTCCCTCATCAGAAACGCCTCGAGAGTCAATGAAGTTTTAAGAAGTTGTTTAGCAATCAAGCTGAAATAAATATGTATAAATCATGTTAAGCACACAAATAGCATCCTATTGAATATGTGGGAACATTGTTTTATGTGCTCACATATTATGCTCTTTCAATAATTAAAGTTGGCAGTTTCTTACGGAGGTTGGTGCACCCAAGTACTGGTTAACTGCTGGAGCCTGCCCAGGAAAGGTGTTGTTAGGTAAACTGCCCGCCGGCGATATAGCCCAAAATGGTGCTGATGCAGGCGTAAAACCCGAAATATAACATAAATCAATAATTAAATGTTGAAGAAATGCAGTGGAAGTCGTGATAGCGCAGTGGAAGTAGCGCGTTCGCTTCATGTGCGAAAGGCCCGGAATTCGAGCCCCGCTGGAGCTGTTACAATTGTGCTCTTAGGCAAAGCATTTAGGCCTCTTCTCTCTCCTTCATGGCGATGGATTCCATCAGGAATGAGGTCTCGAGAGTGATTAATATAAGTTGAAAGAACTTGTTTCGCAATCGAGCTAAAATATATTTGTATAAACTAAGGAAATGCATGATCTGCATGCCAGTAATTAATTAGAGCAGTGTTTATGTGTAGCATAATTTTAGTAAGCACACCTCTAATATATCAAATGCACACGCCGGTAACTTTTGAGTGCGCATGTCAGCTGCATATCATTAGTGAGGAAATTCATACGAAAATAGATACAAACAGGGCATATACGTGTCATCGATGAATATGCAGTAGTGATGTAAATATGAAAGTTGGAGCATGAAGTATGATCATAACATAGTACTTGTCTCAGGTCAAATTGAATATTCTTGCAAGATGATTGGACAATCGTAGTATTCTTGCAAGATGATTGGACAACTTGCAAGATGATTGGACAATCGTAGTATTCTTGCGAGATGATTGGACAATCGTAGTATTCTTGCAAGATGATTGGACAATCGTAGTATTCTTGCAAGATGATTGGACAATCGTAGTATTCTTGCAAGATGATTGGACAATCATAGTATTCTTGCAAGATGATTGGACAATCGTAGTATTCTTGCAAGATGATTGGACAATCGTAGTATTCTTGCGAGATGATTGGACAATCGTAGTATTCTTGCAAAATGATTTGACAATCGTAGTCTGATAATTAAAACTAATAAATATTCATAAATCAGCTAGAGTTTGGTTGTAAGACAAATGTTTTCATTGATTTCAGCATCCCCAGTGCCAGTTCCTGGCAGAAGTCCAAGTTTCTCTTCAGACAGCCCAGCATCACTAAAGGCCAATTCTGCATCACCCCTCTCTGGCAAAATGGAATATTCTCCCTCCCCACCGGCTGTACAAGTACAGAAGGTAACTATTTTCTACCCTACTTGGAAAAATGGAATATTCTCCCTCCCCACCAGCTGTACAAGTACAGAAGGTAAATATTTTCTACCATACTTGGAAAAATGGAATATTCTCCCTCCCCACCAGCTGTACAAGTACAGAAGGTAAATATTTTCTACCATACTTGGAAAAATGGAATATTCTCCCTCCCCACCAGCTGTACAAGTACAGAAGGTAAATATTTTCTACCCTACCTGGAAAAATGGAATATTCTCCCTATCGGCTACACATGCAATGGAATGACTAGGTCACCACACAAGAAAGGTATTTAGAAGTATTTATAAGAAATTATCTCTGTGGCTGTGTGCTTATAGTCATTGAATTCAATCACTCACCCCAATCTCCTCGAGGCTTAAACCACAAATTATTTTGTGCAGGGAAGCTATGCAGCTGGTTTGTGCAGGGAAGCTATGCAGCTGGTTTGTGCAGGGAAGCTATGCAGCTGGTTTGTGCAGGGAAGCTATGCAGCTGGTTTGTGCAGGGAAGCTATGCAGCTGGTTTGTGCAGGGAAGCTATGCAGCTGGTTTGTGCAGGGAAGCTATGCAGCTGGTTTGTGAAACGTTGGTGGTTCTACCCAGGTGCCTACCCATTATTGTTGATAACTGTTCTATATGACATTACATGTTTGTGTGGCTCTAAATCCTAAATTAAGCAAACAACTTTTACTATAAATGGACAGCTTATGTTATTCTTTATGGAGAACAGATCCACTCGAATAATTGTTGCTCACTTGTAATCCAGGGTTCACAGGTTCAACTCACCCCCCCCCCCCCCCCTCCAACTACTCCAAAATAATATATCTGATGACACTTGAAACCAATACCCCATCGTTGCATTGCATGGCTTGTCTCACAGTTTTTTTTTGGCCCTATCATCATATAGTAAGTAATGTTTACTGAAAGCAACCAACGGATATAAACATTACATACTATATGACCATAGGGCCCAAACAAATATTGTGTCTTGTGCCTGTGGCTTGTCTGTGTTGGTTGATCGTTATCAGAGTCCACATTGCCAGTGTGTGAGTATTTGTCTCCTTATATACTACCGTATTTCCTGTTTTCATGCTATGTATCTTTACGTGTACGACATATGTACTATTGATTTGCAATAAAATATGGTTAAATAAATTTCCTGTACAAATGTCGGACACCATAATTATGATGAGTATGAACATTTTAAACTTGTGTTCCAGTCAAAGAGTCCAATAAAGTCAGAAAAGCTGCAGGAACTGCCTAGTCGTGCCACTGGTTCCCCTCGTGAAGCAGCTGGATTCCTAAAAATTGCAAAAGAGACTGATGCTGGTTCCCAGTGCAGTACCCCAACAGAGGTAATAAACCTAAAGTTAGCAATTGAGTGTAATTTCTATTTAATCTTCATTTTGTGTGTGCATGCTTCAAGTATTCAATTTTGGAATGATAAGGGTTAATATATTGCAAGTAACATTTTTGCTGAGATTGCATCAAATACTAAAAGTATATTAGTTTGTTTCAGTGTATGATCAAAGTATATTTCACTGAATAAATATTGAAATTGTTTTTTTGTTTTTTTTGGTGAAGTCAGAAACTTTGTTTATTCATATACACACAATCATATTTACGCATATATAGTACACGTGCAAAACTGCACACATTTAATTACAATAAACTTATTTCAGCTTTAGTATTTTTTCGAAATTGTATAAAACGCCTCCTTATAAGCCAGATTTAAAAAACAACAACAAAAAACAATCCACCATCCAGCTTACAAAGAAACGAAACATGAAGCGTGGATGTTAGGACATATTTACATTGAAATTGTTATTATTACACAGCCAGTGATAATAGCTTTCTATAATCATGAGTGAAATATTGATCTATCATTCACAATAAACTTTTTATTTTAGGCTGAAAAGGTTTTTATGAACGAAAACGCTGGAACCGTGCGCAAAATGGCACTAGAATGATATCATGTTTAGACAAGCATAAATGTCACAGTGGAATAACATGTTTTATTTTATGCTTTCCAATGAAATATAGACATTTTTCAATGTAATAAAATGTGTTATTCCACTTGTTGAAAGCAATTTTATTTCTCACTGCTTTGCATGTGTGACTTAGCGTGTTGAAATATTGTCAACGTGAACGTTTTCGGACGTCCTTTATGACTTTAATGATGTCATTTATAGGCATCGAAACAATATGTTCTAGCACCAATTAGTGCACAGTTGCATCATTTTCAATCATAAAACACACTTCCGCCTAAAATAAAAAGAATCATTTTTTTTTTGTAAGGTCGCTGACTTGTATACCACTGTAACCTATCATCACTGATGGTCACGGGTTCGAGCCCCGCGTAAAACCCGAAATATAACATTTTTTTTGTTTAAGTGAATGATTGAATAATATTTCACTCATGCACATATAAAGCTATTACTATCTCTCGTTATTAGCGCCATTCAGGATAATAATACTTTCAATGTTCATTCCGTGAAATATAATTCTATAATTCACTGAAACAAACAAATATTCTCTTATTATTTCACAGATGAATTTCTATATTTCATTGGAAAGCATAAAATACTAAAGATTTAGGCAAGTCATTTAAATTCTACGTTACCTCTTCTCTCTCCCTCGTGGCAATGGATTCCATCAGGAATGAGTTATCGAGAGTGATTAATATAAGTTGTAAGAACTTGTTTCCCAATCGAGCTAAAATAAATTTGTATAAACTATAAACTAAATTAATTTTAATATTAATATACATGTATGTAATTACATAGTTTAATGATTTTAAGGTATTTTCTTACAGCAGTTTCTCAGACAGAAGTTTGTACATGTTTGGAAAATTGACGCTCAAACTGTTTTTGGAAGAAAATTTACACATAGTAATGTCAAGGTAGCAACTTTAAATCTCCTGGATGATTTGGAAAACCCAGGATTTGGGCAAACTATGGAAAACGTAGTACAATACCAATATTTCACCACGTTTGTGTTACTGTCTTCTTTTATCCAGTCATTTGTTATAACCTTTCCGTTTGTTGAACACCCCTCCAGAAATGTATTAAAACCCTGCATATGACAATTATTTAATTGAATAATCTATAGAATATATTGAACCTTGTTAGAATTCTGATGTCAATTTTCAGTTTATGCATTCTGCTGGTAGACCATTTGTTTTCCCTGATACCCCTTAGTTCCGTTTTTACGTGAACAGTTTGCTTTAACATTTATATTAACCAATAGAAATCCTTTAAAACTTTGTTTTTGCGCATTTTCCTCGCAATCTTAGGTAGGATTTATGTATTATTTTTAAGGGAAATAACAGTAGTTAAGATATTTTCCAGTTTTGTATTTAGAGTTGTATGAATAATGCATGCATCATCCCCCACCCACTCTCATTTGCCATCCCCTCTCAAAAGAGACGTATGGATCCGGTGCTACAACCATAGGAAACCCAAAACAAACCATGTGCTGGTCCTGGCAAAACAATATAATTGGGTCATATGTATGTGTGTGTTTTACGTTTATTTAAGGTCGCTACCGGTTTCCCATATGATCGTCGCCTGCTAAAGAGATTAATCATGTTAGATTTTTGGAGGATAGTGAAATGATACAGACAGAGACCCATTCCTGAATCTTGTGTTCTTTTATGTCGGTGTAAAGCACCAAAACAAGACCTTGATTTAAAGTCTGAAGAACTATGATACAAGTCATTTTAGTACGGTATAGCGGGAGATCGAACCTGTGATCCTTGGATTACAAGTCCAGCATGTTAGCCACTGGACCACTGCTCTGCTACATCCATGTGTATGATTAACAGCAATATATTAGGTGGCACACAGCTGTCTGTGGTTAGTGTATATATTAGGTGGCACACAGCTGTCTGGTTAGTGTATATATTAGGTGGCACACAGTTGTCTGTGGTTAGTGTATATATTAGGTGGCACACAGCTGTCTGTGGTTAGTGTATATATTAGGTGGCACACAGCTGTCTGTGGTTAGTGTATATATTAGGTAGCACACAGCTGTCTGGTTAGTGTATATATTAGGTGGCACACAGCTGTCTGTGGTTAGTGTATATATTAGGTGGCACACAGCTGTCTGTGGTTAGTGTATATATTAGGTAGCACACAGCTGTCTGTGGTTAGTGTATATATTAGGTAGCACACAGCTGTCTGTGGTTAGTGTATATATTAGGTGGCACACAGCTGTCTGTGGTTAGTGTATATATTAGGTAGCACACAGCTGTCTGTGGTTAGTGTATATATTAGGTAGCACACAGCTGTCTGTGGTTAGTGTATATATTAGGTGGCACACAGCTGTCTGTGGTTAGTGTATATATTAGGTAGCACACAGCTGTCTGTGGTTAGTGTATATATTAGGTAGCACACAGCTGTCTGTGGTTAGTGTATATATTAGGTGGCACACAGCTGTCTGTGGTTAGTGTATATATTATATGGCATACAGCTGTCTGTGGTTAGTGTATATATTAGGTGGCACACATCTGTCTGTGGTTAGTGTATATATTAGGTAGCACACAGCTGTCTGGTTAGTGTATATATTAGGTGGCACACAGCTGTCTGTGGTTAGTGTATATATTAGGTGGCACACAGCTGTCTGTGGTTAGTGTATATATTAGGTAGCACACAGCTGTCTGGTTAGTGTATATATTAGGTGGCACACAGCTGTCTGTGGTTAGTGTATATATTAGGTGGCACACAGCTGTCTGTGGTTAGTGTATATATTAGGTAGCACACAGCTGTCTGTGGTTAGTGTATATATTAGGTAGCACACAGCTGTCTGTGGTTAGTGTATATATTAGGTGGCACACAGCTGTATGTGGTTAGTGTATATATTATATGGCATACAGCTGTCTGTGGTTAGTGTATATATTAGGTGACACACAGCTGTCTGTGGTTAGTGTATATATTAGGTAGCACACAGCTGTCTGGTTAGTGTATATATTAGGTGGCACACAGCTGTCTGTGGTTAGTGTATATATTAGGTGGCACACAGCTGTCTGTGGTTAGTGTATATATTAGGTAGCACACAGCTGTCTGTGGTTAGTGTATATATTAGGTAGCACATAGCTGTCTGTGGTTAGTGTATATATTATATGGCATACAGCTGTCTGTGGTTAGTGTATATATTAGGTGACACACAGCTGTCTGTGGTTAGTGTATATATTAGTAGCACACAGCTGTCTGGTTAGTGTATATATTAGGTGACACACAGCTGTCTGTGGTTAGTGTATATATTAGGTAGCACACAGCTGTCTGGTTAGTGTATATATTAGGTGGCACACAGCTGTCTGTGGTTAGTGTATATATTAGGTGGCACACAGCTGTATGTGGTTAGTGTATATATTAGGTAGCACACAGCTGTCTGGTTAGTGTATATATTAGGTAGCACACAGCTGTCTGGTTAGTGTATATATTAGGTGGCACACAGCTGTCTGTGGTTAGTGTATATAGTATGTGGCATACAGCTGTATGTGGTTAGTGTATATATTAGGTAGCACACAGCTGTCAGTGGTTAGTGTATATATTATGTGGCATACAGCTGTCTGTGGTTAGTGTATATATTAGGTGGCATACAGCTGTCTGTGGTTAGTGTATATATTAGGTGGCACACAGCTGTCAGTGGTTAGTGTATATATTATGTGGCATACAGCTGTCTGTGGTTAGTGTATATATTAGGTGGCATACAGCTGTCTGTGGTTAGTGTATATATTAGGTGGCACACAGCTGTCTGTGGTTAGTGTATATATTATATGGCATACAGCTGTCGTGGTTAGTGTATATATTAGGTAGCACACAGCTGTCTGTGGTTAGTGTATATATTAGGTGGCATACAGCTGTCTGGTTAGTGTATATATTATATGGCATACAGCTGTCTGTGGTTAGTGTATATATTATATGGCATACAGTGGTTAGTGTATATATTAGGTGGCATACAGCTGTCTGTGGTTAGTGTATATATTATATGGCATACAGTGGTTAGTGTATATATTAGGTGGCATACAGCTGTCTGTAGTTAGTGTATATATTAGGTGGCATACAGCTGTCTGTGGTTAGTGTATATATTATGTGGCACACAGCTGTCTGTGGTTAGTGTATATATTAGATGGCATACAGCTGTCTGTGGTTAGTGTATATATTATGTGGCACACAGCTGTCTGTGGTTAGTGTATATATTATGTGGCACACAGCTGTCTGTGGTTAGTGTATATATTAGGTAGCACACAGCTGTCTGTGGTTAGTGTATATATTATATGGAGAATAATGGGCTGGAACGTTTTCCTTTTATGTACTGGCTGGCAATTTAATGCCAAAATCCCATCTCTACGAGAATTTGCTGCAAAGTGCTCATTTTAGGTGGCAAAATCAATAGTAAGGTGGACATTAGAATTGTAGATGACATTATAACCAGTCTGCATCTGTTTTGTAGTCATTTATTATGTAAATATATCCAACAGGAATAGTTTCATACATGCCATCACAAAATCAATATTGTATCTGCAATATCAAGACGTAAATGCATCTGTACGATAATTTGGTGTTTTGTGTGCAATAACAGGACCGAGTTATGACTCACATGTCTGGCTTTTGCCGAATAAGGATTGCCATATTACGTATGCTGTATATATCCCAGTTAGTTACCCAGCTTTGATTTGGGGGCTTGGATGCCATGCGATTTCAATTGTTCACAGAATTGTAACTCTGCTTGGAAGGTGCTTGGAAACTGTCGTCAGTGTGACTAATTACTCGAAATAATAAAAATGTTTCTGGACAAAATACCGACATTCTGTGTGTGTTTACAATGAGATGAAGTATATTAACAGTGATTTTATTTCCCTGACAAATAACTGAATTAAAATATCAAATATATTCGATAACTTCAAAATGGAAATACATGTAGCGATTACTGGAGTTTAAGTCGATAAAAATGGATGTTGGTGCAGAGACGACAGGATACTTTTTGCTGTTATAAAAGTTGATATTAGTGAAATCCAGGTGAGGAAATATGCAGGCTGTCCGGCGGCTCGAATCCAGGACTTTGTGCTTACAGGTCAAATGTTCTACAACCAGAACTAACTTGTCTGCCTATATGCCACCAACCAGAGCTAACTTGTCTGCCTATATGCCACCAACCAGAGTTAACTTGTCTGCCTATATGCCACCAACCAGAGCTAACTTGTCTGCCTATATGCCACCAACCAGAGCTAACTTGTCTGCCTATATGCCACCAACCAGAGCTAACTTGTCTGCCTATATGCCACCAATCAGAGCTAACTTGTCTGCCTATATGCCACCAACCAGAGTTAACTTGTCTGCCTATATGCCACCAACCAGAGTTAACTTGTCTGCCTATATGCCACCAACCAGAGCTAACTGGTCTGCCTATATGCCACCAACCAGAGCTAACTGGTCTGCCTATATGCCACCAACCAGAGCTAACTTGTCTGCCTATATGCCACCAATGCAACATGGGTTACTATACAATCTGCTATACAATACTCCTTGACCCATTTCATTCTGGATACATTTAAATGCTTTTGCAAACAACAGAGATCCAGATCAGCCGCAGCATGACGCTGCATGCTGATCAGGATCTATGTTGTTTGCTACATAGCCAAGTGTCTTAGCAAGATCATCTGAATAGCAAACAGCATAGAGTCTGATCAGACGGCACGTTCCGTGGCGGCTGATCCGGCTCTATGTTCTTTGCCAATACTGTTTGAACGGTATCCAGAATCAAATGGGTTAAAGAGCATATATCCTTGTAATACTTTTCCGCCATTTTATTGTTGTTTCCTTTGAACCAAATGCTATAAATTTCATACATGTTCTTCTCATCTTATAAGTTTATTATTTAAATTATTAAATCTCGATATATATCCTACAGTTTGTATGGAAACATTTTCCGTAAAAAAATTGTTATAATTTAATTAACATGATTTTGATAAAAACACATTAATCATACCGTATCATTTGGTTAGGGAACAACGGTAAAAAAAACCCCGAAGGATTCCAACAACATTTTGGGATAAATCAGACTTTATCTGCCAAGGGAGGTAATAGAAAATGCAGCAATTGTGCACTGTGTAATGCATTGTTTATGATATTGTTTGTATAACTATCTATGAATGACTGCTTTCTACTTTATTTCAGAAATTCTTACTAATACCCAAATGTATGAAATGTACATATCACATGTAAATGCCAACATAACACAATAGTCATGTAATATATCACATGTAAATACCAGCATAACACATGTAAATACCAACATAACACGATAGTCATGTAAATACCAATATATCACATGTAAATACCAACATATCACATGTAAATACCAATATAGCACATGTAAATACCAACATATCACATGTAAATACCAATATATATCATATAAATACCAATATATCACATGTAAATACCAATATATATCATATAAATACCAACATATCACATGTAAATACCAATATATCACATGTAAATACCAACATATCACATGTAAATACCAATATATATCATATAAATACCAATATATCACATGTAAATACCAATATATATCATATAAATACCAACATATCACATGTAAATGCAAACATATCACATGTAAATGCCAACATATCACATGTAAATGCCAACATATATCATATAAATACCAATATATCACATGTAAATACCAATATATCACATGTAAATACCAACATATCACATGTAAATGCCAACATATATCCTATAAATACCAACATATCACATGTAAATGCAAACATATCACATGTAAATGCCAACATATCACATGTAAATGCCAACATATATCATATAAATACCAATATATCACATATAAATACCAATATATCACATGTAAATACCAACATATATCATATAAATGCCAGCATATCACATGTAAATGCCAACATATATCATATAAATGCCAGCATATCACATGTAAATGCCAACATATATCATATAAATGCCAGCATATCACATGTAAATGCCAACATATATCATATAAATGCCAGCATATCACATGTAAATGCCAACATATATCATATAAATGCCAGCATATCACATGTAAATGCCAACATATATCATATAAATGCCAGCATATCACATGTAAATGCCAACATATATCATATAAATGCCAGCATATCACATGTAAATGCCAACATATATCATATAAATGCCAGCATATCACATGTAAATGCCAACATATATCATATAAATGCCAGCATATCACATGTAAATGCCAACATATATCATATAAATGCCAGCATATCACATGTAAATGCCAACATATATCATAATGCCAACATATATCATATAAATGCCAGCATATCACATGTAAATGCCAACATATCTCATATAAATGCCCACATCACATATAAATGCCAACATGTCACATTTAAATGCCAAACATATTGCATGTAAATGCCAACATGTCGCATGTAAATTCAAGGTTTGTATAAATAATGAAGTGAGTGCTGATTTGAATCTTTCATTACTAGATAGGTTTTGCAGTGAAGATGAGAAAGCTGCAAGCTATTGCATTCATTTAAATACATTAACAGTGGTCTATAGAAATACAGACGGATCTGTAGTCCAGTGGTAACATGCTGGACTTGTAATCCAGGGATCACAGGTTAGATCCCCCGTCTGACCCTAGTAAAATTAAAAGTCTTTCAGATGGGACGTTAAACCGAGGTCTCGCGTTGGTGCTTTACACCGTGCACGTAAAAGAACCAGAGGAGACTCTGGAATGGGTCTCTGTCTGTATCATGCACTATCCTCCAAAAATCTAAAATGACTAATCTCTTCAGGAGGCGTCGCTCATATGGGCAAACGGTAGCAATGGTAAATAAACGTAAAACACACGCACTATAGAAATATTATTGTTTCCTTGCAGGATTTTGTGATGGTTCCTGAGGGTATAAGTCCTGAACAGTCGGATGCCGAGAACAAGGCCATAAAAATGTCGGCAGACGACGGGTAACACTTTATTTCTGTTTCTGATGTAAAACACTGATTTTAGCTCAATATTTATTCTTTGTGAGATTTAATTAAGTTAGCCAACAAATGCAAAGTCATGATTAGTCATTTGATGATTTTAATTTGCATACAATTTTAACCAATTCAACACCAAGTAACTCACATGGACTGGTCCATGATATTCATAAACCAATAAATGAATCAGAAAATCACATTTGGACAAGTTCATTTATCAAAATGGGTAATTATGTCTAAAAATAATCATATCACTGGCAAAAAGTGCCCTGAACAGTCGGATGCCGAGAACAAGGCCATCAAAATGTCGGCAGACGAAGGGTAACACTTTATTTCTGTTTCTGATGTAAAACACTGATTTTAGCTTGATATTTATCCTTTGTGTGATTTAATTAAGTTAGCCAACAAATGCAAAGTCATGATTAGTCATTTGATGATTTTAATTTGCATACAATTTTAACCCATTCAACACCAAGTAACTCACATGGACTGGTCCATGATATTCATAAACCAATAAATGAATCAGAAAATCACATTTGGACAAGTTCATTTATCAAAATGGGTAATTATGTCTAAAAATAGTCATATCACTGGCAAAAAGTGCCCTGAACAGTCGGATGCCGAGAACAAGGCCATCAAAATGTCGGCAGACGACGGGTAACACTTTATTTCTGTTTCTGATGTAAAACACTGATTTTAGCTTGATATTTATCCTTTGTGTGATTTAATTAAGTTAGCCAACAAATGCAAAGTCATGATTAGTCATTTGATGATTTTAATTTGCATACAATTTTAACCCATTCAACACCAAGTAACTCACATGGACTGGTCCATGATATTCATAAACCAATAAATGAATCAGAAAATCACATTTGGACAAGTTCATTTATCAAAATGGGTAATTATGTCTAAAAATAGTCATATCACTGGCAAAAAGTGCAGATCCTGATTGGCTCATCTGGATCTACACTTTTTGTAAGCCTATTTAGAGGTCTGTGGTGCTGAAAGGGTTAAAGCTGATTTATGATCAAGGATAATCATACATCATTCTCATATATCAGGTGTTCATTGTGCACCTTGGTAAGTTATCATCAGCTAGCGGCTGGTCTCATTTGGTAGCAGTAGAATTAAAAATGTTTTACAAATGTAAAATACTGTTTAATATTTACACATGTAAAATACTGTTTAATATTTACACATGTAAAATACTGTTTAATATTTACACATGTAAAATACTGTTTAATATTTACACATGTAAAATACTGTTTAATATTTACACATGTAAAATACTGTTTAATATTTACAAATGTAAAATACTATTTAATATTTACACATGTAAAATACTGTTTAATATTTACACATTTAAAATACTGTTTAATATTTACAAATGTAAAATACTATTTAAAATTTACACATTTAAAATACTGTTTAATATTTACACATTTAAAATACTGTTTAAAATTTACACATGTAAAGGACATCAAGAACACATTAAAATTCTTGTTAAATGTTTGATTTTTAGCAGGTTCTATGATCTTATCATGACTGTAATCTTTAACCCTTGCAACACCACAGACCTCTAAATTGGCTTACAAAAAAGTGTAGATCCAGATGAGCCGGCTCGTGATGAGCCGTCTCATCAGGATCTGCACTTTTTTCAAGTAATATAACTATTTTTAGAAAATAAATTACCCATTTTGATAAATGAACTGATCCAAATGTAATTTTGTTATTAATTTATTGGTCTAAAAATATCATGGACCATGTCAGTTACTTGGTGTTGAAAGGGTTAATATTAATTTAGGAGGTTGTTAGCTTAAATAGCAGGTAATTAAAGTATCCCCAGCGACCCTAATACTAATGAGCGATGATATCAGAATAAATCCAAATGAACTGCACGTGCTTATTTTGTGCTTACTATTGACAATTTACGTCGGATTTCCATATCTGTCCATAGCAAAAACAAGCTGAAATGTCATTTCTACGGGTAAATTTACCTTCATTTATTCAAAACTTGTTTTCGTTCATGTAGACAATATTTAGATGACTTTCAATGAATTTGTTATGATTATCTATCGGCTGAATTTGACATTTGTAAGGTGTTCGCTACTCATGTGACGTCACATGATTGCCTTATATGACATGTATTGCTAATTGCTACATGTATAAGTTTATGAGGCGGAATTTACATCGTCACGGATCATTGGTATCACCGCGTAAATAAAAGATGGAGGTCAGTGCTGTTGCTTTCACTTTGTTATTGATTCAGTTGGCAGGTTACGGGTTAATGAAAGTACAGCCCAATTAAATAGCAAATGTATCCAATTAATAGTTTATAGTTTACATTACAGAACAGAAAAAGCCAACACAGTGACCATCACGCCCGCCTCAGCTGCTGTACTGTTCCGGAGAGACTCAAGTTCGGGCTTCAACATTAACCGACCCTCCAGCCTGCAGGTGGCCTCGCCTGTGGGCACCCCACCCTTGTCAGAACCTATTCCAGTCCCGACTCAGGTGGTAGCCTACCAACGGATGCAGAATACTTCGCCAACAAGTCCACGAGTACAAAACAAAAGCATAGAGAGTGGGATCTCGATAAAAAAGGTAGCATATATATATATATACTTTATACATCGTTATGTCGAATTCCGTCCGACCGAACAAAATACTTCGACATAATCGAAGTTTGACTTAACGAAATTCGATATAAACAGATCCAGTTATATATAAAATGATAATGTCTGAAACTGGACTCTCAGAGGAGACTCTGTAATGGGTCTCTTTCTGTATCATTGCACTATCCTCCAAAATCTAAAATGACTAATCTCTTCAGGAGGCGTCGCTCATATGGGTAACCGGTAGCGACGATAAATAAACGTAAAACACACACGAAACTGGACTTTGATCTGACTTCGAGATAACCTATACTACTAATACACTATTTGTGTCATACCAGTAATGGTATAATTCTAAAGAAATTCCATGACACATGTCCAAAGTTTTCAGTTACAAATGAGAAAAACCACATTAATTAATGAATTGTCGGCTGCTACAATTATTTAAGCTATTTATAGCCTTTTTTTACCCAGCATGCAAATAGTCTGTAATATACAATGGACATCAGTTTTAGCAGCCCAGCTATTTGCATGATATGAGATTATTTATTTGATGCATGACGAGTCGTATTCATCTGCATGTTTATTGTCCTACAGACGTTTGAGAAGCGGGAATGCAATCTGTCTCGACATGGCTCTGATACAAAGGTGAATGTTAGCGAGATTTCCCCGCCGGTACAGTTCAGCATAGGCACACCTCCTGGCAACACCAGCACCCCCGGGTCATGGAGACGGGGAAGCATTTCCAACTCTCCAAATAAATATGGTACCACTCCACCATCGCCAATGAGAAAATCAGGTAAATGCTCAAGATTAGATAATATTTCTAGGAAATTCCTTTTATTGGTCTAGAAAGAGTTTTACTTAAATGTTTATTGAATCAATTAAGCCATGTTACGCATACAGCATTCTGTAGAAGATTCCATAATGTAAGATCAGAAGAGTCTATTAGAGGAATATTGGGTTGTTTGATTAACTATATGTCACTTGGGGGTTTTCCTGGAAATATAAGGTTGATTGATTATCTAGATGTCACTTGGGGGTTTCATGGAAATATAAGGTTGATTGATTATCTAGATGTCACTTGGGGGTTTTCCTGGAAATATAAGGTTGATTGATTATCTAGATGTCACTGGGGGTTTCCTGGAAATATACGGTTTATTGATTATCTAGATTTCACTTTGGGGTTTTCCTGGAAATATAGAGTTGATTGATTAACTAGACATCACTGGGGTTTTCCTGGAAATATAGGGTTTATTGATTATCTAGATGTCACTGGGGGGTTTCCTGGAAATATAGGGTTGATTGATTAACTAGATGTCACGGGGTTTCCTGGAAATATAGAGTTGATTGATTAACTAGATGTCACTGGGGTTTTCCTGGAAATATAGGGTTTATTGATTATCTCGATGTCACTTTGGGATTTTCCTGGAAATATAGAGTTGATTGATTAACTAGATGTCACTGGGGTTTTCTTGGAAATATAGGGTTTATTGATTATCTAGATGTCACTTTGGGGTTTTCCTGGAAATATAGAGTTGATTGATTAACTAGACATCACTGGGGTTTTCCTGGAAATATAGGGTTTATTGATTATCTAGATGTCACTGGGGGGTTACCTGGAAATCTAGGGTTGATTGATTAACTAGATGTCACTGGGGGGTTTCCTGGAAATATAGGGTTGATTGATTAACTAGATGTCACTGGGGGTTTCCTGGAAATATAGAGTTGATTGATTAATTAGATGTCACTGGGGGGGTTTCCTGGAAATATAGGGTTGATTGATTAACTAGACATCATGTGGGGTTTCCTGGAAATATAGTGTTGATTGATTAACTAGATGTCACTGGGGTTTCCTGGAAATATAGAGTTGATTGATTAATTAGATGTCACGTGGGGGGTCCTGGAAATATAGGGTTGATTGATTAACTAGACATCACTGGGGGTCCTGGAAATATAGGGTAGATTGATTAACTAGATGTCACTGGGTTTTTTCCTGGAAATATAGGGTTGATTGATTATCTAGATGTCACTTGGGTGTTTTCCTGGAAATATAGGGTAGATTGATCAAGTAGATGTCACTGGGGGGTTATTTCCTGGAAATATAAGGTAGATTGATCAACTAGATGTCACTTGGGGGTTATTTCCTGGAAATATAGGGTAGATTGATCAACTAGATGTCACTTGGGTGTTATTTCCTGGAAATATAGGGTAGATTGATTAACTAGATGTCACCTGGGATCATGTAGGTATCCCTCTGTTGGTACATCTGCCACTCTTATCTGTCACAAAGTTTGACCGGACAAGATCTACTAATCCCAAGATTGGATTTTCATGAAACATCACAGGAATGACCAGTACCGAGCCTAGTTATGCATATCATCTTTGTTTTCTTTGTATTTTTAATTGTAGATATCTGGTATACAATATACTTAACCCGGCGCGATATAGCCTGAACTGTGCTGATGCGCCGTTAAACCAAATACTCACTCACTCTTTGTGTTCTGCTCGGATCATTTTTCACAGAGTTATGTACCTTTGAATATTTTTCCAGTCGTACAACACTGCTGGAGAGATATTCGTTTTTTTTTCAAAAACAATTTCTAATTGAATGTTGATTACATTGATGTTACAGTAAGTGTAAAAGTTGTAAGTATTTAGTTTGTGTTTCCAATCTGCATATTTAGTTTATCTAGAAAATTAGTTCTACCTTACATACTAGCATTTACTCCTCATTCACAGGATCAGTACCAGCCCACTTATCTCCGGTGCAATATACAGGACCCGCTTCCCTGCCTACAATAATAGACTCTCCCATCAAAGTGCCCTCCACCCTGCACTTCCCTACAAACATCAATGAGATACGCCCAGGACTGGTCAGCAATGCAGCGTACCTGCGGCATCACCCGTACACCGTGCCAGACAATATACAAACTCTGGAGTTCAATGGAAATTGTAAGTTTAAGAGATATGTTAGTTTAAACTTGATAGCTTTAGAAATTAGTTTATACAATAAATTATATTTTAGACAGTTACAAGAATAGTGTAAAATTATTATTGTACTTTTACTATGCACTTAAATGAACAGGGGCCTCCGTGGCTGAGTGGTTACGGTCATTGACTTCAATTATCTTGCCCCTCACTACTGAAGGTTAGAATCCACTGGGGGTATTAAATTCTTTCAAGTGAGGAAGCTATCCAGCTGGCTTGTGGTAGGTCAGTGGTTCTACCCGGGTGCATGTCCATGCCTGAAATACTGCTCGGAGGGGCATGTGGGGTCTTCCTCCATCAATAATAGCTGGAGTGTCGCCAACTGACCTAAGCAAAAACATACAAACTTAGCTGAAGAAATTTTCAATGCTACCAGACTTAAAATTGCGTTAGATGACATCATAAATGATGTCGCTAGCATATTGAGTCCGAAAGCATTCACACTGACTTTATTTCGGTTTGCAGTGGGTGGGAACCATTAATGTAAATCAGTGAGAATATAATGTGATAGTTCGCTAACAGGTTCTTTCTATATTTCATTGAAAGGCGTAAGATCAAAATGAATATAGCATTGTATCAGTGTTTAAGCTTCATATATCTGTTTCTATGTTATATAGTACTGAGTAAGCCAGGTACCAATGGTCAACCATCAGAGGGAACCAGTATGTTGTCGCAGCAACTATTCAAGGCAGCTTTCGGAGAAAGTCCGCATCAAGGTACACTTCTCTTCAACTTAAATCGAGTCGCAGTACGTTCTGATAAGTTCAGTCATTTTCAAAACTAATTAACCTTTTTCGTTCAGTTGTGCCTTAGATATATTATTCAACCTATCTTCTTTTTAGTTTAGTTCAGGTTAAAAGTCTAAGTTATCTGACAAGTATAATAGAATTATTGGTGTATTTTAATTTAGTTCAGGTTAAAAGTCTAACTTATCTGACAAGTATAATAGAATTATTGGTGTATTTTAATTTAGTTCCGGTTAAGAGTCTGACAAATAAATTGAATTATTCGTGTTTTTCAACTGCAGATTCAAGAACAGTAATTCCGTTTGGTAGAATTGGAAGTCGTGAAAGAATGAACTCTGGAAGCAGCGACAAGTCGGACAGATCGACAGGCTATACACGACGCGTGCCGTCAATAGAGGCCTCACCCCCACCTACACTTATGTATGCTCAGTCACCATCAAATATGGAAGGTCCCATTGCATTTGTGGCCCCTGAGCTGTCAGAAGAAACTCTCATGGATGTAAGTGGACTTGAATAGTTAGTGATAGCCGTGGTTCAAGGGTTAAGGTGTTCGCTTCAGGACCAGAAGGTTGAGGGTTAGAGACTGAGTTATGAGATCTCATCCTGATTGTCCGACCAACATAGACTCACAACAGCACAGTGAAAACAAAACTGAACGTGCGTTAGTTGCACCCTGCAAACGCCTCCGTGTTCGAGTGGCTACAGTCGTTTACTTCAAATGACTTGCCTCTCACCGCTGTAGGTTCGGATCCCACTGGGGCTGTTAAAATATTTCATGTGAGGAAGCTATCCAGCTGGCTTGTGGAAGGTTAATGGTTTTACTCGAGTGCCCGTCCATGCCTGATATACTGCCTGAAGGGTTACCTGGGGTCTTCCTTCACCATTGATAGCTCGAGAGTCACCATATATTGTTTGTATGAATATTTGTAACTTGTGCACTTAACTGAATAGATAACAGGAATAAAAGATAATAAAAAAAATAACCAAAACTGTTGGTGCGACTTTAAACCACAAAATAAAGAAAGAACAAAAGTTATACACTGCTCGACCACTGATTGCACCTATGCTGTGTGTAAATTCATAACTGTCCAATTAGCGCAGTGGTTAGCTCGCTCGCTTCTCACCAATGCAACCCAGGTTCGATCCTTGGACCGGGAAGTATGTGAGATGGTACGGTAGTCACCAGATCGGACATGTGGGGTTTTTCCGGGTACTCCGGTTTCCTCCCACACGAATGACCACATATACGCTTTCATCCGCGCCAACGAGAGTGATTAATATAAGTTTGATTAGTATAAGTTGTTAAAACTTGCTTCGCAATCGTTGTAAAATAAATAAAGTTTAAAAAAAAAATCCATGAGATTTCTAATTACCCAATGTCTGGATTAAAATGTTCATCATAGAAATCCATTTGCAAATGACCATCTTTACATATTTATGAAATTACATTTTAGGACAACCACAATGCGATACTTGCCAAGTTGAACTTTGCCCTGGACCTTGTGGAGTGTATATTGGAGGTTTCTAAATCTCGAGGTGCACCACTCTCCTCGTTCTCAGAAAGCACGAATTGTAACAAGGGAGAGAACTTGCCAGAACATATGCCGAAGTTCACCGAATCACAGCGCCGCCTTGAGCAGCTGATACTCCATGTGCGTGCACTTCATCTGCTGTCGTCTGCCCTTCAACTTGCCAGGGATGAAATAAAGGCGGGAAAACTTACCATCTCTAACTCTGTGAAAATAGGTAAGATTGCACCAATTTAATTACATGTCGAACTGTGAAAACTTGCAAGATTGCTCGAATATGTTTCAGGCTGTGTAAGCATTTTACTTAGCCCACTTGTAGCATAGAACTTCTTACAAATGGCACGGGGATGTATCAAGAGATGTGATTAGTTAAATTTCAGTCAAAACTCAACAAAAGCCAATCAAAATGTAGGAGCTTGAAGTCTGGCTTGAATACCAACAGGTAAACAATGAAAACAATATTGGTTCTGGACTGTTTAAAGTTTAAACGTTATTTATTTTACAATGATTGCGAAGCAAGTTCTAACAACTTATATTAATCACTCTTGTTGGCGAACCCGGGTTGCATTAGTGAGCAGTGAGCGCGCTAACCACAGCACTAATCGGACAGCCAATCTGGACTGTGCACTGTTACTAACCCTTTACTCCATAACAGAAGAGGCCAATTACTCATTTTATCTCCATATTGCTGATAAGCAATAGGCACACTGCACTACATAACTAACATCTATGGGAATGGATAACGCCGGCTATATGTGGGAAGTGATAAAGGTATTATATGTTGTTTAGGAGGAGTATATTTGAATACATATTATTTGTACGGTAATACGTCTATTATCATGTGTACGGTAATACGTCTATTATCATTTGTACGGTAATATGTCTATTATTATTTGTACGGTAATATGTCTATTATCATTTGTACAGTAATACATCTATTATCATTTGTACAGTAATATGTATATTATTATTTGTACGGTAATATGTCTATTATCATTTGTACGGTAATACATCTATTATCATTTGTACGGTAATACATCTATTATCATTTGTACAGTAATACGTCTATTATCATTTGTACGGTAATACATCTATTATCATTTGTACAGTAATATGTCTATTATTATTTGTACGGTAATATGTCTATTATCATTTGTACGGTAATACATCTATTATCATTTGTACGGTAATACATCTATTAGCATTTGTACAGTAATACATCTATTATCATTTGTACAGTAATATGTATATTATTATTTGTACGGTAATATGTCTATTATCATTTGTACGGTAATACATCTATTATCATTTGTACGGTAATACATCTATTATCATTTGTACAGTAATACGTCTATTATCATTTGTACGGTAATACATCTATTATCATTTGTACAGTAATATGTCTATTATTATTTGTACGGTAATATGTCTATTATCATTTGTACGGTAATACATCTATTATCATTTGTACGGTAATACATCTATTACATTTGTACAGTAATACATCTATTATCATTTGACAAAAAAAAACAAACAACAACAAACACAACAACAAACACAACAACAAAACCAACGTAATACATCTATTATCATTTGTACAGTAATATGTATATTATTATTTGTACGGTAATATGTCTATTATCATTTGTACGGTAATACATCTATTATCATTTGTACGGTAATACATCTATTATCATTTGTACAGTAATACGTCTATTATCATTTGTACGGTAATACATCTATTATCATTTGTACAGTAATATGTCTATTATTATTTGTACGGTAATATGTCTATTATCATTTGTACGGTAATACATCTATTATCATTTGTACGGTAATACATCTATTATCATTTGTACAGTAATACGTCTATTATCATTTGTACAGTAATATGTATATTATTATTTGTACGGTAATACATCTATTATCATTTGTACAGTAATATGTATATTATTATTTGTACGGTAATACATCTATTATCATTTGTACAGTAATATGTCTATTATTATTTGTACGGTAATACATCTATTATCATTTGTACAGTAATATGTCTATTATCATTTGTACGGTAATATGTCTATTATCATTTGTACGGTAATACATCTATTATTATTTGTACGGTAATACATCTATTATCATTTGTACAGTAATATGTCTATTATTATTTGTACGGTAATACATCTATTATCATTTGTACAGTAATATGTCTATTATTATTTGTACGGTAATATGTCTATTATCATTTGTACGGTAATACATCTATTATCATTTGTACGGTAATACATCTATTAGCATTTGTACAGTAATACATCTATTATCATTTGTACAGTAATATGTATATTATTATTTGTACGGTAATATGTCTATTATCATTTGTACGGTAATACATCTATTATCATTTGTACGGTAATACATCTATTATCATTTGTACAGTAATACGTCTATTATCATTTGTACAGTAATATGTATATTATTATTTGTACGGTAATACATCTATTATCATTTGTACAGTAATATGTCTATTATTATTTGTACGGTAATACATCTATTATCATTTGTACAGTAATATGTCTATTATTATTTGTACGGTAATACATCTATTATCATTTGTACAGTAATATGTCTATTATTATTTGTACGGTAATATGTCTATTATCATTTGTACAGTAATACATCTATTATCATTTGTACAGTAATATGTCTATTATTATTTGTACGGTAATATGTCTATTATCATTTGTACGGTAATACATCTATTATCATTGTACGGTAATACATTTATTATCATTTGTACAGTAATACGTCTATTATCATTTGTACAGTAATACATCTATTATCATTTGTACAGTAATATGTATATTATTATTTGTACGGTAATATGTCTATTATCATTTGTACAGTAATACATCTATTATCATTTGTACAGTAATATGTCTATTATTATTTGTACGGTAATATGTCTATTATCATTTGTACGGTAATACATCTATTATCATTTGTACGGTAATACATCTATTATCATTTGTACAGTAATACGTCTATTATCATATGTACAGTAATACATCTATTATCATTTGTACGGTAATAAATTCTCAGAGCTGCAGTGTTTTATTTATTTTTCAGTTGTGAAGCAGATGAATGAGCATTACCATGTATGTGTGCGCGTGAGTCGAGAATTACAGCAGAGACTCGGCAGTTCCGTTCAGACTGCACTCAGTCCGCAGATTGTCATAGCAACTGCAGATAAACTCATCTATAACTATGCCATTGAAATGGTGAGTCTGTAATTGTCATTAGCAATGTCTTTATCAGTATTATCAGTAATCAAAAGTATCATAAGTATTATCAGTAATCATCGGTAGTAATCATCAGTATCCTAATTATCATCAGTATCATAATTATCACCAGTAATCATCAATAATCATCAGTAATCATCAGTAATCATCAGTAGTCATCAGTAATCATCAGTAGTCATCAGTAATCATCAGTGATCATCAGTATCATCGGTATCCTATTCATCCAGAGTCATGTTTGTCTATGAATTAAATATGTATGCTATTTTAGTAGTATCTCCTGCGTGTTTGGAAAGTCAGCAGTTTTCTTGTAGCTTTGTCTTATTTCTTGAATAAAGAAAAGGTTGAATAATACTAGTGTTGATATATCTATGGCACAAGAGGAACAAGAAACGTTGACTAGTTGTGTGCATGCTGGATCCCATCAGAACATACTGTGACTCAATCTAATTTGCAGATAAAAAGAAAATTGTTGGATAGATATACCAGCAATCTTGTTTGTTTGCCTTTGTTGGCATGGTTGGGCAGTCTAAATTAATTTATACGGACAATTTATATATATACCCATTGGATGTCATGATTCCAGTTTAGACTAGGATCAAACAGAATTATGAAATTAATTACTTTAAAGTGACACTACATCAGTGAAAACACAAATTTCTACAGAATGTAGTTTCCTATTATATGGTATAATTTTTTCCCCAAATATTTGCCTCAAATATAGTGAAAGTATTTCAACTAATAAACAAACAAACAAACGTTGTATATGCAGTTTGTTGACATAACAAAATAATGTAAACATTCATGCATAATACAACTAGTGTATCCTGAATAACACGATTTATGGTACAGATTTACCGTTATATCTCACATGTGTGCCTTGCCTATTTGTAGACTATTCTTAGTTAAATTATCTCTAAACGACATTATCTCGCGTTTAGTATTGACTCCGATGACAAACAAACGTCAATTCAGGAGCATGGATGACCCTTTAAATGAAATCATACTTTCAATCCACAAAAACACTGTTTATTGATTCAATGTTGTTCGAATGTATTCGGAAGAATTTGTGGTAGCACTGCATTTATACATGAAAAAATACATTTTATTTCCTTTTTGCGATGTAATGACACATGACATTGAACATAAATAATGCAAACATTCTTTCTGATGATTCACTAACTAATATATAAAGGAAATGAGTGAGATTCGTGAAGCCAGATTTCTTGTCTGGCCAACTATCTTGTTGTTTTCAACAGTTTTGCACAAATACAGTACTGTAGCTTGTGAAGTGTAGTTTAGGATTTAACCCATTCAACACCAAGTAACTCACATGGACTGGTCCATGATATTCATAAACCAATAAATGAATCAGAAAATCACATTTGGACAAGTTCATTTATCAAAATGGGTAATTATGTCTAAAAATAGTCATATCACTGGCAAAAAGTGCAGATCCTGATGAGACGGCTCGTCACGAGCCGGCTCATCTGGATCTACACTTTTTGTAAGCCTATTTAGAGGTCTGTGGTGTTGAAAGGGTTAACAGATATCCCAACAGTAGTAAATAGTCACCGATGCAAATAATCGACACAATACTTTTAATCACTAGATCTTTACTGAATGACACTAGTGCATATTTAACATTTTATCGATGTTCAACAAATAAACCATGAAAACAAAGTTGCAAGCTACATGTCAAATGTGTCAAAAGCAAGCTGTCATGCCTCGACCAATCAGAATCCCTCCAGGTTGTATTACACATCTGGTGCGGACCGTTATCTAATGTTGTCAAAACTTGTGGCCCAAAACATGTGCATTTTCATACTATGTATTGTATCGTTCTGTGCATAACATTCATTAACTATTGATTTTGCAATAAAATATGATTAAACTAAACAGATGTGTACATATAAGAAAATATGTGATGGCTGTATTACACTGAATACAAGCAAAGTTATGTTGTAAAATTAGATATGAAATGAAGGTTCATAATTGTTCGGAGTACCCATGCTTTTTACATGTGTTCATTTGTGTCGGTATATTAATGTGTTGTTTTGGTGTATATCACAGTGCCAGACAGCAGCTCTTGACGAGCTATTTGGGAATCCCCACGAGTGTTTCCGTAGATACCAGACCGCTCAGATACTGTTACACAGTCTAGCACAACAGTCCCGTAACACCCGGGACAAGGAATCTCTCAATAAATGTAAGTAGCGTCTTCCGGGGATCTTGAATCGGTGTACTGTCATTACAAAGGTTTCTTGTAGGTAATGTTGTTGACTGAAAACATTTGCATCTCGCATATATGGGTTACTGTGCTGACATGGATATGGACATAATCCCCCTGGACATAATCCCCCTCCCCTGGACATAATCTCCCTGGACATAATCCTCCTGGACATGATCCTCCTCCCCTGGACATAATCCTCCTCCCCTGGACATAATCCTCCTCCCCTGGACATAATCTCCCTGGACATAATCCTCCTGGACATAATCCTCCTCCCCTGGACATAATCTCCCTGGACATAATCCTCCTGGACATGATCCTCCTCCCCTGGACATAATCCTCCTCCCCTGGACATTAATCCTCCTCCCCTGGACATAATCCCCCTCCCCTGGACATAATCCCCCTCCCCTGGACATAATCCTCCTCCCCTGGACATAATCCCCCTCCCCTGGACATAATCCCCCTCCCCTGGACATAATCCTCCTCCCCCGGACATAATCCCCCTCCCCCAGACATAATCCTCCTCCCTGAACATAATCCCCCTCCCCCGGACATAATCCCCCTCCCCCGGACATAATCCCCCTCCCCCGGACATAATCCTCCTCCCCTGGACATAATCCCCTCCCCCGGACATAATCCCCCTCCCCTGGACATAATCCCCCTCCCCCGGACATAATCCCCCTCCCCTGGACATAATCCTCCTCCCCTGGACATAATCCTCCTCCCCCAGACATAATCCCCCTCCCCTGGACATAATCCCCCTCCCCTGGACATAATCCCCCTCCCCGGACATAATCCCCTCCCCTGGACATAATCCTCCTCCCCTGGACATAATCCCCCTCCCCCGGACATAATCCTCCTCCCCTGGACATAATCCCCCTCCCCTGGACATAATCCTCCTGGACATGATCCTCCTCCCCCGGACATAATCCCCCTCCCCTGGACATAATCCCCCTCCCCTGGACATAATCCTCCTCCCCTGGACATAATCCTCCTCCCCTGGACATAATCCCCCTCCCCTGGACATAATCCCCCTCCCCTGAACATAATCCCCCTCCCCCGGACATAATCCCCCTCCCCTGGACATAATCCTCCTCCCCTGGACATAATCCTCCTCCCCTGGACATAATCCCCCTCCCCTGGACATAATCCCCCTCCCCTGGACATAATCCCCCTCCCCTGGACATAATCCCCCTGGACATAATCCCCTTGGACATAATCCCCCTGGACATAATCCCCCTGGACACAATCCCCCTGGACATAATCCCCCTGGACATAATCCCCCTGGACACAATCCCCCTGGACATAATCCCCCTGGACATAATCCCCCTGGACACAATCCCCCTGGACATAATCCCCTGGACACAATCCCCTGGACATAATCCCCCTGGACATAATCCCCCTGGACATAATCCCCTCTGGACATAATCCCCCTGGACATAATCCCCCTGGACATAATTCCCATGGACATAAGTCCCCATGGACATAATCCCCTCTGGACATAATCCCCCTGGACATAATCCCTCTGGACATAATCCCTCCCTGGACATAATCCCCCTGGACATAATCCCCCTGGACATAATCCCCCTGGACATAATCCCCTCTGGACATAATTCCCCCTGGACATAGGGATAGGGTTGTTAGGGTTAAGGCCCTACCTTGAATCTGAATATGAGGTCATATATTATTTTTTATTTTGGGGGGATTGTGTCCGCCTGTGTCAAAAACATCATGGTTATGTCTAGGGGATTGTGTCCACCTGTGTCAAAAACATGGGGGTTATGTCTAGGGGATTGTGTCCGCCTGTGTCAAAAACATGGGGGTTATGTCTAGGGGATTGTGTCCACCTGTGTCAAAACATGGGGGTTATGTCTAGGGGATTGTGTCCCCTGTGTCAAAAACATGGGGGTTATGTCTAGGGATTGTGTCCACCTGTGTCAAAAACATGGGGGTTATGTCTAGGGGATTGTGTCCCCTGTGTCAAAAACATGGGGGTTATGTCTAGGGGATTGTGTCCACCTGTGTCAAAAACATGGGGGTTATGTCTAGGGGATTGTGTCCACCTGTGTCAAAAACAGGGGGTTATGTCTAGGGGATTGTGTCCACCTGTGTCAAAAACATGGGGGTTATGTCTAGGGGATTGTGTCCGCCTGTGTCAAAAACATGGGGGTTATGTCTAGGGGATTGTGTCCACCTGTGTCAAAAACATGGGGGTTATGTCTAGGGGATTGTGTCCACCTGTGTCAAAAACATGGGGGTTATGTCTAGGGGATTGTGTCCACCTGTGTCAAAAACATGGGGGTTATGTCTAGGGGATTGTGTCCGTCTGTGTCAAAAACATGGGGGTTATGTCTAGGGGATTGTGTCCACCTGTGTCAAAAACATGGGGGTTATGTCTAGGGGATTGTGTCCGTCTGTGTCAAAAACATGGGGGTTATGTCTAGGGGATTGTGTCCACCTGTGTCAAAAACATGGGGGTTATGTCTAGGGGATTGTGTCCGTCTGTGTCAAAAACATGGGGGTTATGTCTAGGGGATTGTGTCCACCTGTGTCAAAAACATGGGGGTTATGTCTAGGGGATTGTGTCCGTCTGTGTCAAAAACATGGGGGTTATGTCTAGGGGATTGTGTCCGCCTGTGTCAAAAACATGGGGGTTATGTCTAGGGGATTGTGTCCGTCTGTGTCAAAAACATGGGGGTTATGTCTAGGGGATTGTGTCCGTCTGTGTCAAAAACATGGGGGTTATGTCTAGGGGATTGTGTCCGTCTGTGTCAAAAACATGGGGGTTATGTCTAGGGGATTGTGTCCACCTGTGTCAAAAACATGGGGGTTATGTCTAGGGGATTGTGTCCGTCTGTGTCAAAAACATGGGGGTTATGTCTAGGGGATTGTGTCCACCTGTGTCAAAAACATGGGGGTTATGTCTAGGGGATTGTGTCCACCTGTGTCAAAAACATGGGGGTTATGTCTAGGGGATTGTGTCCGTCTGTGTCAAAAACATGGGGGTTATGTCTAGGGGATTGTGTCCGGAACATTATGTCATACATAATGTTTATACATATGTTATACACTCTTGCTGACCGAGTCAGATTTGATCCATAAAAATACATATGTTTTATAATGCATAGCTTATTACTAGTGTAACTGTAATAAAAGGTTTGTTAACCCAGTACAAAATGATTAGCGCAGTGGTTAGCACACTTGCTTATCACAAATGCAACCCGAGTTCGATCCTCGGACCGGGAAGTATGTGAGATTGTACGGTGGTCGTTAGATTGGACAGGTAGGTTTTCTCTGGCTACTCAGGTTTCCTCCCCACACAAATGACCACATAAACGCTTTCATCCGCTCCAGCGAGAGTGATTATTATAAGTTGTTAAAGCTTGTATCGTGATTGTTGTAAAATAAAGTTTATATGTTTTTTAATGTCCTGATTCAGTGATATTCATATCGAAGTTTAATATCTTTCTTGCAGATAAAGCGGCAGTAGAAAGACGGTTATCCAATTTACAAGGACATGCATTTTACCAACAAGCCTACGCTGCCAGCTGATCCGAGACATTACATTATATATATATACATCTCATCTCATACATGTACTACAGGTCTAATAGCATATGTGTACAGCTGCATATGTGTACACTATCAGATGTGTACAGCTGCATATGTGTACAGCTGCATATGTGTACAATAGCATATGTGTACAATAGCATATGTGTACAGCTGCATATGTGTACAATAGCATATGTGTACAGCTGCATATGTGTACAGCTGCATATGTGTACAGCTGCATATGTGTACACTAGCAGATGTGTACAGCTGCATATGTGTACAGCTGCATATGTGTACAATAGCATATGTGTACAATAGCATATGTGTACAGCTGCATATGTGTACAATAGCATATGTGTACAGCTGCATATGTGTACAATAGCATATGTGTACAGCTGCATATGTGTACAGCTGCATATGTGTACAGCTGCATATGTGTAATATAAAAAAGTTCAAAATGTAAATGGAACTACTACAGGGCATTATGTTGCTACATATGGATGAACAATTTTCCTCTTCGGAAACGGGAAGATACGTGGCACTACAGGCCATGGAAAGTATTCAATAATTTATGGAGAAACAAAGTCAAGAACCGTCTTGTCCGCTCATGTCATTTCAACTATTACGAGGTAATTACCAGTGGATGAATCCATGGCAACTTGTTGTTATGGACTCGATACAGCAAAATGAACTACATTTGCCGACGTTTTTTTGATTAATGAACATGACAGAGCTGTATGAAGAGGGTATTTTAACCCTTTTATAAACATAATAATGGCATAATAAGATATTATTCTGTCTGTATCATTATTACATGGACATGCCTACAGAACTAACTACATGTGTGTTATATGTAGCATTAACGTGCTATATGTAGCATTAACGTGCTATATGTAGCATTAACGTGCTATATGTAGCATTAACGTGCTATATGTAGCATTAACGTGCTATATGTAGCATTAACGTGCTATATGTAGCATTAACGTGCTATATGTAGCATTAACGTGCTATATGTAGCATTAACGTGTTATATGTAGCATTAACGTGCTATATGTAGCATTAACGTGTTATATGTAGCATTAACGTGTTATATGTAGCATTAACGTGCTATATGTAGCATTAACGTGTTATATGTAGCATTAACGTGCTATATGTAGCGTTAACGTGCTATATGTAGCATTAACGTGCTATATGTAGCATTAACGTGCTATATGTAGCATTAACGTGCTATATGTAGCATTAATGTGCTATATGTAGCATTAACGTGCTATATGTAGCATTAACGTGCTATATGTAGCATTAACGTGCTATATGTAGCATTAACGTGTTATATGTAGCATTAATGTGCTATATGTAGCATTAATGTGTTATATGTAGCATTAACGTGTTATATGTAGCATTAACGTGTTATATGTAGCATTAACACACTATGTAAAAGTGTTGTTTAGCATATGTAAATATTGAATCTTGCATTGATTGTCTTCATATAACATTTGTGCTCTTGAACACAAGATGTAAGAAACAAGTATGCAAGAAAACTGTGCTGATCGGAGACACTCGTGAAAACTGTGCTGATCGGAGACACTCGTGAAAACTGTGCTGATCGGAGACACTCATGAAAACTGTGCTGATCGGAGACACTCATGAAAACTGTGCTGATCAGAGACACTCATGAAAACTGTGCTGATCGGAGACACTCGTGAAAACTGTGCTGATCGGAGACACTCGTGAAAACTGTGCTGATCGGAGACACTCGTGAAAACTGTGCTGATCGGAGACACTCGTGAAAACTGTGCTGATCGGAGACACTCGTGAAAACTGTGCTGATCGGAGACACTCGTGAAAACTGTGCTGATCGGAGACACTCGTGAAAACTGTGCTGATCGGAGACACTCGTGAAAACTGTGCTGATCGGAGACACTCGTGAAAACTGTGCTTTGAATGTGCACTTATTTGTGCGTTGACTCGTTATTGGAGACACGCACATTGTTGAGATTCTGCGGATGTTCGTGGAATCATTTGAACAAGTCGTGATGGAGAAACGTGTTGATCAATGTATGTAGCTATAGACATATACAGGAACGAATACGGTTACGTACTTGAAAACACGTTGTACTTTTGAAGAGAATTATATTGTGGAGTCTCCGTTGTGAAGTGGATGCAATATCTGTCTCGTAACTGAGGGGTTGGAAGATAGAGTCTCACTAGAACCATGGTGGTGGTGTCCACATGCAAGACACTTAAATCCACATTGCCTCTTCTCTCTTCCTCATGGCGATGGATTCATGGCGATGGATTCATGGTGATGGATTTATGGTGATGAATTCATGGTGATGGATTCATGGTGATGGATTTATGGTGATGGATTCATAGTGATGGTGATGGATTCATGGTGATGGATTCATGGTGATGGATTTATGGTGATGAATTCATGGTGATGGATTCATGGTGATGGATTTATTGTGATGGATTCATGGTGATGGATTTATTGTGATGGATTCATAGTGATGGTGATGGATTCCATCCGGAATGAGGTCTGATGAGTGATCAGTCTGAAATGTTGTAAGAACAAGTTTCAATCGTGCTTAATGAAATTGCTATAAACTAAAGATACTTATATCTGAAGAAAAGAAGGAATTTGTGCATGTGAGACCAGCTCTTTCAAAGTACAAATAAAAGGGTTAAAGTTTTGATAACGGAGTGTACAGTAGGTTGACGTGGAGTGCTAAATCTTATGAGTGCGATACCAACATTGGTGAACATTGAGTTTGAATGTACCAACATTGGTGAATATTTTAGTGTGGGTGAACCAATATTGTTGAATATTGAGAGTGAATGTACCAACATTGGTGAATATTGAGAGTGATTGTACCAACATTGGTGAACATTGAGTTTGAATGTACCAACATTGGTGAATATTTTAGTGTGGGTGAACCAATATTGTTGAATATTGAGAGTGAATGTACCAACATTGGTGAATATTGAGAGTGATTGTACCAACATTGGTGAACATTGAGTTTGAATGTACCAACATTGGTGAATATTTTAGTGTGGGTGAACCAATATTGTTGAATATTGAGAGTGAATGTACCAACATTGGTGAATATTAGAGTGAATGTACCAATATTGGTGAATATTGAGTGTGAATGTACCAACATTGGTGAATATTGAGTGTGAATGTACCAACATTGGTGAATATTGAGTGTTTATAGATTTACAAATACTGTTACTGGTGATGAAGGTTAAGAGATACAGATTTACGTGCTTGAAAGAATTAGAAGGATCGTACGGTTAGGACGAACAATAACCAAATGGTTGTGGCATACAATAACAATATGGAAGGATGTGCAGTGAGTGTTGCAGCGTTATTGTGATGGGGTATTCTTGCAATAAAGGCTTGAAGTACAATTACATATATGTAGAGGGATATTTTGCTGGATTTATAAATATTTTAGGCAGAGTTGTGTTTACATTATACCTGTGGTATAGAAGGATACAGAGACAGACTTCACAAGCTGCAGAGATATGACTGAAGTGTTGAAGGAAGGAAATGGTGATAGTGTGTTGGAACATTTTAATACCTTGTCTCAGACTCACCTGTATCTATTATTGTACCAGTACTGTTTATATTAGGGTTATTTATCAGGGTTACCTGTCTGAATGTTTGTCTACGCCACTTCTGTCGCCAATTGAAAAACACTGGAGGCAATTTAAAAACCTTGAAGCCAATTATGAGCCATATTGTTTACAAATAAATATTTGAAGCCATGTATTTGACAAAACATGTGCCAAAAAAAATAATTTTAAAAAGATTTTTCACAAATAATTCACAAAATTTAGCACCATTATTTGTTTTTGTTCGCCATTGGCGACCGACAGTGGGAACCCTGTTTATGAGCATGTTAAACTGGAATATTTCAAACATAAAAGATTACCTCATTCTGTTATTTATTAATGGACTAAAAAAGTATTGTTTTTTATGGTCTAGAGAAAGTGTGGTTTTTTGTTACATAAGTCTGTCTGTATAAATATATATAGTATGACTATGATACTTGATATGTAAATATTATATATATGTATTTAATCATTTGCTGTTTCCTACACGCAGGTGCACCCGGGGATCTTCCCCCAGGGGTCTTCCTCTGCCAATGCTAGCTGGAGAGTCACTGTGTGACCCAAGCTGTTGGTGCGACTTTAAACCCCATTAACAAACTTGTTTTAGTTTAGTATTGCATTTCATATTGTCTGGTTTGGTTCTGCAGTGTAGATGCTTGTATGGTTTGGTACATAACTGCAGTGTAGATGCTTGTATGGTTTGGTACATAACTGTAGTGTAGATGCTTGTATGGTTTGGTACATAACTGCAGTGTAGATGCTTGTATGGTTTGGTTCTGCAGTGTAGATGCTTGTATGGTTTGGTACATAACTGTAGTGTAGATGCTTGTTTGATTTGGTACATAACTGTAGTGTAGATGCTTGTATGGTTTGGTACATAACTGCAGTGTAGATGCTTGTATGGTTTGGTTCTGCAGTGTAGATGCTTGTATGGTTTGGTACATAACTGCAGTGTAGATGCTTGTATGGTTTGGTACATAACTGCAGTGTAGATGCTTGTATGGTTTGGTACATAACTGCAGTGTAGATGCTTGTATGGTTTGGTACATAACTGCAGTGTAGATGTTTGTATGGTTTGGTACATAACTGCAGTGTAGATGCTTGTATGGTTTGGTACATAACTGCAGTGTAGATGCTTGTATGGTTTGGTACATAACTGCAGTGTAGATGCTTGTATGGTTTGGTACATAACTGCAGTGTAGATGCATGTTTTGATATCCATGTATTTGTTCTTAGATCTCGATATTTTCACTTAAGTTTTGTTGCTTTTTTTGGTCCAAAGTGGTATTTTGTTCTTACATCAGATTTTGCTGACTACACGAACCATTTCCTTCATAGAGATTTAGGATAATATACTATTATATCTCCATAGAAACAACAGTCATTTAGCCATCATGCAGTGGATAAGTAGTGGCCATATCTATCCCACCTCCATAGATATTACTGGGACTACATAGAGATTTAGGTTAATATACTATTATATCTTCATACATACAACAGCCATTTAGCTATCATGCAGTGGATAAGTAGTGGCCATATCTATCCCACCTCCATAGATATTACTGGGACTACATAGAGATTTAGGTTAATATACTATTATATCTTCATACAAACAAGAACCATTTAGCTATCATGCAGTGGATAAGTAGTGGCCATATCTATTCCACCTCCATAGATATTACTGAGACTACATAGAGATTTAGGTTAATATACTATTATATCTTCATACAAACAAGAACCATTTAGCTATCATGCAGTGGATAAGTAGTGGCCATATATATTTCACCTCCATAGATATTACTGAGACTACATAGAGATTTAGGTTAATATACTATTATATCTCCATACATACAACAGTCATTTAGCTATCATGCAGTGGATAAGTAGTGGCCATATCTATCCCACCTCCATAGATATTAATGGGACTATATGAGATTCTGGCCTTAGTTATGAATATTGGTTTGGCTACTACATTGTCAATGTGTCGTATTGGTAATGGCGTCGAGGGGTGCTTCTATGAGGGAAAGGGTTATGAACATTGGTTTGGCTACTACATTGTCAATATATGTCGTAATGGTAATGGTGTCAAGAGGTGCTTCTATGAGGGAAAGGGTTAATAGGACTTCAGATGTTAACTTACATAGCTCTACTTACATTATATCCTACTCCAATAAGGTTACGCTCATTCCAAAACACATGTCATTATTTCTCGAGCACACTTACATGTATAATTGCTATACAAACCCAAACACACTGAATACTACTGTCCAATTAGCGCAGTGGTTAGCCAGCTCGCTTCTCACCAATGCAACCCGGGTTCGATCCTCGGACCGGGAAGTATGCGAGATGATACAGTGGTCGTCAGATCGGACAGGTGGGTTTTCTCCGGGTACTCCGATTTCCACCCACACGAATGACCACATATACGCTTTCATCCGCGCCAACGAGAGTGATTAATATAAGTTGTTAGAACTTACTTCGCAATCATTGTAAAAGAAATAAAGTTTAAACCTAAATACTACTGAATTAAAATTGTTAAAAAATTAAGATAATGACAAAGAAACATTTGTATATTTTCCTTAATGGTTGGCCAATGATGTAAAATGCAAATGATGAGTGTAGAATTTGTTTGTTTAAAAAATGTTTGTTCTATAAGAACAATCCACATTTATTTGAGTTCATTATATCCCTTCTTGTAGTTTCTGGAGCGGTTTCCGTACACAAAGTTATATTTAATGTGGTTAGGGTAAGAAATACGCCAAATCTGACTTCAACCCTTTCCCACTTAGAGACATAAGTTTACATGCTACTTTAAGGGAGGTAATAGAAAAGCCAGTGAGGTCCCTCATTGCACCGAGACTTTATCTGCCAAGGGAGGTAATAATAAAGCCAGTGAGGTCCCTCATTGCACCGAGACTTTATCTACCAAGGGAGGTAATAATAAAGCCAGTGAGGTCCCTCATTGCACCGAGACTATCTGCCAAGGGAGGTAATAATAAAGCCAGTGAGGTCCCTCATTGCATCGAGAGGTTCTTCTATGTAGGAGAGTGTTATGAAAAGATATGTATAGGGTATTATTTGTGAACATAACGTAAATATTGACAAGATATACCGGTACGGGAATGTAATGCAGTTACAGCACTAGTCACAGTTTTGAAAAATAAGAGTTTTTTTGCTGTAAATTTACATTTCTAATTCTCCACAGTAAGAAATTCCCATGTGTATAATTAACTGTATATTATGCTATTTGTCGTTAAGATTGAATTTGTTACATATTTTAAAAACATCTGTCTACAATAACACTAGAATAATTATGTTTTATTGCCTCGTTGTTTATAAGTTTTGTTTGTTTAACATATGACATAGTGTACCTCTATATGGAACACGGCATGATATTGATATTATTTGACCTTTACAGTATATACCATATACGAGCCACCTTGTAGGAAATCCAACATAACGCATATAGAAGCGCATACCTTGTGAACCGGTACTGATGGCATGTTAAACTTGATGTCAAACTCTAGGTATATTTTAGAATACCAGCAAGTTTCAATTGGCAAGAAGCTATGACGTAGTCAATTGGCAAGAATCTATGACGTAGTCAATTAGCAAGAATCTATGACGTAGTCAATTGGCAAGAACCTATGACGTAGTCAATTGGCAAGAATCTATGACGTAGTCAATTGGCAAGAACCTATGACGTAGTCAATTGGCAAGAATCTATGACGTAGTCAATTGGCAAGAACCTATGACGTAGTCAATTAGCAAGAATCTATGACGTAGTCAATTGGCAAGAATCTATGACGTAGTCAATTGGCAAGAATCTATGACGTAGTCAATTGGCAAGAAGCTATGACGTAGTCAATTGGCAAGAATCTATGACGTAGTCAATTGGCAAGAATCTATGACGTAGTCAATTGGCAAGAAGCTATGACGTAGTCAATTAGCAAGAATCTATGACGTAGTCAATTGGCAAGAAGCTATGACGTAGTCAATTGGCAAGAAGCTATGACGTAGTATAAATTGGCATAATGAACAACCCAGTTTTTACTCTTGCAAATTAAGCTTATTATCTACATCGCAGGTGCTTTGTCAATGAAACTTGGTGGTATTTGAGAATATATGATTGAGTTTGATACTGAGGTTGACTTTCTATCATTACCCGTTCACAAGTTCTATGCTATCTTTCTTCATTATGTTGGTATACTGCAAAATCTGGGCTGTCGTCGATAACAACTAAAAAACTACAGATCTTATTACCGGTATACGTTCCAGTTAGTTTATTCTGTAGTACCTGCACATTTATTTAACCCATTCAACACCACGTAATTGACATGGACTGGCCCATGGATATTTTTAGACCAATAAATTAATCAGAAAATTACATTTGGACCAGTTCATTTATCAAAATGGGTAATTTTGTCTAAAAATAGTAATATTACTGTCACAAGCTGGCTCATCTGGATCTACACTTCTTGTAAGCCTTTAGAGGTCTGTAGTGTTGAAAGGGTTAATGGTTTTTTGCAATACTGAGCTTGAAATATCATGGCTCTGTGGTTTTGATACTGGTCAATATTTTCTATTAGGATGGTACAGATATACCGAGGCTAGTACCGATATACTGAGGCTAGTACTGATATACACTCTAGTACCGATATACCGTGGCTAGTACCGATATACCGAGGCTAGTACCGATATACCGAGGCTAGTACAGATATACCGAGGCTAGTACAGATATACCGAGGCTAGTACTGATATACCGAGGCTAGTACCAATATACCGTGGCTAGTACCGATATACCGAGGCTAGTACTGATATACCGAGGCTAGTACTGATATACCGAGGCTAGTACTGATATACTGAGGCTAGTACTGATATACTGAGGCTAGTACTGATATACCGAGGCTAGTACTGATATACCGAGGCTAGTACAGATATACCAAGGCTAGTACTGATATACCGAGGCTAGTACTGATATACCGAGGCTAGTACTGATATACCGAGGTCAGAATTTAGTATCGATGATGGCCCTTGTGTAAAAGAGTACGTTTTGAAGTGCAATATTAGAAGTGCTTTCAGAAATTTAATTAGTCATTTGATTGTGATTTGCAAATTTTGATAATATATAAATATATATGAACACATGAGGTGTATCATATACACTGTCCATACTCACCTATAGGACAACTTATTTACCAAAAGGCCTCAAAGGGGCTTCTCGTCTTATAAGTGAGTGCTAAATAAAATTATAATAAAAACATTTATACATAATTACGTTTTAGAAAAGAAAGCACTCCAACACTAAAAATTTCTTCAACTTGCACTGGACATGCATGCAATTTATACATGGTCTGGTGTCCATTTTATTTACCCTTATATGCGAGTGCATTACAAAATCCACAGATTTCATGACGTAGGGGGGTCGTCTTATAACCGAGATCACCTTATAGGCAAGTATGGACGGTAATGGAGAAAACTTGGTATTATTGATGTGGCCATATTTTGAATTGTGGATTGTTAAAATGAATATTTCATAATCTTTAATTGCAGTGTGGTATGGAGATGGTTACAGTGTGGTATGGAGATGGGTACAGTGTGGTATGGAGATGGGTACAGTGTGGTATGGAGATGGGTACAGTGTGGTATGGAGATGGGTACAGTGTGGTATAGAGATGGGTACAGTGTGGTATGGAGATGGGTACAGTGTGGTATGGAGATGGGTACAGTGTGGTATGGAGATGGTTACAGTGTGGTATAGAGATGGGTACAGTGTGGTATGGAGATGGGTACAGTGTGGTATAGAGATGGTTACAGTGTGGTATATAGATGGGTACAGTGTGGTATAGAGATGGGTACAGTGTGGTATAGAGATGGGTACAGTGTGGTATAGAGATGGTTACAGTGTGGTATGGAGATGGTACAGTGTGGTATAGAGATGGGTACAGTGTGGTATGGGGATGGTTACAGTGTGGTATAGAGATGGGTACAGTGTGGTATAGAGATGGGTACAGTGTGGATAGAGATGGGTACAGTGTGGTATAGAGATGGGTACAGTGTGGTATAGAGATAGTTACAGTGTGGTATGGAGATGGGTACAGTGTGGTATAGAGATGGGTACAGTGTGGTATGGAGATGGGTACAGTGTGGTATGGAGATGGGTACAGTGTGGTATAGAGGTGTGGTATAGAGATGGGTACAGTGTGGTATGGAGATGGGTATAGAGATGGGTACAGTGTGGTATGGAGATGGGTATAGAGATGGGTACAGTGTGGTATGGAGATGGGTATAGAGATGGGTACAGTGTGTAGTATAGAGATGGGTACAGTGTGGTATGGAGATGGGTATGGAGATGGGTACAGTGTGGTATGGAGATGGGTATAGAGATGGGTACAGTGTGGTATGGAGATGGGTATAGAGATGGGTACAGTGTGGTATAGAGATGGGTATAGAGATGGGTAGTGTGGTATAGAGATAGTTACAGTGTGGTATGGAGATGGTTACAGTGTGGTATGGAGATGGGTATAGAGATGGGTACAGTGTGGTATAGAGATAGTTACAGTGTGGTATGGAGATGGTTACAGTGTGGTATGGAGATGGGTATAGAGATGGGTACAGTGTGGTATAGAGATAGTTACAGTGTGGTATGGAGATGGGTACAGTGTGGTATGGAGATGGGTATAGAGATGGGTACAGTGTGGTATAGAGATAGTTACAGTGTGGTATGGAGATGGTTACAGTGTGGTATGGAGATGGGTACAGTGTGGTATAGAGATGGTTACAGTGTGGTATATAGATGGGTACAGTGTGGTATAGAGATGGGTACAGTGTGGTATGGAGATGGGTACAGTGTGGTATGGAGATGGGTACAGTGTGGTATGGAGATGGTTACAGTGTGGTATAGAGATGGTTACAGTGTGGTATAGAGATGGGTACAGTGTGGTATGGAGATGGGTACAGTGTGGTATGGAGATGGTTACAGTGTGGTATGGAGATGGGTACAGTGTGGTATGGAGATGGTTACAGTGTGGTATAGAGATGGTTACAGTGTGGTATAGAGATGGGTACAGTGTGGTATGGAGATGGTGTATGCGTCGTATGGTCTGGACACTTGGGTTTACTACATCTCTGTTATTCAAACCATTGTCCAGGTCTAGACTCCATGTCTCATTTCATTGTTCTTTGTTTTATTTCTACCATTCTCTCCATTAGAGATTTGTTTAGATAGAAATGTTGAAGCTTTAGGTGAGAGTGTCTGTTAGAAGATAGTATATTGTGGTTTTAATTCGGTATTCACAGGAGCTTGAAATTGTATCCATATGCCACCAAAAACCTTGTACCGCTATCCTGGGACCCCCCCCCCCCCACTCTATAAGCAATGGTATGGGTGTCCTAGTATAGAGGTACAAGACGTTTGGTCTCTTATGGATAAAACTTCATGCTCCTGTGGTTTATTCACCATCTTGTGGTGTGTATTTTATGTTTAGTTTTATTGTGATATTATTCAATATTTTAAGAGGGTGGGTCATACTGTATGTAGGGTGGGTCATATTGGAGAGAGGGTGGGTCATACTGGAGAGAGGGTGGGTCATACTGGAGAGAGGGTGGGTCATACTGGAGAGAGGGTGGGTCATACTGGAGAGAGGGTGGGTCATACTGGAGAGAGGGTGGGTCATATTGGAGAGAGGGTGGGTCATACTGGAGAGAGGGTGGGCCGTATGTAAGAGAGGATAGGTCGTACAGGAGAGTGGGTGGGCCATACTGGAGAGAGGGTGGGCCGTATGTAAGAGAGGATAGGTCGTACAGGAGAGATGGTGGGCCATACTGGAGAGAGGGTGGGCCGTATGTAAGAGAGGATAGGTCGTACAGGAGAGCGGGTGGATCATACTAATGCATTGCTTACATGATCTACCATGCTACCCTACCTTGCAATATATTCGTACAGGGTATATAGTGTACGCTGACTACCACAGTCGCCACCCGGTCTACATTTTGTGGCACAATGTCTCATTGTCTTAATATCATCTCACTGTAACCATGGTAACTGTTAACATTGTATCTATGGTACATGTTTCCGCGTGACCGTGGTAACTGTTTTATGTATTTGGTACTACTTTATATTTACTGCCAACCAATGCTTAGTCAAAATATTTAAGACAAAAGCTTCATAACAGCATTTTAGTCACGACCATTTCCACGTCATGGTGACGTACTCGCGCTTACAACATCACAGAGTCATGGCCTTCCATGTGGCATTCATTATTTAACCCATTTGCACCTAGACACAATATGTTGTGTGTAGTAAAGGGTTAATTATCGTATTGTTAACTTTGCCTGCTGAGTAAATAAAATCACATTTACAAACAACATAGATCCAGATCAGCCGCGTCTGATCAGGATGGATCTATGTTCTTTTCTATTCACTCAAATGCTTTAGCTCCACTCTCCGAATAGCAAACAGCATAGAGCCTGATCAGACGGCACATTGCTGTTTGCAAAAGTGATTTTATCAGCCACTAGCGTTCAAAGGGTTAATACACTGTACCCATCTCCATACCCATCTCCATACCACACTGTACCACTTCATTGGTGTTATATACTGTTTGATTCATTTTGTTTATATTTTTCTTCAAATTTTAAAGTACATGTATTCAAATCTTAGTTGAAGTGATGGAAACATTTCCAAGTAATTTCTGTACTAAACTCTGAATGGTTTTATAAATATAGGTTCTTATAGAATAGTTTTTACTCTGTTTCTAGTATGTTGTTTTTTTTTTTTTTGCTGTATGTATGTTTATTATATACCGTATAATGGGTAATTTTCACGATTTCACTGCAAAATGGGTTTCGTAATTCTCCGTCAAAACAAAGAGGTAACAGTGACAGTGTATAAGGTAACAGTGACAGTGTATAAGGTAACAGTGACAGTGTATTGATTTGATTTTACATAAAAACGATAGACTCGATTAACTTTACCTGTGCAAATTATATCAGTACTAATCAAGCGTACCACGTTAGTTGGACAAAATGGCACATCATGTCGCGCGAAAAATAATCTTTAAATAAGAACCTAGATATTTTAGTGATTTTTTTATGTTCACGAATTAGAGGCTCTCGTGAATATAGCAAAAATATTCATCTCGTGAAAAAACAACCCGTTATGCGGTATATTCGTCTTAGCTTCTGATTTATTTATTTCTAACACAGCAGTTGCCATATCCATATTTTAGTATTTATTTTTATCATACACTGAAACAAACCAAATATCCTCTTGGTATTACAGGGGAATAAGTTTTCAATAATCTTTGTCATTCCATGGTCAAACACAACCTGCTGTATTTCTTACTTACTCAATATTTCATATAGAAACACAGCCTTCCAAATGTGCTAGTTATTAATGATCTAACATGATATTTATATTTGATGGTTTTGCATGTAAATAAGGCTTACACTTAAATTATTGTAAATATTGTGATAGGGATAAACGGAGGAGATGGTAAGAATCAGGTTGGATGTCGGTACAACGACAGACTTCATTTAGGCCGATTTACTCCATTGGTTGGACTGTAGTACCTGGAGAATAAAGCTGAAGTGAGGTATCAACTGTGTATATCTCTAGGTTACTTCAATGTGGTACACTAACTTTCCTGTAGCAATGTCATATTGGTTACCTGTGTGTGTTTTACGTTTATTTATTGTCACTACCGGTTGCCCATATGAGCGACGCCTCCTGAAGCGATTAGTCATTTTAGATTTTTGGAGGATAGTGCATGATACAGACAGAGACCCATTCCATTCCTCTGGTTGTTTTACGTGCACGGTGTACAGCACCGACACGAGACCTCGGTTTAACGTCCCATAGGAAAGACTGTTAATTTTATTAGGGTCAGACAGGGGATCGATCCTTGGATTACCAGTCCAGCGTGTTACCACTGGACTACAGATCCGTCTGTTACCTGTGTTGTGAAATTTACAGTTGTATGAAATTTTCAAAGTGAGAAATGTTTCATATTTTTTGGGTGAAATTTACTGTTATATTTCTATATTTTGTGAAATTTATGATTATGTGAAATTGTCAATCAACAATTCTGAACTATGTGAAATGTTTCAGTAGTACAGTTAAACCTGTGTGGGTGGTCACCTCCATTAATCACCCAACCTGTATTAAGCAACCAGTGTCCAAATTCCTAATATATTGTTTTATTACACATTTGGCCTTTATTAAGCAGCCACCTGTGCTAAGCAGCCACTTTCTGTGATTCCTCTTGGCTGGTTGCTTAAGACAGGTTTGACTGTACATGTAAATCTGAGATATCTTGTGGAATTTCTAAGTTGGTAGCTCTCAGTTTTGTGAATATATACAGTACAGATGGTTGCATATGACATTTTGTAATACATGGTATTTCTGACTTACAAATGGTAGCATAATATATTTTGGGATTATATATATATGGTGGTATGATATTTTGGGATCATAAGGCAAGACTGACATTGGTAAATTTAATGGAATAGTACACGGGCACAAGACACAAATTATTATTATTTTACCCTATGGTCGGTATAGTAGGTAATGTTTACTGTAAACATTACTTACTATAGGACCATAGGGCAAAAACAAATTGTGTCTTGTGCCTGAGGAATAGTTTACTAATTAACCCTTTCAACACCACAGACCTCTAAATTGGCTTACAAAAAAGTGTAGATCCAGATGAGCCGGCTCATGATGAGCCGTCTCATCAGGATCTGCACTTTTTTCAAGTAATATAACTATTTTTAGAGAAAAAAATTACCCATTTTGATAAATGAACTGATCCAAATGTAATTTTGTTATTAATTTATTGGTCTAAAAATATCATGGACCAGTCCATGTGAGTTACTTGGTGTTGAATGGGTTAAGAAATAGAGATATATGTTTTGCTTGCATGGTTATTGATCCACCATATATTTCCAAAAATAGTTCAAATTACGACCTGCGGGCAGCGATGCGCTCCTCTTGCGTTTTAGTACATAATAAAAACAGAGCGATGTACTTAATATATGCCTTATATAATAGTATATAATAGATTATGCTGATTGGAATATTTTGTGTTCCGAGAAAAACAGTATAAAACGACTGGAATTGGTTGTTACAATTTAGATGTGATGTCAAACTCTTTGAAAGTTTGTCGAGAGGGAAAACCATGAACAAGATTGTTAGCAATAATACCGCTGTTGGATTATTGTTGATTTTTTTAAAAATGTTTTCTTAGAAAGATGTGCATCATAGCATTGCATTGTGAATCATCATCACAGAATATGGTCATCATCATCATCATTATCATCATCATCATCATATCATGTGTTTCACTTTTATGTTGTGATACTGGTTTTTATTCATGAAAAAAGTAAAAAATAACTGAAAAGCTTTTTCGAGCTGTCTTTAGTTGTTCCTGACATTTTTATGATAGACTGGTGATATACCAGTGTTGTTTCATGCTGGTGATATACCAGTGTTGTTTCATGCTGGTGATATACCGGTGTTGTTTCATGCTGATGATATACCGGTGTTGTTTCATGCTGGTTGGATATACCGGTGTTGTTTCATGCTGGTGATATACCGGTGTTGTTTCATGCTGGTGATATACTGGTGTTGTTTCATGCTGGTTGGATATACCAGTGTTGTTTCATGCTGGTGATATACCGGTGTTGTTTCACTATGGTGATATACCGGTGTTGTTTCATGCTGGTGATATACCGGTGTTGTTTCATGCTGGTGATATACCGGTGTTGTTTCATGCTGGTTGGTAATACCGGTGTTGTTTCATGCTGGTGATATACTGGTGTTGTTTCATGCTGGTTGGATATACCGGTGTTGTTTCATGCTGGTGATATACCGGTGTTGTTTCATGCTGGTGATATACCACCCGGTGTTGTTTCATGCTGGTGATATACCGGTTTCATACGTTGTCTTATCATCAGTAGATGAAATATACGTGTTGTATCCTCACTACTTGGTCTTGGGAATATAGCATATGGAAATTGTTGATCAGTGCCGCTACAACCCACCAGGACCTTTAACCATATACTCTACAACAGAAGGGGCTGCTTTAAACTTCATTTATTTTACAACGATTACGAAGCAAGTTTTAACAACTTATATTAATCACTCTCGTTGGCGCGGATGAAAGCGTAAATGTGGGAGAAAACCGGAGTACCCGGAGAAAACTCGCCTGCCCGATCCGGCGACCACCGTACCATCTCACATACTTCCCGGTCCGAGGATTGAACCCGGGTTGCATTGGTGAGAAGCGAGCGCTCTAAAGGGGCTACTTACTCGTTTTATATCCATACTGCTGATCAGCAATAGGCACACTACGTTCTCGATATCTATTGGAATAGATGTGGTATGATGCGCTATTATTATGTGGGAAGCGTTCAGTGGCATTTCTGTGCAGTAATTTGTTTGTTCGGATTTGGGGTTGTACGAGGAACCAACAGCTTATGTCTAGTATGGAGGAAAGCCCGGGAGCATTTCCGAAATAATAATAGCGCATCATACTAGCTGGAGAGTGACCCTATGACATAAGCTGTTGGTTCCTCGTACAACCCCAAATCCGAACGTATTTCTGGCATGGATGGGCAAACTGGTAGAACCACTGACCTTCCACTGGCCAGCTTGATGGCTTCCTCACATGAAACAATTCAACACCCCCAGTGGGATTCGAACCTACAGTGGTGAGGGGCTGATTTGAAGCCAACAACCATAACCGCTAGACCACAGAAGCCTCTTTATTGAGTGATTGAGAGAGCATTTTTAGTATGTTGAGGAATAAAGACTTCGTCAAATGCACTCTATATTCTAGTGGTCTACCGTCTATGTGAACAACTCCCTGTGCTATATACTAGTGGTCTATGTGAACAACTCCCTGTGCTATATACTAGTGGTCTATGTGAGCAACTCCCTGTGCTATATACTAGTGGTCTATGTGAACAACTCCCTGTGCTATATACTAGTGGTCTATGTGAACAACTCCCTGTGCTATATACTAGTGGTCTATGTGAACAACTCCCTGTGCTATATACTAGTGGTCTATGTGAACAACTCCCTGTGCTATATACTAGTGGTCTATGTGAACAACTCCCTGTGCGCTATATACTAGTGGTCTATGTGAACAACTCCCTGTGCTATATACTAGTGGTCTATGTGAACAACTCCCTGTGCTATATACTAGTGGTCTATGTGAACAACTCCCTGTGCTATATACTAGTGGTCTATGTGAACAACTCCCTGTGCGCTATATACTAGTGGTCTATGTGAACAACTCCCTGTGCTATATACTAGTGGTTTATGTGAACAACTCCCTGTGCGCTATATACTAGTGGTCTATGTGAACAACTCCCTGTGCTATATACTAGTGGTCTATGTGAACAACTCCCTGTGCTATATACTAGTGGTCTATGTGAACAACTCCCTGTGCTATATACTAGTGGTCTATGTGAACAACTCCCTGTGCTATATACTAGTGGTCTATGTGAACAACTCCCTGTGCTATATACTAGTGGTTTATGTGAACAACTCCCTGTGCTATATACTAGTGGTCTATGTGAACAACTCCCTGTGCTATATACTAGTGGTCTATGTGAACAACTCCCTGTGCTATATACTAGTGGTATATGTGAACAACTCCCTGTGCTATATACTAGTGGTATATGTGAACAACTCCCTGTGCTATATACTAGTGGTCTATGTGAACAACTCCCTGTGCTATATACTAGTGGTATATGTGAACAACTCCCTGTGCTATATACTAGTGGTCTATGTGAACAACTCCCTGTGCTATATACTAGTGGTCTATGTGAACAACTCCCTGTGCTATATACTAGTGGTCTATGTGAACAACTCCCTGTGCTATATACTAGTGGTCTATGTGAACAACTCCCTGTGCTATATACTAGTGGTCTATGTGAACAACTCCCTGTGCTATATACTAGTGGTCTATGTGAACAACTCCCTGTGCTATATACTAGTGGTCTATGTGAACAACTCCCTGTGCGCTATATACTAGTGTTTATGTGAACAACTCCCTGTGCTATATACTAGTGGTCTATGTGAACAACTCCCTGTGCTATATACTAGTGGTCTATGTGAACAACTCCCTGTGCTATATACTAGTGGTCTATGTGAACAACTCCCTGTGCTATATACTAGTGGTCTATGTGAACAACTCCCTGTGCTATATACTAGTGGTCTATGTGAACAACTCCCTGTCGCTATATACTAGTGTCTATGTGAACAACTCCCTGTGCTATATACTAGTGGTCTATGTGAACAACTCCCTGTGCTATATACTAGTGGTCTATGTGAACAACTCCCTGTGCTATATACTAGTGGTCTATGTGAACAACTCCCTGTGCTATATACTAGTGGTCTATGTGAACAACTCCCTGTGCTATATACTAGTGGTCTATGTGAACAACTCCCTGTGCTATATACTAGTGGTATATGTGAACAACTCCCTGTGCTATATACTAGTGGTCTATGTGAACAAATCCCTGTGCTATATACTAGTGGTCTATGTGAACAACTCCCTGTGCTATATACTAGTGGTCTATGTGAACAACTCCCTGTGCTATATACTAGTGGTCTATGTGAACAACTCCCTGTGCTATATACTAGTGGTCTATGTGAACAACTCCCTGTGCTATATACTAGTGGTATATGTGAACAACTCCCTGTGCTATATACTAGTGGTCTATGTGAACAACTCCCTGTGCTATATACTAGTGGTATATGTGAACAACTCCCTATGCTATATACTAGTGGTCTATGTGAACAACTCCCTGTGCTATATACTAGTGGTCTATTTGCTCCCTCTATATTCTAGTGGTCTATGTGAACAACTCCCTGTGCTATATACTAGTGGTCTATCTATATTCTAGTGGTCTATGTGCTACCTAACTTCTCCCTCTATATTCTAGTGGTCTATGTGCTACCTAACTTCTCCCTCTATATTCTAGTGGTCTATGTGCTACCTAACTTCTCCCTCTATATTCTAGTGGTCTATGTGCTACCTAACTTCTCACTCTATATACTAGTGGTCTATGTGCTACCTAACTTCTCCCTCTATATTCTAGTGGTCTATGTGAACAAATCCCTGTGCGCTATAAACAGGGAGAAGTTAGGTAACTCAGGGAGATTATTTCTCCCATGTCATGCTCTACTTCAAGACCTGCATGTATGTAAGGGAGATTATTTCTCCCATGTCACTCTCTACTTCAAAGGCCTGCATGCATGTTACACAGTTCAGGGAGATTATTTCTCCCATGTCACTCTCTACTTCAAAGGCCTGCATGCATGTAACATCATGTTACACAGTTCAGGGAGATTATTTCTCCCATGTCACTCTCTACTTCAAGGCCTGCATGTATGTAACATCATGTTACACAGTTCAGGGAGATTATTTCTCCCATGTCACTCTCTACCTCAAAGGCCTGCATGCATGTAACATCATATTACACAGTTCAGGGAGATTATTTCTCCCATGTCACGCTCTACTTCAATGCCTGCATGTATGTAACATCATGTTACGCAGCTCAGGGAGATTATTTCTACCATGTCACTCTCTACTTCAAGGCCTGCATGTATGTAACATCATGTTACACAGTTCAGGGAGATTATTTCTCCCATGTCACTCTCTACTTCAAGGCCTGCATGTATGTAACATCATGTTACACAGTTCAGGGAGATTATTTCTCCCATGTCACTCTCTACCTCAAAGGCCTGCATGCATGTAACATCATATTACACAGTTCAGGGAGATTATTTCTCCCATGTCACGCTCTACTTCAATGCCTGCATGTATGTAACATCATGTTACGCAGCTCAGGGAGATTATTTCTACCATGTCACTCTCTACTTCAAGGCCTGCATGTATGTAACATCATGTTACCAAGTTCAGGGAGATTATTTCTCCCATGTCACGCTCTACTTCAATGCCTGCATGTATGTAACATCATGTTACGTAGTTCAGGGAGATTATTTCTCCCATGTCACTCTCTACTTCAAGGCCTGCATGTATGTAACATCATGTTACACAGTTCAGGGAGATTATTTCTCCCATGTCACTCTCTACTTCAAGGCCTGCATGTATGTAACCTCATGTTGCACAGTTCAGGGAGATTATTTCTCCCATGTCACTCTCTACTTCAAGGCCTGCATGTATGTAACCTCATGTTGCACAGTTCAGGGAGATTATTTCTCCCATGTCACTCTCTACTTCAAGACCTGCATGCAAGCAGTATCATGTTACGCAGTTCAGGGAGATTATTTCTCCCATGTCACTCTCTACTTCAAGACATGCATGTATGTAACATCATGTTACACAGTTCAGGGAGATTATTTCTCCCATGTCACTCTCTACTTCAAGACCTGCATGCATGTAACATCATGTTACACAGTTCAGGGAGATTATTTCTCCCATGTCACTCTCTACTTCAAGACCTGCATGCATGTAACATCATGTTACACAGTTCAGGGAGATTATTTCTCCCATGTCACGCTCTACTTCAATGCCTGCATGCATGTAACATCATGTTACGCAGTTCAGGGAGATTATTTCTCCCATGTCACTCTCTACTTCAAGACCTGCATGTATGTAACATCATGTTATGTAGTTCAGGGAGATTATTTCTCCCATGTCACTCTCTACCTCAAAGGCCTGCATGCATGTAACATCATATTACACAGTTCAGGGAGATTATTTCTCCCATGTCACGCTCTACTTCAATGCCTGCATGTATGTAACATCATGTTACGCAGCTCAGGGAGATTATTTCTACCATGTCACTCTCTACTTCAAGGCCTGCATGTATGTAACATCATGTTACACAGTTCAGGGAGATTATTTCTCCCATGTCACTCTCTACTTCAAGGCCTGCATGTATGTAACATCATGTTACACAGTTCAGGGAGATTATTTCTCCCATGTCACTCTCTACCTCAAAGGCCTGCATGCATGTAACATCATATTACACAGTTCAGGGAGATTATTTCTCCCATGTCACGCTCTACTTCAATGCCTGCATGTATGTAACATCATGTTACGCAGCTCAGGGAGATTATTTCTACCATGTCACTCTCTACTTCAAGGCCTGCATGTATGTAACATCATGTTACACAGTTCAGGGAGATTATTTCTCCCATGTCACTCTCTACTTCAAGGCCTGCATGTATGTAACATCATGTTACACAGTTCAGGGAGATTATTTCTCCCATGTCACTCTCTACTTCAAGGCCTGCATGTATGTAACCTCATGTTGCACAGTTCAGGGAGATTATTTCTCCCATGTCACTCTCTACTTCAAGACCTGCATGCAAGCAGTATCATGTTACGCAGTTCAGGGAGATTATTTCTCCCATGTCACTCTCTACTTCAAGACATGCATGTATGTAACATCATGTTACACAGTTCAGGGAGATTATTTCTCCCATGTCACTCTCTACTTCAAGACCTGCATGCATGTAACATCATGTTACACAGTTCAGGGAGATTATTTCTCCCATGTCACTCTCTACTTCAAGACCTGCATGCATGTAACATCATGTTACACAGTTCAGGGAGATTATTTCTCCCATGTCACGCTCTACTTCAATGCCTGCATGCATGTAACATCATGTTACGCAGTTCAGGGAGATTATTTCTCCCATGTCACTCTCTACTTCAAGACCTGCATGTATGTAACATCATGTTATGTAGTTCAGGGAGATTATTTCTCCCATGTCACTCTCTACTTCAAGGCCTGCATGTATGTAACATCATGTTACACAGTTCAGGGAGATTATTTCTCCCATGTCACTCTCTACTTCAAGACCTGCATGTATGTAACATCATGTTACACAGTTCAGGGAGATTATTTCTCCCATGTCACGCTCTACTTCAATGCCTGCATGTATGTAACATCATGTTACACAGTTCAGGGAGATTATTTCTCCCATATCACTCTCTACTTCAAGACATGCATGTATGTAACATCATGTTACACAGTTCAGGGAGATTATTTCTCCCATGTCACTCTCTACTTCAAGGCCTGCATGCTGCATGCATGTAACATCATGTTACACAGTTCAGGGAGATTATTTCTCCCATGTCACTCTCTACTTCAAGACCTGCATGCATGTAACATCATGTTACACAGTTCAGGGAGATTATTTCTCCCATGTCACTCTCTACTTCAAGACCTGCATGTATGTAACATCATGTTACACAGATCAGGGAGATTATTTCTTCCATGTCACTCTCTACATCATGCATATTGCCAATGATGGTTAATCAAGAGCCCTCTAATTGGTTATGAACATTGTGTGTATTTTGCTCCAAGTTCATCACTACTAGTTCATCACTACTAGTTCATCACTACTAGTTCATCACTACTAGTTCATCACTACAAGTTCATCACTACTAGTTCATCACTACTAGTTGATCACTACAAGTTCATCACTACTAGTTCATCACTACAAGTTCATCACTACTAGTTCATCACTACTAGTTCATCACTACAAGTTCATCACTACAAGTAGGTGTGAATTTCCTATTGCACATGTTTGTATATACATGTAGATGTAATAAATATAAACATTTTATTTTATCATGAATGCGAAACAAGTTCTACAACAGTAGATTAATCACTCTTAAGATCTCATTCATGGCAGAACACATTGCCAGGATGGAGATAGAATGGGCAATGTGGATTAAAGTGTCTTTGCCTAAGGACACAACCACCGTGGTTCTAATGGGGTTCAAACTCACATTTTCCCGGCTACAAGGCGATATCCATTTCACAATGGAGCTCCACTGTTGGTGTATATGAGATGTGAAACCATAATTTCAGCTCTGTTTCATTCCGCACAACAGTCATACAACTAGTCAAGGTTTTAACCCGTAACCTGCCCAGTAAGTTGGACAGAATGTGCAAACAACACAGGTCCAGGACAGCTTTTACGCCGTGTCTGATCCAGGAGCTATGTTGTTTGCTATTCAGCTACACTATCTGAATAGCAAACAACATAGAGCCTGATCAGATGGCACATTCTGGCTCTATGCTGTTTGCAAAAGTGACTATAGTTGTGATTGGCAGGTTAAAGGCTAAGGCTATTTAATGGAATTGATATTTCTAGTTACCCCAAGTACCTTGTAACATAAAACGTACAGATTAATAAAACGTACAGATTAATAAAATGCACAGATTAATAAAATGCACAGATTAATAAAATGTACAGATTAATAAAATGCACAGATTAAAAAAATGTACAGATTAATAAAACATACAGATTAATAAAATGTACAGATTAAAAATATGCACAGATTAATAAAACATACAGATTAATAAAACGTACAGATTAATGAAATGTACAGATTAATTAAATGCAGATTAATAAAATGTACAGATTAATAAAACATACAGATTAATAAAATGCACAGATTAATAAAACATACAGATTAATAAAATGCACAGATTAATAAAACATACAGATTAATAAAATGCACAGATTAATAAAACATACAGATTAATAAAATGCACAGATTAATAAAACATACAGATTAATAAAATGCACAGATTAATAAAACATACAGATTAATAAAATGCACAGATTAATAAAACATACAGATTAATAAAATGTACAGATTAATAAAACGTACAGATTAATAATAACAAGCACAGATTAATGGCTGTCCAAAATAATGCCATAACTATTGGACAGATTGCTTATTGTGACAATTGTCACCAAAACGCCCGTCCGCAGATGTGCACTCACTGCATAACCCTTTATTCCTTTCAACACCACAGACCTCTAAATAGGCTTACAAAAAGTGTAGATCCAGATGAGCCGGCTCGTGACGAGCCGTCTCATCAGGATCTGCACTTTTTGCCAGTGATATGACTATTTTTAGACATAATTACCCATTTTGATAAATGAACTTGTCCAAATGTGATTTTCTGATTCATTTATTGGTTTATGAATATCATGGACCAGCCCATGTCAGTTACTTGGTGTTGAATGGGTTAATAACCTGCCAAATAAATTGTACAGAATGTGCAAACAACAAAGATCCAGTGCCGCGTCTGTTTCCAAAATCAACACTAATTGTGATTGGCAGGTTACGGGTTTTTAAACTTGTCTAAATATGGCTTCCTATCCGTAGTATTATAGTATTAGTAACACGCCCATTATTTACTAGTATCCATATAAATAAATTAATCGATATATGCATGGTTGTTTACCAGTAAAATGTGGTTCAAAATTCATTGTTTTGAGTCACTTTTGTGAATTGGTACACCTGTTGTAAATGTGTATTGGTATACCTGTAGTAAATGTGTATTGGTAAACCTGTAGTAGTGTATTGGTACACCTGTAGTAAATGTGTATTGGTGCACCTGTAGTAAATGTGTATTGGTGCACCTGTAGTAAATGTGTATTGGTGCACCAGTAGTAAATGTGTATTGGTGCATCTGTAGTAAATGTGTATTGGTGCATCTGTAGTAAATGTGTATTGGTGCACCTGTAGTAAATGTGTATTGGTACACCTGTATTAAATGTGTATTGGTGCACCATCTGCATTTGACGAAAATTTACACAGTATGTAAAGTTTGCAAATTTGATTAGATGTGTGAATATAGCGAACATTTCAACCATGTGCACATTACCACTTATAGAATACAGTAGTACACCTCCAGCACACTAGATAATACAGTAGTGCACCACCAGCACATTACCACTTATAGAATACAGTAGTACACATCCAGCACATTACCACTTATATAATACAGTAGTACACCTCCAGCACACTAGATAATACAGTAGTGCACCACCAGCACATTACCACTTATAGAATACAGTAGTACACCTCCAGCACATTACCACTTATATAATACAGTAGTAAACCTCCAGCGCATTACCACTTATAGAATACAGTAGTACACCACCAGCACATTACCACTTATAGAATACAGTAGTACACCTCCAGCACATTACCACTTATATAATACAGTAGTACACCTCCAGCACATTACCACTTATAGAATACAGTAGTACACATCCAGCACATTACCACTTATAGAATACAGTAGTACACCTCCAGCACATTACCACTTATAGAATACAATAGTACACCTCCAGCACATTACCACTTATAGAATACAGTAGTACACATCCAGCACATTACCACTTATAGAATACAGTAGTACACGTCCAGCACATTACCACTTATAGAATACAGTAGTACACCTCCAGCACACTACCACTTATAGAATACAGTAGTACACATCCAGCACATTACCACTTATATAATACAGTAGTACACCTCCAGCACATTACCACTTATAGAATACAGTAGTACACATCCAGCACATTACCACTTATAGAATACAGTAGTACACCTCCAGCACATTACCACTTATAGAATACAATAGTACACCTCCAGCACATTACCACTTATAGAATACAGTAGTACACATCCAGCACATTACCACTTATAGAATACAGTAGTACACGTCCAGCACATTACCACTTATAGAATACAGTAGTACACCTCCAGCACACTACCACTTATAGAATACAGTAGTACACATCCAGCACATTACCACTTATATAATACAGTAGTACACCTCCAGCACATTACCACTTATAGAATACAGTAGTACACATCCAGCACATTACCACTTATAGAATACAGTAGTACACCTCCAGCACATTACCACTTATAGAATACAATAGTACACCTCCAGCACATTACCACTTATAGAATACAGTAGTACACATCCAGCACATTACCACTTATAGAATACAGTAGTACACCTCCATCACATTACCACTTATAGAATACAGTAGTACACCTCCAGCACATTACCACTTATATAATACAGTAGTACACCACCAGCACATTACCACTTATAGAATACAGTAGTACACCTCCAGCACATTACCACTTATAGAATACAGTAGTACACCTCCATCACATTACCACTTATAGAATACAGTAGTACACCTCCAGCACATTACCACTTATAGAATACAGTAGTACACCTCCAGTATATAAAGTATTGACAACAAATCACATTTTTCAAACTTGTTTTCATGTTTTATTGTGTACATAAAAAACTCTCTTCTAAAAACTTGTAAATTTAACAGTGCAATTACGTTGCATAATATTTCTAAAAATACCGTCCTCTAAAAGTTAGGAAAAGAACTGTCACTTGTCTACTTATCTATGCTGACTCAGGCTCGTGTGTACTAATATGGCATATTTAACAAATAAAAAAGAATTATTTTCAGAACAGAATATAATGTACGAGGTATTATTTGTTTATTATTTTATAGATAAAAGGAAATTCAATACGTTTCAATATGAAATCGTATTTTTATGCGCGGTAAGAATATTTACGTGAGCTATTTTTAGAATCAGATAATCTCTTTTCCGTCTTGTTTTTCTGTTAAGTAACGTTTCAGTTACTATTCTGTACAGTTTTATTTGATAAAATAAATAAAATTATTGATCAGTTAAAAAAAAAAAAGAAAAAAAAAAAAAAAAGAATATTTACATAAATATATTATTCACAATTAAGTCGTAAACAGTCATGGGCCTAGAAAAAATAATTATTTATTAGGCCGGACTTATTGCATAACATGATAGAAAGGTAGTAGGTTTACATGTATATAAGAAAGAATTAGATGTTGCATGTGTAAGAAATAGACATATAGAATATACCTGAATCATGCTGTATGATTGTCAACTAAATCCACTATATGGTATTAGGGAGATAACTCAAGATAACTGACCCTTTATCTGACCCTTTACCCCTTACATGCATAACACCTGTGCTATGTTAAGGTTTAAAATTTAAACTTTATTTATTTTACAATGATTGCGAAGAAAGTTTTAACAACTTATATTAATCACTCTCGTTGGCGCGGATGAGAGTATATGTGGTCATTCGTGTGGAAGGAAACCGGAGTACCCGGAGTAAACCCACCTGTCCGATCCGACGACCATCGTACCATCTCACATACTTCCCGGTCCAAGGATCAAACCCGGGTCGCATTGGTGAGAAGCGATGTTAAGATTGGAATGGGTTAATAAAAACATGACATCATCAGATTTCATTCTGTGTTTCAGATCAGTTCATAAATGTCCAAATAAGATGGCTGCACATTTGATGTATCACTACCACGTAATGTCAAAATTGATCAAAAAAATAATTCAACGTAATCAGCAAATTAAATCCCCGATTTACTGAATTCTGTTAATTAAAATTAACATTTAAATGTTTGTTATTCAAAGAGATATACATTTATGTTATTTACTGGTAAGAGTGAATGTCTCCAATATAAATGTGTAAATAGTGTATAAACATCAGAATTACTTATTAAAATGTACCCATGAAAAGGAAATATATAATTATATAATAAATAGATATATCAGAATGTGCTTAAACATTTTTTTTTTAAATTTGCACCTTACAGCTTGCAGATCAGTAACAACAACTGTGTTTAATAGTTTTAATATAAAAACCCACTATCTACAAATAAATATATGTAACAATATTCTACAGTACTGTAACAATCGCATGCAATTAGCAGAGATAAATATCAAAATAACACTCTACAATAATCTCCCGTATATATACCAGCATAACGTATCTATACCAGCATAATGTATATATACCAGCATAACGTATCTATACCAGCATAACGTATCTATACCAGCATAACGTATCTATACCAGCATAACGTACATATTGCAACACACATGTATCTATACCAGCATAACGTATCTATACCAGCATAACGTATATATTGCAACACACATGTATCTATACCAGCATAATGTACATATTGCAACACACAAGTATCTATACCAGCATAACGTATATATCGCAACACACAAGTATCTATACCAGCATAACGTATATATCGCAACACACATGTATCTATACCAGCATAATGTACATATTGCAACACACAAGTATCTATACCAGCATAACGTATATATTGCAACACACATGTATCTATACCAGCATAACGTATATATTGCAACACACAAGTATCTATACCAGCATAATGTACATATTGCAACACACAAGTATCTATACCAGCATAACGTATATATTGCAACACACATGTATCTATACCAGCATAACATATCTATACCAGCATAATGTACATATTGCAACACACAAGTATCTATACCAGCATAACGTATATATTGCAACACACAAGTATCTATACCAGCATAATGTATATATTGCAACACACAAGTATCTATACCAGCATAACGTATATATTGCAACACACATGTATCTATACCAGCATAACGTATCTATACCAGCATAACGTATCTATACCAGCATAACATATCTATACTAGCATAACATATCTATACCAGCATAACGTATATATTGCAACACACAAGTACAAATACACTTTGATTTGAGGAGTGAATACAAAACTGTAGCATCTGGCAAGTTTAGTTTTCTTACTCGATTAAACAGCATTACATGACACGAAATGTTTGTGAATAATATGAATATATGATATAATTATGATATAATTATGAATTATTAATGATAAGCCTGGCTATCATCAGAGTGTAAGTTACAAGTTTTGCTGTTTTCCATGTTGTAATGAATCAAATCTGGTCACATCGTCAGAGTGGGGATCATAAAATTTATACACAGACTTTATCCGATATGTTGATTGTTCACTACCAGGTACGGAACATATTTTATACCTTGGATTTATGTATATAAATATCAATCAAATATAACGCACTACATGCTATCTACCGTAATCGTTTAAGGATTCTTGCAATTCCACAATGAACTAGAGCAAATAAAAAAACTACTCAAAACCCCATTATGAGTAACGTCGACTTATGACCAGGCATCGAGTACAAGGAACAACAATTTTGCATTCAAGCCTCAATTTGGCATCGTGAGATTATATTTCACAAACACAATACACATCAACACTAAGTAACTATAATAATCACAAGCTGATTACTTCCCCTGTTTAATTAAACGTAAGTGCAGAGAACACAATGATCTGAAGTTTTTCTATTCTGTTAGTTTGGTATTAAATACGCACAGGTGCTTGAAGTCTCCACTAGTTTGGTATTAAATACGCACAGGTGCTTGAAGTCTCCACAAGAAAGTCTTAACGATATTTGTTATTATATTATACTGCATCCACCTACCCATACAGTAGCGACGATGTTTTCTCAAACATCTATTTTATATAACAAGAATTTATGAAAACGTGAGAATTTCGGATGAGATTCCAAATAATAATATTATTAAACCCACCAGTGACTCGCTTAGCAACATTTTTTAATTGTTTAATAAAAGTGAGAGTTCATACATATGAAATGAAATTGAGTCACTATTTTCTTTCACACGACAAAACAGCCTTTGAACTAGATTTTGCACTGTCACGATTCAGTGAGTAAACAACACACTAATCTGCATCTACACGTGTAAACTAGACCTGTATTAGACAAAGATTAAAAGGCAAAGACTAGAATTTTTCATCCATATGTGTGTTTGTAAACAATTTTTCGTCCATGTTTGTTTGTAAAAAAATGTTCATCCATGTAAACAACAATTTTTCATCCATGTTTGTTTGTAAACAATTTTTCGTCCATGTAAACAATTTTTCATCCATGTTTGTAAACAATTTTTCGTCCATGTAAACAATTTTCCGTCCATGTTTGTTTGTAAACAATTGTTCGTCCATGTTTGTTTGTAAACAATTGTTCGTCCATGTTTGTTTGTAAACAATTTTTCATCCATGTTTGTTTGTAAAAAAAATTTCATCCATGTAAACAACAATTTTTCATCCATGTTTGTTTGTAAACAATTTTTCGTCCATGTAAACAATTTTTCATCCATGTTTGTTTGTAAACAATTTTTCGTCCATGTAAACAATTTTCCGTCCATGTTTGTTTGTAAACAATTGTTCGTCCATGTTTGTTTGTAAACAATTGTTCGTCCATGTTTGTTTGTAAACAATTGTTCGTCCATGTTTGTTTGTAAACAAGCAGAGTGAGTGAGTGGTGTGTGAAACATAAGGAACTTCATTATATTGAATCACCTACAAGTTAGTGTATGTAATATATATATATACCGATAATAAGATGATATTTGTGTTTCTCAGTGTAAAATTGGAATTTATCTAATCGAGTGAGCTGACAAATTGTTTGTTTTCACGAGGCATATGTGACATATAGTAGTTCCAACAAAAACCAGGAAGAAATCAAATGTGTTATTCTACTGCTTTCAACACATTTTATTTCACTGATAAATTTCTATATTTCATTGGAAAACATAAAATAATATTCTATACAGTAGGTAGACTACTAGAGATTTTGCTTTTGTTCAATAACGTTGCGTTTTTTTATCTGATAAAATATCAAACTCCTGTGCTTCACATAACACAAACATACAGCATATACTGTACACATAGCATGTGCATATAGCATATACTGTACACATAGCATGTGCATACACTGTACACATAGCATGTGCATATAGCATACACTGTACACATAGCATGTGCATACACTGTACACATAGCATGTGCATATAGCATATACTGTACACATAGCATGTGCATATAGCATATACTGTACACATAGCATGTGCATATAGCATATACTGTACACATAGCATGTGCATATAGCATATACTGTACACATAGCATGTACACATAGCATATACTATACACATAGCATGTGCATATAGCATACACTGTACACATAGCATGTGCATACACTGTACACATAGCATGTGCATATAGCATATACTATACACATAGCATGTGCATATAGCATATACTGTACACATAGCATGTGCATACACTGTATACATAGCATGTGCATATAGCATACACTGTACACATAGCATGTGCATACACTGTACACATAGCATGTGCATATAGCATATACTGTACACATAGCATGTGCATATAGCATATACTGTACACATAGCATGTGCATATAGCATATACTGTACACATAGCATGTGCATATAGCATATACTGTACACATAGCATGTACACATAGCATATACTATACACATAGCATGTGCATATAGCATACACTGTACACATAGCATGTGCATACACTGTACACATAGCATGTGCATATAGCATACACTGTACACATAGCATGTGCATACACTGTACACATAGCATATACTGTACACATAGCATGTGCATATAGCATACACTGTACACATAGCATGTACACATAGCATATACTATACACATAGCATGTGCATATAGCATACACTGTACACATAGCATGTGCATACACTGTACACATAGCATGTGCATATAGCATACACTGTACACATAGCATGTGCATACACTGTACACATAGCATATACTGTACACATAGCATGTGCATATAGCATATACTGTACACATAGCATGTACACATAGCATATACTATACACATAGCATGTGCATATAGCATACACTGTACACATAGCATGTGCATACACTGTACACATAGCATGTGCATATAGCATACACTGTACACATAGCATGTGCATACACTGTACACATAGCATGTGCATATAGCATACACTGTACACATAGCATGTGCATATAGCATATACTGTACATATAGCACATACATGTATATAACAGCAGTTGAACTTTCCTTGTAAAATAACTAAACTACCAGGGAGCAAATCATGCGAGTATCTGGCGAGAGGCATGTTGAAGTATCTGGCGAGAGGCATGTTGAAGTATCTGGCGAGAGGCATGTTGAAGAATACGTGTACTCATTTTCTGACGAGGTTTCACCCTGGATTTCAGAACGTACACTAATTTCTTGCAATCAAAAATTCAAATTCAAATTGAGGTAGATCTATATGCTGTTATTTAAGTAGATCTGTATCCATAGCAATGCTTTCAGAATTAAGCTGGATAAATGGTTAAGCCTTTATACAAATAAAGTACTACATTATAACAATTAATTACAGAAATGTACAAGTGAAGGAGATAAAATACTATTCATTCACCACAGGAAGCTGTGCCTCCTGCTCTCACAGACATTTTATATTTTGGAAATTCATTTTGATGTTTTGGCAACTGCATCATGGGTAATAGTAATGAAACCTGGCAATAATGTAGCAGAAAATACAGAGGTATTTAAGTGAATTGGCATTAAACTGTAGAAACTCCATAAAGTTGGCAAAATCTTGGCAATTTCACGGCAGTATTAAATTGAACAAGCATCAACAAAAAAACCAGGATTCTGGGTAAGTAAAGTGACCTCAATTGTTGTAGTATTATGGATAAGCACATGATTTGACCTAAATTGTTGTAGTATTATGGTTAAGCACGTGATTTGACCTCAATTGTTGTAGTATTATGGATAAGCACATGATTTGACCTCAATTGTTGTAGTATTATGGATAAGCACATGATTTGCCCTCAATTGTTGTAGTATTATGGATAAGCACGTGATTTGCCCCCCTCCCTCTCTATGAGATATAAGTTACACAGAGAACATGTAATATGATATCAAATCAATTAAAAACTCATGAACCCTATTATGCAGGCTTTGCTATTAAAATATAATGTTTTGGAATTCCATTAAATTCAAATATAGACATATATATATATATATATACATTAAGACCAACAAAACAGATTGAAATAAAGCCTGGTACAAAATGTAATCTCTATATCTACAAAACTAAAGATTTCAACATTTAAATTCTTAAACATAAAAATTATGCTCATAAACGTAGATTCATTGGATAAGATGCATGCAATTTCTTTAGCTTAACCCTTTCAACACCACAGACCTCTAAATAGGCTTACAAAAAGTGTAGATCCAGATGAGCCGGCTCGTCACGAACCATCTCATCAGGATCTGCACTTTTTGCCAGTGATATGACTATTTTTAGACATAATTACCCATTTTGATAAATGAACTTGTCCAAATGTGATTTTCTGATTCATTTATTGGTTTATGAATATCATGGACCAGTCCATGTGAGTTACTTGGTGTTGAATGGGTTAACCAACAAATATAAAGCGCTACAATCCACAACTGTACCACCAACTGTATCCAAACATCTGTTCGCGTTCCATGCAACGGAAAAGAAGATTCGCGTGCTCACACGCATTTTCATTGGCTCGATTTATCATGTTATTCTATACGATGTGCAAAACAAGTCACATGACGAGTCAATAGTAGGCTGAAGAAAAATTAGGTAGTCTTGTCTGCACGTGAAAGTGTTTCATAGTCAAAGTAGCCAAAATGTAATAATATGAGGAATACAGTCACAACTAACAATTTTTTTAAGTTCTGGTCATTTTCGATATTACGCCAAGTTATTAAAATTGCCATCTATACCTGGTACCAACATCTAGTACACAGTGGAAAGAATTACCGTAAGCTTTTAGCTTTTAGCTTTCAGTTCAATCCACATACCACAATATAAATGTATGTTTCTGTATATTTCTCAATGTATATTACATGTATCCTGATAAATAAACATGTTTAAACCAATCCACATATCACGATATAAATGTATGTTTCTGTATATTTCTCAATGTATATCAGGGATCATTCTAGAGGGCGATGTGGGCGAAATTGTCGCCCTAGGGACCCTGACTTCGCCCTCCGGGAGCCCCACCTCTCCCTAAAATATTTTTTAACAAATAATTTATTTTTTGTTTTTTACGATTTTCAAACAAAATTTTGTCTAGTAAGATACACTGGCCCATTATAAAGCACTCCTTCTATTCAAATGTTGTACTTAATGGTTGTACTAGTATATTAAAGAACACCATTTAAGGATGCGATTGCGCGCTTTCTCACTTCTCCCAAATATTCTGACCGAGAATGAACCCTGGACTATATTACATGTATCCTGATAAATAAATATGTTTAAACCAACTATTACCAACGAATTATAATTTGCATAGGAGGTTGGGTAATAAACACCCTTACATGATGGCGGTTCCAATGTTTCTTCATTGTCTAGTAATCATACAGATAAAAGAAAAACTATTTGTAAAAGTGTTTCAAAAATGTATATATTTTTCATTGCCCACATTTTTGTAACACCATCTTAAATATAAAAGATGAAACAGTTCTTGGTAACAAAAATCCATTACAGCACATCGTTTCAGTAGCATTTGATATTGAAGACAATTTCGTGAGAACACAACTATTTATCAGCAGACGACAAAAGTCATGACATTTCAAAGAAGAGTTCTAGTAACAGAATAAATAAGTCCTCGATCTTCCAATGTCTTATACTGCCTTATTTTTTTCATGTGAGTTTAATTTTCTATAGAAACTCTGTACGTATGTGAAGACGCACTTCCAGTCTGGTTTCGGCATTCGTACCATATCCTCAACATCCAATAATGGCGCGATGTCTGCTAACTTCCTGCAAAGGGAATGTAAACCGATTTTAAAAATAGTATTTCTGTCATTTCTGGGCATATCTGAGCTAACATATTTAATCCACCTGCCGGATGGTGGTACATTGAATAGATAATGGTATGTGTAATGAATAAAATCAACCCGCTTGCCGGATGGTGGTGCATGGGATAGATAATGGTATGTGTAATGAATAAAATCAACCCGCTTGCCGGATGGTGGTGCATGGGATAGATAATGGTATGTGTAATGAATAAAACAAACCTGCCTGTCGGATGGTGGTGCATGGGATAGATAATGGTATGTGTAATGAATAAAACAAACCTGCCTGTCGGATGGTGGTGCATGGGATAGATAATGGTATGTGTAATGAATAACATCAACCCGCCTGCTGGATGGTGGTGCATGGGATAGATAATGGTATGTGTTATGAATAAAATCAACCCACCTGCTGGATGGTGGTGCATGGGATAGAATAATGGTATGTGTTATGAATAAAATCAACCCGCCTGTCGGATGGTGGTGCATGGGATAGATGATAATGGTATGTGTTATGAATAAAATCAACGCGCATTGCCCTTATTGGGGTATACAATACAATATTTGTGCTGTTTATTGGGGTATACAATACAATATTTGTGCTGTTTATTGGGGTATATATACAATACAATATTTGTGAGTTTATTGGGGTATACAATACAATATTTGTGAGTTTATTGGGGTATACAATACAATATTTGTGCTGTTTATTGGGGTATATATACAATATTTGAGAGTTTATTGGGGTATACAATACAATATTTGTGAGTTTATTGGGGTATACAATACAATATATGTGCTGTTTATTGGGGTATATATACAATACAATATTTGTGAGTTTATTGGGGTATACAATACAATATTTGTGCTGTTTATTGGGGTATACAATACAATATTTGTGCTGTTTCTTGGGGTATACAATACAATATTTGTGCTGTTTATTGGGGTATACAATACAATATTGGTGCTGTTTATTGGGGTATACAATACAATATTTGTGCTGTTTATTGGGGTATACAATACAATATTGGTGCTGTTTATTGGGGTATACAATACAATATTTGTGCTGTTTATTGGGGTATACAATACAATATTTGTGCTGTTTATTGGGGTATACAATACAATATTTGTGCTGTTTCTTGGGGTATACAATACAATATTTTTGCTGTTTATTGGGGTATACAATACAATATTTGTGATGTTTATTGGGGTATACAATACAATATTGGTGCTGTTTATTGGGGTATACAATACAATATTGGTGCTGTTTATTGGGGTATACAATACAATATTTGTGCTGTTTCTTGGGGTATACAATACAATATTTGTGCTGTTTATTGGGGTATACAATACAATATTTGTGCTGTTTCTTGGGGTATACAATACAATATTTGTGCTGTTTATTGGGGTATACAATACACTATTTGTGCTGTTTATTGGAGTATACAATACAATATTTGTGCTGTTTATTGGGGTATACAATACAATATTTGTGAGTTTATTGGGGTATACAATACAATATTTGTGAGTTTATTGGGGTATACAATACAATATTTGTGAGTTTATTGGAGTATATATACAATACAATATTTGTGCTGTTTATTGGGGTATATATACAATACAATATTTGTGCTGTTTATTGGGGTATACAATACAATATTTGTGCTGTTTATTGGGGTATACAATACAATATTTTGTGCTGTTTATTGGGTTATACAATACAATATTTGTGAGTTTATTGGGGTATACAATACAATATTTGTGAGTTTATTGGGGTATACAATACAATATTTGTGAGTTTATTGGGGTATACAATACACTATTTGTGCTGTTTATTGGGGTATACAATACAATATTTGTGAGTTTATTGGGGTATACAATACAATATTTGTGAGTTTATTTTGGTATACAATACAATATTTGTGAGTTTATTGGGTGTATACAATACACTATTTGTGCTGTTTATTGGAGTATGCAATACAATATTTGTGCTGTTTATTGGGGTATACAATACAATATTTGTGAGTTTATTGGGGTATACAATACAATATTTGTGAGTTTATTGGAGTATATATACAATACAATATTTGTGCTGTTTATTGGGGTATACAATACAATATTTGTGCTGTTTATTGGGGTATATATACAATACAATATTTGTGCTGTTTATTGGGGTATACAATACAATATGTGTGAGTTTATTAGGGTATACAATACAATATTTGTGAGTTTATTGGGGGTATACAATACAATATTTGTGAGTTTATTGGGGTATATATACAATACAATATTTGTGCTGTTTATTGGGGTATACAATACAATATTTGTGAGTTTATTGGGGTATACAATACAATACAATATGTGTGAGTATATTGGGGTATATATACAATACAATATTTGTTAGTTTATTGGGGTATACAATACAATATTTGTGCTGTTTATTGGGGTATACAATACAATATTTGTGCTGTTTATTGGGGTATACAATACAATATTTGTGCTGTTTATTGGGGTATACAATACAATATTTGTGAGTTTATTGGGGGTATACAATACAATATTTGTGAGTTTATTGGGGTATACAATACAATACAATATGTGTGAGTATATTGGGGTATATATACAATACAATATTTGTTAGTTTATTGGGGTATACAATACAATATTTGTGCTGTTTATTGGGGTATACAATACAATATTTGTGCTGTTTATTGGGGTATACAATACAATATTTGTGCTGTTTATTGGGGTATACAATACAATATTTGTGAGTTTATTGGGGGTATACAATACAATATTTGTGAGTTTATTGGGGTATACAATACAATACAATATGTGTGAGTATATTGGGGTATATATACAATACAATATTTGTTAGTTTATTGGGGTATACAATACAATATTTGTGCTGTTTATTGGGGTATACAATACTATATTTGTGAGTTTATTGGGGTATACAATACAATATTTGTTCTGTTTGTTGGGGTATAAAATACAATATTTGTGCTGTTTATTGGGGTATACAATACAATATTTGTGCTGTTTATTGGGGTATACAATACAATATTTGTGCTGTTTATTGGGGTATACAATACTATATTTGTGCTGTTTATTGGGGTATACAATACTATATTTGTGCTGTTTATTGGGGTATACAATACTATATTTGTGAGTTTATTGGGGTATACAATACAATATTTGTGCTGTTTGTTGGGGTATAAAATACAATATTTGTGCTGTTTAAAAAAGTATGTGGGTGCCGAATATGTGACGTTAACAACTTTAACCAATCAGCAACGTCTCGGCGAAGCAAAACATTCCGGGAAACGCAGTAGACAGGAAGGGGCTTGACATGCCGAGTGTAATAACAATGTAAAATAGATAATTAACCCTTTGCCTGCTGGTAAATAAATATCACATTTGCAAATAACATAGATCCAGATCAGCTGTGGCGTAATGCCATGTCTGATCAAGATCTATGTTGTTTGCTATTCAGCCAAGTGTTTTAGTTCCACTATCCAAATAGCAGACAGCAAAGAGCCTGATCAGACGGCTCCTTATGTGACGTCTGATCAGGCTCTATGCTGTTTGCAAAGGTGATTTTATCAGCCGCTAGAGTGCAAAGGGTTAAAAACCACAAACTGTGAAATAAACATACTCTGCTGTGTCAAATGCAAGTTCAAAATTTTGGCGTCTGTTCTTCGGGTTGAGGGATTTGAAATCGAAGGCATCTGGGTAGAAATGGTGGATCAATGCGCAGAATGCGATCCCATCATTCCAAGACGTGGAAAAATTTGTTATCTCAATTGTCTGTAATTAGATAAAATACAAAATAATTATGTAGTCGCAGGAACCAGAACATTAATTCAATGTAAATTTGCCTACGGTATGTTGAAGTTATTCTGGAAATTACTGATTACCTAATAAGTTTCTGTATTTCTTTTGAATGTGCTTAAAAAAGATCAACATAACAATCGTATAAAATTTAGCCAAATATTTAATTCAATCAAACACATTTGATATACTGCTGGTTAAAAACATTTGATTATAATTATAAATTAAAGTTAAATTTTAAAAACAAGAACAAAATTTAATTTAAACTGAAATTGACAACGTATACAATACTTTTCTAGCAAAACTATTATTCTATTGATGATGCAGACAGGAAGATGATTGTGATGATGATGATTAAGATAATGATTGTGATGATGATGATGAAATAAAGCAAGAAGGTGGCGTGGTCGAGATGAATGTTGCATAAAGCTGATAAACGGTCCCTTATCCAAGTCCCTCATGCAACACATACCACAAATCAACTTTACTGTCACACGTTGAAACTAATGTAGGTTTCATGTTCATGTTTCATTGTATCAACATGTCACACTAAAGAATATTTGTTGTATTAGGTTGTAGAGAATGCTACATGCTGTATAATAGCCTGCCTTATCTAGGGGTGAACAACTGGTCCAGTAGAATAATCATAGTTGGCAGAGTAGGTGATGTGGAGCAGGGGGTGATGTGGAGCAGGGTGATGTGGAGCAGGGGTATGTGGAGCAGGGTGTGAGTGGAGCAGGGGGTGATGTGGAACAGGGGTAATGTGGAGCAGGGTAATGGGAGCTGGGAGTAATGTGGAGCAGGGGGTGATGGGAGCAGGGGTGATGTGGAGCAGGGGATGATGTGGAGCAGGGGTGATGTGGAGCAGGGAATAATGTGGAGCAGGGGGTGATGTGGAGCAGGGGGAGATGGAGCAGGGGTAATGTGGAGCAGGAGTAATGTGGAGCGGGGGTGATGTTGAACAGGGGGTGATGTGGAGCAGGGGGTGATGTGGAACAGGGGTGATGTGGAACAGGGGGTGATGTGGGCAGGGGTGATGTGGAGCAGGGGGTGATGATGTGGAGCACAGGATGGGGGAGGTGATGTGGAGCAGGGTGAGTGGAGTAGGGGTGATGTGGAGAAGGGGGTGATGTGGAGCACAGGATGGGGGATGTGGAGCAGAAGGTGATGTGGAGAGGGGGTGATGTGGAGTAGGGGGTGGATGTGGAGCAGGGGGTGATGTGGAGCAGGGGTGATGTGGAGTAGGGGGTGATGTGGAGCAGGGGGTGATGTGGAGCAGGGGGTGATGTGGAGTAGGGGTGATGTGGAGCAGGGGGTGATGTGGAGCAGGGGGTGATGTGGGAGTAGGGGGTGGTGTGGAGCAGGGGTGATGTGGAGTAGGGGGTGATGTGGAGCAGGGGGTGATGTGGAGCAGGGGGTGATGTGGAGTAGGGGGTGGTGTGGAGCAGGGGGTGGTGTGGACAGGGGGTGATGTGGAGCACAGGATGGGGGATGTGGAGCAGGGGGTGATGTGGAGCAGGGGTGAGCGGGGGCAGGGTGATGTGAAGCAGGGGTGATGTGAGCAGGGGGTGATTTGGAGCACAGGATGGGGATGTGGAGCAGGGGTGATGTGGAGCAGGGGGTGATGTGGAGCAGGGGGTGGTGGAGCAGGGTGATGTGGAGCAGGGGGATGTGGAGCAGGGGGTGATGTGGAGCAGGATGGGGGGGTGATGTGGAGCAGGATGGGGAGGTGATGTGAGCAGGGGGTGATGTGGAGCAGGGGGATGTGGAGCAGGGGTGATGTGGAGCAGGGGTGAAGTGGAGCAGGGGGTGATGTGGAGCAGGGGGTGATGTGGAGCAGGATGGGGAGGTGAGGTGAGCGCAGGAGAGGGAGGTGATGTGTAGCGCAGGAGAGGGAGGTGATGTGGAGCAGGATGGGGGAGGTGAGTGGACAGGATGGGGGAGGGATGTGGAGCAGGGGGTGATGATGGAGCAGGGGTGATGTGGAGGGGGGTGATGTGGAGCAGGGGGTGATGTGGAGCAGGGGGTGATGTGGGAGGGGGTGATGTGTAGACAGGATGGGGGATGTGGCAGGGGGTGATGTGGACCAGGGGGGTGATGAGGAGCAGGGGGGTGATGAAGGAGCAGAGGGTGATGTGCAACAGGGAGAGGTGATGTGGAGCAGGGGGAAATATGGAGCATGTGGTGATGATGTGGAGCAGGAGGAGGCAATGTGGAGCAGGAGGAGGCAATGTGGAGCAGGAGGAGGCAATGTGGAGCAGGGGGAGGCAATGTGGAGCAGGAGGAGGCAATGTGGAGCAGGGGGTGATGTGTAGTAGGGATTAACACCACACACTGAGGATGGTATTTGCTTTTAAACAGACCAATTCCCCAACATGAGCACAGTTGCTACACTAAACCGACTCTCCCAGATAACCCCCTCGCTGTCCCACCACTCAAAACTCTGTCACCATAATTAATACAGATAGTAGGTATAGTAATAACTAAACATTTTGGGTGTTTTTAATGTTTCATCTATGTTGGGTTTAAAGTCTCACAGACAGCAAATGTCAAATTAATCGACATTCAAGCATTTACACTACTGGTGTAGGAAGACCCAAGATGACCATCAGGGCATTATTTTGGGCACAGGCGTACATACATCTAGAACCACCAACCCTCCTCAAATGAGCTTAGTTCTTACCAATTCTTACTACCGTAATCCAAATAAAGCAGGCAGTTTGAAGTTAATACTACACTAGAATTAGTGAGAAGAACATGTTAGTATTATATGGTTTAAGCAGCAGTAATATATATATGTTGCGCTAGGCAACAAGCCGAACATCACTCCTCGGCAAGAAGCCGGTCACATCACTCCTCGGCAAGAAGCCGGTCACATCACTCCTCGGCAAGAAACCGGTCACATCACTCCTCGGCAAGAAGCCGGTCACATCACTCCTAGGCAAGAAACCGGTCACATCACTCCTAGGCAAGAAACCGGTCACATCACTCCTCGGCAACAAGCCGGTCACATCACTCCTTGGCAACAAGCCAGTCACATCACTCCTTGGCAACAAGCCAAACATCCGTCAACAAGCTGGTCACATCACTCCTCAGCAACAAGCCCGTCACCTCACTCCTCGGCAACAAGCCCGTCACTTCACTCCTAAGCAACAAGCCCGTCACCTCACTCCTCAGCAACAAGCCCGTCACCTCACTCCTCAGCAACAAGCCCGTCACCTCACTCCTCGGTAACAAGCCGTCACCTCACTCCTCGGCAACAAGCCCATCACATCACTCCTCGGCAACAAGGCCATCACATCACTCCTCGGCAAGAAGCCTGTCACATCACTCCTTGGCAACAAGCCAAACATCCGTCAACAAGCTGGTCACATCAATCCTCAGCAACAAGCCCGTCACCTCACTCCTCAGCAACAAGCCCGTCACCTCACTCCTCGGCAACAAGCCCGTCACTTCACTCCTCAGCAACAAGCCCGTCACCTCACTCCTCAGCAACAAGCCCGTCACCTCACTCCTCAGCAACAAGCCCGTCACCTCACTCCTCGGCAACAAGCCCGTCACCTCACTCCTCGGCAACAAGCCCATCACATCACTCCTCGGCAACAAGGCCATCACATCACTCCTTGGCAACAAGCCCATCACATCACTCCTTGGCAACAAGCCCATCACCTCACTCTTCATCGAGATTACAATGTCAAATGAAAGGAAATTAGTCAACATCCATTCAATCTGTTCCATCATTTCAACAAAATACAAAACATCCACCTTTGAGAACTCATTTTTTGAGTGTGTGTTTTACGTTTATTTATTGTCGCTACCAGTTGCCTATATGAGCGACGCCTCCTGAAGAGATTAGTCATTTTAGATTTTTGGAGGATAGTGCAATGATACAGACAGAGACCCATTCCAGAGTCTCCTCTGGTTCTTTCACGTGCACAGTATACAGCACCGACACAAGACCTTGGTTTAAAGTCTGATCTGAAAGATTGTTAAGTTTATTAGGGTCAGATGGGGGATCATACCTGCGATCCCTGGATTACCAGATCCATCTTTGATCTAATTGTCAATATTTTAAATGTCCCCATTAGCAATGTGTCCCCCTCAGACACTAGAGGTGGTTCCCATGTTTGTGGTATATGAACGTAAAATCTATCTTGTTAGCTTTGAGGGAACAAAATGTATTGGTATTTTCACGGACTAACATTTAAAAAGAAAATTGAATTAGGTCTTTAGTCGAATGTCCAGTTACACACAGAATACAAAATAAATGTGTTTTAAAAACAAAGAGGTCTCTATCATGGAGTTTGACTGTGGAAAACAAATTAAAACACTGCAATATCAAAAGTGTGGGGACTAAGCAAACATATCTACATTGACAACACACAATACAACAGAATTTGGGGGATTCAGTAACAGGGTTTTCAAATTCAATTCCAAAGCACCATGCTAATATTAGCAGCCAATCACAGGGTTTCCATGCAAGGTCATGTGACCTCTTTTACATACATCAATATATTCACGCGTCATAGCCTTAGCCCAATCCAGTAACATAGTCTTGATGGCACTGGGACTTCTGGTAATGTTAGCCCGGCCTGCTCCCAAGCTTCAAGTGATAAAATAAATTGTACATTAAATATGACACAACATTATATTGCCAACAAACTGCAGTAGTTGCTTCTTCTGTACCAGGTGACATTCCGCACTATAGTAAGAGCATGGTCACGGCTGGACTCTCCTAAAACCCTTGTAAACACACCGAATGTCTCCTTAACCCATTTCATTCTGGATACCATTGAAACGGTATTTGCACAGAACATAGAGCCAGATCAACCGCCAAGGAACGTTCCGTCTGATCAGGCTCTATGCTGTTTGCTATTCAGATGATCTTGCTAAGACACTTGGCTATGTAGCAAACAACATAGATCCTGATCAGCACGCAGCAATATGCTGCGGCTGATCTGGATCTATGTTGTTTGCAAAAGCCTTTAAATGTATCCAGATTGAAATGGGTTAATACAGGATCTTACACTCGTGCTGATTTCATACCATATTTTATGAAACAAGTTTTAGAATTTTGCTATTAACCCTTTCAACCCCACAGGCCTCTAAATAGGCTTACAAAAAGTGTAGATCCAGATGAGCCGGCTCGTGACGATCAGGATCTGCACTTTTTGCCAGTGATATGACTATTTTTAGACATAATTACCCATTTTGATAAATGAACTTGTCCAAATGTGATTTTCTGATTCATTTATTGGTTTATGAATATCATGGACCAGTCCATGTGAGTTACTTGGTGTTGAATGGGTTAATAGCAAAATTCTAAAACTCGTTTCATAAAATATGGTATGAAATCATCACAAGTGTATGATCCTTGTTATCACATTTACCATAGTAACAACAACCATAAATTTGATGAAAAAATACGTTTATATACCAGTATTTAATATGCCAGTATACTTTGGAGCCTTACTACAATAAGGTGCATTTTTACGCCGTAGGAAATAGTCCCTGATAATCACACAACTTCACGCAAATAATCTACACAATATTTTTAATAACTGTATTCCACTAGTGCATATTTAGCATTTTATTGATCTAAGCAGTTGATTTTCAACAAATAAAGCATGAACGCAAACAACATGGCCGTATGTATATACATGTTGAATTTGTATTGCAAAATGTCAATGTCATGTCGCAACTAATCAGGTGTTATTAAACGTGTGGACATATAAGAAAAAATGTGATGACTGTGTTACACTGAATACAAGTAAAGTTGTATCAAATCTATAATCCCTGCTAATGGGAATGGCTAAAGGTGGTCTTTGCTGGCAGGTTACAATGTACTGCGAGCAACTTGATGACTGGTCTTTATTCAGAGGTTACTTTATTCAGAGGTTACTTTATTCAGAGGTTACTTTATTCAGAGGTTACTTTATTCAGAGGTTAATATGCAGTCTTAACTTACGTCTGTTTTCAACAGGTCTTAATTAGCTTACACCCTGCTTTGAAGCTTTTAGCTTGTGCCTAGATTTTGAAGTGCATAGCTTATGCCTAGATTTTGAAGTGCATAGCTTGTGCCTAGATTTTGAAGTGCATAGCTTATGCCTAGATTTTGAAGTTCATAGCTTATGCCTAGATTTTGAAGTTGATAGCTTACGCCTAGATTTTGAAGTGCATAGCTTATGCCTAGATTTTGAAGTTCATAGCTTATGCCTAGATTTTGAAGTTGATAGCTTACGCCTAGATTTTGAAGTGCATAGCTTATGCCTAGATTTTGAAGTTCATAGCTAACGCCTAGATTTTGATAGTTCATAGTTTACGGCTAGATTTTGAAGTTGATAGCTTACGCCTAGATTTTGAAGTTCATAGCTTACACCTAGATTTTGAAGTTCATAGCTTATGCCTAGATTTTGAAGTTCATAGCTTACGCCTAGATTTTGAAGATATTAGCTTACACCCTGCATTTTTGACAATCTAAGTTAAGCTTAAACTTTATTTATTTTACGACGATTGCGAAACAAGTTCAAACAACTTATATTAATCACTCTCGTTGGCGCGGATGAAAGCGTATATTTGGTCATTCGTGTGGAAGGAAACCGGAGTACCCGGAGAAAACCCACCTGTTCGATCTGTCGACCATCGTACCATCTCACATACTTCCCGGACCGAGGATCGAACCCAGGTTGCATTGGTGAGAAGCGAGCACGCTAACCACTGCGCTAATCGGACAGCCAATCTAAGTTACTACACTATCATGCACCTCTTATACAATATAGAATTTCAGACCGGAAGTAGGTTAGTGTATTTCTGAGTCTCCCTGTTCTTGTTGAAATATCTGAAAACAATTCATCTCGTGCAACTGGGAATTCTGAATCTTGAAAACTCATTAATTTTGTCCACGTTGCTGTTTTATTGCAATGTACCTGGGCAATGTTCTGTGTTTAACCTTGGTAGATAAATATAAATTGTAAATAAACATTGAAGATGATCAGTGTTGATTGTTATATTCATCTCTTGGTGAAATTTAATTGTATAATGCAGGAATGGATATCTTCTGCTATTTTATGATGATGAAATTCTCGGAAATATGCAGATATTTCATCTGGTTGTTTTGCAATTACCTATGTATCAAAGACCAAAAAAATGTGCATACGTATGTGGAAAACGAATACTAATTATTCGCAATATCTGCCAGAGCAGCTTAGCAGCTGAGTAGATTTCTGCAGCAGACATAATTTGACATTTCCATCTCTCAACGTGTAAATAATGCCAAAAACCTGAGAAAATGGATCTTTTTTTACAGTTGTACTTTTCAACAATGACTTGACAGGAATTTGGCGTCTAAACCTGTTACCATGGTAATAATGATTGAAAATACTAAATTCCATAAAACAATCAAAGCAACAAAATAATCCTCTGCAAAAAAAAAAGAGATCAGTGTTAGACAAATGATTGTTTAGTAGATTGAAAGCCTCTGCAAGATCAAGATAGGAATGATAGAACAAGAAAGATACTATAAACTGTGCTTAGAATATGTTTCACTACGTGTCTCATCTATTGTTCAATAAACTTTCATGAAAGTATCACTTCTCGTTCGTTTACATTCTGTATAAAAACATAGAATTGCCTTCCCAATTTTGGGGCCAATGTGAGATTGAGGTTAAATATGTGCTTTACCTTGTGCAAATGCACGGAACCCGTGTTCTACAACGCTATGTGACCTGCCTTAATGCGCAGGAGCAGCAGAACTATCTTACGTGTGGTCTACCGTCAAATTGAGTATATACGATAGCATCAAAATAACAAACTAAAATTAGCAAACTACCGCCCACCCAAGATGTTCGCAAATACATGTACATCAAAATTAATGCTACCACAAATAAAAACATGTTTACAGTAGCGGAGAGAAATCTCCATTAATTAAAATACACATTCCTGTAATAGTTGGATTACAAGAAAAGAGCCCATGTCTGGAGGTTATAAAAACATTCCTCCAATCTCAAGCTCAGTCTCAAGCTTCTGATTGGCTCAGCTGACAGTAAAGCTCAGAATCAACCAATCAAATCACTTGAGCTTGAGTTTGAGAGCCTAAAACATCAGACTATGAAGATTAGGACCAGAGTAAATTATTTCTCACTTGTTTTAATACTTGGTGTTCTACAAAGATGTTTTCGGTAGTTTCCTCTGCTCATACTACAGCGCATGTGTAACTCTTCAATACAAAGGTACTTGTGTTGAAAGAGGTAACCATATAAGCAAGTTGCTTTCTCCTCAATCCTACATGTATGTACATATTATGTATACCAGACTATGTATATTCAAAGAAATATATAGTGTTTAAACTAAGTACTTGCACTAATTTCGGATAAGCGGGTATCTTCGGACATTCTAATGGTAGAATGTTCAAAGATGATAATGTCGGCCCAGACCCACTTGAAGGGTAGATGGTATATATTTTGTCCAGACCCGCTTGAAGGGTTGATGGTATATATTTTGTCCAGACCCGCTTGAAGGGTTGATGGTATATATGGGTTGATGGTATATATTTTGTCCAGACCCGCTTGAAGGGTTGATGGTATATACTTTGTCCAGACCCGCTTGAAGGGTTGATGGTATATATTTTGTCCAGACCCGCTTGAAGGGTTGATGGTATATACTTTGTCCAGACCCGCTTGAAGGGTTGATGGTATATATTTTGTCCAGACCCGCTTGAAGGGTTGATGGTATACCGGTATATTTTGTGAAATAATAGGAAGTAAACTTAGTCATGGTGTACAATACGCAAATTGTTTTGTTTTTTGGGCATTTTTCCAAAAATGTATATTTTCTATTTTGAACATAGAATAAAATTGAGTGCTGCTACATAAACATGGTTTATGCTGCTTCAGATAAACATTATGCTTACCCCCACCCCAAGGTTTTCTGTTACAAAACACATAATGAATTGTTGTCTGCTACAATTATTTTACCTATTTATAGCCTTTATTTTACCCAGCATGCATGGAGCTAAGGTTGTACCATATCTTCATTGACATGGACATAAAAACATGTAGTCAAACATTTCAGACACAGTGTTTGTTAGTAACCAGGGTTTAATTGTTAGAATATATCCCACGATATTATTAACATAGTGGTTTATATTAATAATATCACAATGAATACATAATAAAATACATATATAAATACATGTATAAATACATTTATAAATTTGTATTACATACATTGTATGGGTAATATCTAAGCATTTTTAATTCAAATTTTAAATGAACTACCAAGTTGATCCGCTAGCAAATAAACAAGGCAAACATGTAAACAACTATCCAAACTGTATTCATATTAAAAATTAGAATTGGTATGGGTAAAAACAAAGATTAGTGGAAAATTGTTTGTGATCTTTTCAATGGATTCTAATATTTGTGTATTAACCTTTAGCATGCTGTTGACGAAATGAGCAACTAGGAAAAATAAGAAATATATTACACATTTGTTATCTGCTCAGTTCGCCTTCAGCTTGTTAAACTTGAAGGAATGTGCAAACAACATAGATCCAGATCTGCGCCAACATAGCACCACGTCTGATCACGATCTATGGCGTTTGTTATTATCAGACAAATGTTTCAGCTCTGCTATCGAAGAGCAAACAGCGTAGAAAGGTTCTGTGCCAGCTGATCTGGCTCTATGCTGCTTGAAAGAGTGACTTTAGTCACGATTAGCATGCTACGGGTTAATTTTAGAAGTCTCAATGTAAAGTATGTTTCAATACCATTAATCCAAACAAGGTTTATGTTTTAATTATAAGGTAGTACTAGAACATGTTTTAATTACAAGGTAGTACTAGAACATGTTTTAATTACCAGGTGGTACTAGAACATATTTTAATTACAAGGTAGAACTAGAACATGTTTTAATTACAAGGTAGTACTAGAACATGTTTTAATTACAAGGTAGAACTAGAACATGTTTTAATTACCAGGTGGTACTAGAACATATTTTAATTACCAGGTGGTACTAGAACATGTTTTAATTACCAGGTGGTACTAGAACATGTTTTAATTACCAGATAGAACTAGAACATGTTTTATTTAGTATATGATTTTAATTGGCTACATGGTTAGTTATGGGATATAATTATCTATGTAGAATTTTGATGTAAAGTGTGTAAGTGTCCAGTATAATGGGCAGGTGTGTACCTCGTGATATATTAGATAATTAGTGATGTACCGGGTATAACACGGACATGTGTAAATACATAGATACTCTAGGCTACAATATACCATAAAAAAGTGCAAATAAAACGCTGGCAGTGTATCACATCAAATGCTGGTTCCCTATTGTGCAATGTAACCATTTTGATGAGATACATTTCTACCAATGCCCAAATATGAGCATAGCAGGCTGCAACTGCCACTGGGCCCGGCTTAAAGTACCTCGCCATACTCCTCTGTGTTAGCCTTCACGAAACCTAACACATCTTGTTTTATGGTGACGGCGTTTCGTTTCATCGTTGTAGCTGCCCTCTTGGCTAATGTGTAGGCTACTAGTGGACTATGAAAACAGCAAGCCACAATTAGTACAGGACACCAGAGGGAGAAGGGGGGGGGGGGGTAGACACAACCCACTCACACATATATAACATTAGTTCAATAATGAGAGACATCGATCAGTTACTGCCCCTGAATACTCCCTAAAACTAGATTGGTCCTATTAAGTGATTTCCTCTGTTTTTATCGTTTTTTTGCACAACATGCTAACATTTTTATTCTACTATCGCTTCTTGTGATTATTAAATTACTATATCTCGACAGATCTCATACAGTATATACAATGGGTAGTTATTTGTAAAACAATGTTATGAGTTAATTAATCAATTTGGCTAAAATCACATTTATCATACCGCAACATCTGGTTAGGGCAACATCTGGTTAGGGAACAACAGTAAAAACAAAGGATTCTAACTAAAAGGACCTATTCACATTTTGGAATAAATCAGACTTTATCTGCCAAGGGAGGTAATAGAAATGTCTCTCATTATACAATGCAACCTCTAAGTAGCAAATCTTGTGTACCCTTCATTTACAACCACTAATGTTGCTTCTAGGGGGGAATGGGCTAACAAGACTTTAGGTGACATAAGTTTGATATTTGAGACGATATCATGACTCATGGATAGAGAATTCTGATTGGTTGAACTTCAAAACTGCATTAACCCATTTCATTCTGGATACATTTAAATGCTTTTGCAAACAACATAGATCCAGATCAGCCGCAGTGTGACGCTGCGTGCTGATCAGGATCTATGTTGTTTGCTACATAGCCAAGTGAAGATCATCTGAATAGCAAACAGCATAGAGCCTGATCAGACGGCACTTTCCATGGCGGCTGATCTGGCTCTATGCTATTTGCAAATACTGTTTGAATGGTATCCAGAATGAAATGGGTTAAACCTAGCTAATCACAGAGCCTCAGACGTAATTCTTTAATGTCTGGGGAATTAATTTCATTTGTTTAGTTTTTTATGCCTGTTACTGCAAGATAGCATTGTTTTTTTGTGTGTTTTTTTGTTTTTTTGTTTTTTGTTGTTGTATTTTTTAGATTGCATTGTATTTAATTTCAAGTGTTATAAAATGGATTAGAGTCCAACATCGAATTGAACAGTTAGCACCATGCAGGTGGGGTAAGGGATATTATTGACACACATACATATATATACATATCATTATTACTTAGATATGAAGTTTAGCCTATTATTTGCCGTTATTTGCCTACCACAATACTGCGGTTTCATGCTGATATCAAGTTAACTAGGATCGATACCTATGCTGATACGAGCTACATAATAACCTCTAAATATAGACATTCGAAATATTAGGGATGGCAACGAATATTCAAATACTATTCCAGTATTCGCATATTCGAAAAAAATATTATATAATTTGTAAATATGAAATAAAACTGTCAGATACGTCGTTTTCTTTTGAAACCATCATAAAACAGTCTAATACAAAACAAAACAGAACAAATCGCCATGTAATTGGATAATTACAGTAGGTGCTAAGGTAGGTAGTGTATAATTATGATGTCAAAACTGTTTAGACGAGAAAATTCCTTTGAAATGTTACAGACACTTTGCAACAACAACCCCCTCTTAAATTTTTAATTAACTGCTCAATATTACCAAAAAGTACTATTTAAAGTACGATTTTTATAATATTGTCCTCAAAAATGCCAATTTGAGTGATTTTGAGATTTTGATATAATTATATTGAATATTCGAATATATATTCGAATACCTTCCCGACCGAATATTCGAATATTAACCCTTTGCCTGCTGAGTAAATAAAATCACATTTGCAAACAACATAGATCCAGATCAGCCGCGGCTTAACGCCGCGTCTGATCAGGATCCATGTTGTTTGCTATTCAGCCAAGTGTTTTAGCTCCACTATCCGAATAGCAAACAGCATAGAGCCTGATCAGACGGCACGTTCTGTGCCGTCTGATCTGGCTCTATGCTGTTTGCAAAGGTGATTTTATCTGCCGCTAGCGTGCAAAGAGTTAAAATCGCTATTCGTTGCCATCCCAACTAAATAGGCAAAACTTAATATGAGTCAATAATTATCACAACTAAAAACAAAAACAGCTATAAATGTAATGACCAAGTCAATAGAACATACAGTCAAACTTGTATTAACCCATTCAACACCTAGTAACTCACATGGACTGGTCCATGATATTTTTAGACCAATAAATTAATAACAAAATTACATTTGGATCAGTTCATTTATCAAAATGGGTAAACAAAATTCTAAAAATAGTTATATTACTTGAAAAAAGTGTAGATCCTGATGAGACGGCTCGTGATGAGCCGGCTCATCTGGATCTACACTTATTTGTAAGCTAATTTAGAGGTCTGTGGTGTTGAAAGGGTTAAGTGACCACCAAAGGGAAGGGCCAAAAGCGGTCTCTAAGCAGGAACGGTTTCTTTATACAGGCTAATTTGTTCCTAAACAGCACAAACTGAAACAGTGGTCTCTTAATACAAGTGGTATGTTAATAGACAGCCAACCCTGTGTCTGGCGGTCATCTTTATTAAGCAGCCAACCTGCATTAAGCAGCCAGCCAGCTAAGGGAATCACAGAAAATGGCTGCATAGCACAGTTGCTTAATGGAGGTCAAATGCATAAATGTTAACATTTTGGGAATCTGAAAACTGGCTGCTTAATGCAGATTGGCTGCTTAATAGAGATGACTGCTAACACAGGTTGAATGTACGCATTAATACGTGACCTGATCACAGTTTCACTGCATATTCCAAGTTCAGAATGAATTCATTTATTGACATTATTTGTCCCCATTTTAACCCTTTCAACACCACAGACCTCTAAATTGGCTTACAAAAAAGTGTAGATCCAGATGAGCCGGCTCGTGACGAGCTGTCTCATCAGGATCTGCACTTTTTTTCAAGTAATATAACTATTTTTAGAATTTTTTTTACCCATTTTGATAAATGAACTGATCCAAATGTAATTTTGTTATTAATTGTCTAAAAATATCATGGACCAGTCCATGTCAGTTACTTGGGGTTGAATGGGTTAAAAGGAATGATACGCCAACACTTACTTTGATTTTGGAGCATTCTTCGCATCCATAGCCTTGAAAGCATTCATAGCTCCGCCTCGACCTGAAACATGACAACAGATTAATACACACACCCTGTATAATGCTAGTTGTTACACACACCCTGTATACTTCAAGCAGATAAAAAGAAGAACAACGACGAAAAAGAACAATTCTAACATGACTCAGCATTTTGTCTGTATACGCAAAAAAGATGGAATTTACCGTGTTTAACCCTTTCAACACCACAGACCTCTAAATAGGCTTACAAAAAGTGTAGATCCAGATGAGCCGGCTCGTCGTCACGAGCCGTCTCATCAGGATCTGCACTTTTTGCCAGTGATATGACTATTTTTAGACATAATTACCCATTTTGATAAATGAACTTGTCCAAATGTGATTTTCTGATTCATTTATTGGTTTATGAATATCATGGAACAGTCCATCTGAGTTACTTGGTGTTGAATGGGTTAAATCTGCCATAAAACATGGCTTGTAGTTCTATGATGAGATTTACAAACTCTAAAAAAATAACATCTATATTTTCGCTTTTGGATATTTTATTTATGATATAATCAAAATAATATTTGTATTTGCTTAATTTATAGTTGAATAAAAAATGCTTCGTTGTTCTGAGCGCCGGAATTAACCACTTAGGCCTCTGGCCTGCATGGTTAATTCCTACGCATCAGAACTCCAAACCATGTTTTATTCGCCAATAAATAACTGATCGACAAATATTATTTCTTAAACAAAAGAGGCAAATACATTTCCTTACCCCCAATGAAACTTTAAGTTAGTCTTTTACATTATAAATAGTTACACGTTTTCATAAATGTTGGCAAAATATTCTAAATCTAACATGCATAATGTGCTATGCATTTACCTTTCCAAAATTCTTAAATTTATAATAAAATATTCTAAATCCAGCATACATAATAATAGTGTTACATGTTTTCCTTCCAAAATTCATAAATGTTGTTATCATAACGACAAATAAACAAAAAAGAATCAAAACTTTGTATCTTGTATCCAGTTATTAACATACTGAATAAACCTCTGCTGAATATCTACAAGGTGACACCCTGTATCTATGTGTATCCAGTTATTAACATACTGAATAAAACCTCTGATGAATATCTACAAGGTGACACCCTGTATCTATGTGTATCCAGTTATTAACATACTGAATAAAACCTCTGATGAATATCTACAAGGTGACACCCTGTATCTATGTGTATCCAGTTATTAACATACTGAATAAAACCTCTGATGAATATCTACAAGGTGACACCCTGTATCTATGTGTATCCAGTTATTAACATACTGAATAAAACCTCTGATGAATATCTACAAGGTGACACCCTGTATCTATGTGTATCCAGTTATTAACATACTGAATAAAACCTCTGATGAATATCTACAAGGTGACACCCTGTATCTATGTGTATACGGTTATTAACATATTGAATAAAACCTCTGCTGAATATCTACAAGGTGACACCCTGTATCTATGTGTATACGGTTATTAACATATTGAATACAACCTCTTAGGAATATCTACAAGGTGTCACCCTGTATCTACGTGTATACGGTTATTAACATATTGAATAAAACCTCTGATGAATATCTACAAGGTGTCACCCTGTATCTACGTGTATACGGTTATTAACATATTGAATAAAACCTCAGTGTCAGTTAGATAGAGCACAAGTTCTGCACGTGTAACGATTGATCAATACTGTGCAGTGTCAGTTACCCGAGTATTGTACACAACATAACACCATACTAACGGTACACGTTAAAGCACAGGTTCTGCACGTTTAACGATTGATCAATATTGTGCAGTGTCAGTTACCCGAGTATTGTACACAACATAACACCATACTAACGGTACACGTTAAAGCACAGGTTCTGCACGTTTAACGATTGATCAATATTGTGCAGTGTCAGTTACCCAGTATTGTACACAACATAACACCATACTAACGGTACACGTTAAAGCACAGGTTCTGCACCTGTATGGATTCTGCACGGTTAATAACTACCTTAGCATGCATGTGTTAAATCTGTGCGTTATCTCTGTAGACTTATCATACAGGTGCATCTTAGAATGAGTACAAACCTATATATAAACTGTATCAGATAAATCACATACTATACACACGGATCTGTAGTCCAGTGGTAACACGCTGGACTACATGCTGGATTGGTAATCCAGGGATCACAGGTTCGATCCCCTGTCTGACCTTAATAATATTAACAGTCTTTCAGATGGGACGTTAAACCGAGGTCTCGTGTCGGTGCTTTAAACCGTGCACGTAAATGAACCAGAGACTCTGGAATGGGTCTCTGTCTGTATCATTGCACTATCCTCCAACATCTAAAATACTCCAGACTAACTGAACGGGTGGATCTATTTGTTTTATTTAATCATGTTTTATTGTAAATCAATAGTACAAATGTCACACACATAAAGATAAATACATAGCATGGAAATACAAAATGGTTTGGGCCACTAGTTTGAACAACATTAGACAACGGCCCACACCAGTGGATCTCATGCCGGATGGGCTCATGCCGGGCGAAGTGTGGAGCTCATGCTAGATAACTCCGGATGGTTAACCCTTTCAACACTACAGATCTCTAAATAGGCTTCTGGATCTGCACTTTTTGCCAGTAATATTACTATTTTAAGACAAAATTACCCATTTTGATAAATGAACTTGTACAAATGTCATTTTCTTATTAATCTATTGGTCTAAGAATATCATGCACCAGTCCATGTCAGTTACTTGGTGTTGAATGTGTTAATATTATTACCTCCATAATGGCAATGCAATCTATATATTAAACTTACAATTCAATAAACACTATTATCTGATCAAGTGCATTGCACATAGTAAAACTTAGAGAATATCAGATTGTCTTATTCAGCTGTAAACATGTATACATGCTAAGAGATAGAGATATACTTTATTGTGCACATATATTTTTATATAGTTTTTATTACATAGGTGAACTATTATTTATATCTATATAGAAAGCTGCAGTCTATACAGGCATCATAACAATATATATTTGAAAGGTGCTGAAGTATGCCAAGGGGTGTATGGAGAACAGGGGAAGCTGCTACTGTGCTGAAGCATGCCAATGGGTGTATGGAGAACAGGGGAAGCTGCTACTGTGCTGAAGTATACCAAGGGATGTATGGAGAACAGGGGAAGCTGCTACTGTGCTGAAGCATGCCAAGGTATGTATGGAGAACAGGGGAAGCTGCTACTGTGCTGAAGCATGCCAAGGGGTGTATGGAGAACAGGGGAAGCTGCTACTGTGCTGAAGCATGCCAAGGGGTGTATGGAGAACAGGGGAAGCTGCTACTGTGCTGAAGTATACCAAGGGATGTATGGAGAACAGGGGAAGCTGCTACTGTGCTGAAGTATACCAAGGGATGTATGGAGAACAGGGGAAGCTGCTACTGTGCTGAAGTATACCAAGGGATGTATGGAGAACAGGGGAAGCTGCTACTGTGCTGAAGTATACCAAGGGATGTATGGAGAACAGGGGAAGCTGCTACTGTGCTGAAGCATGCCAATGGGTGTATGAAGAACAGGGGAAGCTGCTACTGTGCTGAAGCATGCCAAGGTATGTATGGAGAACAGGGGAAGCTGCTACTGTGCTGAAGTATACCAAGGGATGTATGGAGAACAGGGGAAGCTGCTACTGTGCTGAAGTATACCAAGGGATGTATGGAGAACAGGGGAAGCTGCTACGGTGCTGAAGCATGCCAAGGGATGTATGGAGAACAGGGGAAGCTGCTACTGTGCTGAAGTATACCAAGGGATGTATGGAGAACAGGGGAAGCTGCTACTGTGCTGAAGTATGCCAAGGGATGTATGGAGAACAGGGGAAGCATCTAGTGTGCTGAAGTATGCCAAGGGATGTATAGAGAACAGGGGAAGCTGCTATGGTGCTGAAGTATGCCAAGGGATGTATGGAGAACAGGGGAAGCTGCTACAGTGCTGAAGTATGCCAAGGGATGTATGGAGAACAGGGGAAGCTGCTACGGTGCTGAAGTATGCCACGGTATGTATGGAGAACAGGGGAAGCTGCTACGGTGCTGAAGTATGCCAAGGGATGTATGGAGAACAGGGGAAGCTGCTACGGTGCTGAAGCATACCAAGGGATGTATGGAGAACAGGGGAAGCTGCTACTGTGCTGAAGTATACCAAGGGATGTATGGAGAACAGGGGAAGCTGCTACTGTGCTGAAGTATACCAAGGGATGTATGGAGAACAGGGGAAGCTGCTACGGTGCTGAAGCATGCCAAGGGATGTATGGAGAACAGGGGGAGCTGCTACGGTGCTGAAGTATGCCAAGGGATGTATGGAGAACAGGGGAAGCATCTAGTGTGCTGAAGTATGCCAAGGGATGTATAGAGAACAGGGGAAGCTGCTATGGTGCTGAAGTATGCCAAGGGATGTATGGAGAACAGGGGAAGCTGTTACGGTGCTGAAGCATGCCAAGGGATGTATGGAGAACAGGGGAAGCTGCTATGGTGCTGAAGTATGCCAAGGGATGTATGGAGAACAGGGGAAGCTGCTACAGTGCTGAAGTATGCCAAGGGATGTATGGAGAACAGGGGAAGCTGCTACGGTGCTGAAGTATGCCACGGTATGTATGGAGAACAGGGGAAGCTGCTACGGTGCTGAAGTATGCCAAGGGATGTATGGAGAACAGGGG
>CM026403.1:22682665-22702665 GCA_014843695.1 Archivesica marissinica
AGGATGTATAGAGAACAGGGGAAGCTGCTATGGTGCTGAAGTATGCCAAGGGATGTATGGAGAACAGGGGAAGCTGTTACGGTGCTGAAGCATGCCAAGGGATGTATGGAGAACAGGGGAAGCTGCTATGGTGCTGAAGTATGCCAAGGGATGTATGGAGAACAGGGGAAGCTGCTACAGTGCTGAAGTATGCCAAGGGATGTATGGAGAACAGGGGAAGCTGCTACGGTGCTGAAGTATGCCAAGGTATGTATGGAGAACAGGGGAAGCTGCTACGGTGCTGAAGTATGCCAAGGGATGTATGGAGAACAGGGGAAGCTGCTACGGTGCTGAAGCATACCAAGGGATGTATGGAGAACAGGGGAAGCTGCTACTGTGCTGAAGTATACCAAGGGATGTATGGAGAACAGGGGAAGCTGCTACTGTGCTGAAGCATACCAAGGGATGTATGGAGAACAGGGGAAGCTGCTACTGTGCTGAAGCATACCAAGGGATGTATGGAGAACAGGGGAAGCTGCTACTGTGCTGAAGCATACCAAGGGATGTATGGAGAACAGGGGAAGCTGCTACTGTGCTGAAGCATACCAAGGGATGTATGGAGAACAGGGGAAGCTGCTACTGTGCTGAAGCATACCAAGGGATGTATGGAGAACAGGGGAAGCTGCTACTGTGCTGAAGCATACCAAGGGATGTATGGAGAACAGGGGAAGCTGCTACTGTGCTGAAGCATACCAAGGGATGTATGGAGAACAGGGGAAGCTGCTACTGTGCTGAAGCATACCAAGGGATGTATGGAGAACAGGGGAAGCTGCTACTGTGCTGAAGCATACCAAGGGATGTATGGAGAACAGGGGAAGCTGCTACTGTGCTGAAGCATGCCAAGGGATGTATGGAGAACAGGGTAATATTACTCTTATGTGTGTTTGCGTTTATTTATTTATTTTATGTTGCTACCGGCTGTCCATATGAGTGATGCCTCCTTAGTCATTTTAGATTTTGGAACATAGTGCAATGATACAGACAGAGACCCATTCCAGAGTCTCCTCTGGTTCTTTTCCACGCATGGTGTAAATCACAGACACGAGACCTCGGTTTAAAGTCCCATCTGAAAGACTGTTAATAATATTATGGTAGGACGGAGGATCAAACCTGTGATCCCGGCAGTGGATTCACACCACCGACTCATCTATATTACTCTTTACTGATTTGTTTGTGTTATTTAGGTAACACACAAACATAGCAAAGTAGCTTTGCTGACAAACATTTCCATACATGGATGCACTAGGTTTATCCCTCCCACTCCTTCACCACTTGGCACATCAACACTTGGTTTTAACACTCTGACATTTTGTGGATGACTATGGGATGAAACTAGTGACTCCTGGCAAGCTAGCACATTAAGGTTACCAATATATCACAGATCTACTGTTGACACTTCCAATCTAACACTGTCCTACAGCTGTTCAACAAATATTAATATTTTGTCGGTAAAAATGAGTTTCTATTTGGAAGCTGTATTACCATACACAGGTACAGTACAACCTTACATTACACTGCACACATGAACTGTAACTAGTGGTCTTTGTTCGTAGATTAAAATACATTGATAATGGGTTGATGTGAGATCCAAATGGTGGTCTTATGAGACAGCTGACCCCGAGGTTATAAAACTTTTCTCAGATCTCAAACTCAAGCTCAAGTGATCTGATTGGTTGATTCTGAGTGTTAGTGTCAGCTGAACCAATCAGAGTTTTGAGACTGGAGAAAAGTTTTATAACCTCCAGGCCTGATATGTGAAATATGTATATAAACAGAAAACCAATAAAATAAACACGATATAGGTGATCCAGGTATCGACCAGGTATAATGAGATACAATCACTTAGTCAAAATAAAAGCGTGTTTCACTATATCTTAGTGTAATGGTATCGTCCTCAATATCACGTTGCATTTATATTCAGAAATAATCTTTAAAAGGATTGTATTGTAAAAAATATTACCAAAAAGTCCAAAATACAGTCAAACTTTGTTGCCTCAAACTTGACTGGTCCGCGAATAATGGTTCGAGTCATGGGTGGTTGGAATCAAGGATAGTCACTCTGCAGTGACCCATCATATTTAGAAATTACTTGTATCGTGAGCTTACTGTTATATACTGGTTTATGCAATACATCCAATATGTCCTTCTCTCGTTGTTTGATATGAATCCATGTTTAAACTTTATTTATTTTACAACGATTGCGAAAGCAAGTCTTACCAACTTATACTAATCACTCTCGTTGGCGCGGAATCTGTGTTTAGACGATGGCTGATTGAGTTCGACCCAAAGGCGTTTATTGAAGTAGTAATTGATTTCGTGGGACCAGCGATCTGGTTCGAGAGTTCCAGGACAAGACGACATGTGCGAGTAGACGGGGGTGTTCTAGTTAAAACTATTGACTCACTAATACAATAAGTTCTGAAATTCTTTAGCATACACCTAGAATAGATTTCACGTATTTTCATTGTTATATATATTATGCTCCTCCCTATTGTATAGCAATCAATTGATAGGGAGAAGAACTATATAAGTTTTCTTTCGTTCTAATCCCTTTCAGTCTACTGCTATTAACCCTTTCAACACCACAGACCTCTATTTATAGGCTTACAAAAAGTGTAGATCCAGATGAGCCGGCTCGTGACGAGCCCTCTCATCAGGATCTGCACATTTTGCAAGTAGTATTACCGTATTTAGCTGTGTATAGTGCGCACATTTCTTACTGAAATCCTCATCCATTTTATCTACTGCGCATTATACACCAGTACAGACATCAGGACATTTTTTTCCGGACCAAAATTTCGTGAAAAAACTGAAATTCGACCCGAACGGCCCACAGTCATTCTATAAGTTGTTACATTCGACAATCGTTATAAACTAGCTATTAAAACCAGTTGCCGATAGTCTATATAAATAAATCAAATGAATAAGACCACAAAATTAGCATATATTTCGTTTATTTTGGCAAACTTTGATGAATTTAATTGAAAAGGTAAATGCATAAAAAATGGCGATTTGATAACATCACGTGGTTTTATCGTATGTAATATTTCCCGTACTTTTCGCGTACTTCGCCGTACAATGTACAATGCATTGCATAAAAAAAAACTTTTTTGGCTGCAGTATTTCAATTGATTGTAGCGATAATTAATTTCGACAAACCTTTCACAATGGGTCCCAGTTAATTAGGTAGGCTTCACGTGTTGAGAAGTTTGAGCATCTGCTGACATGTTTGAGAACGTGTTGAGATGTTTGAGAACGTGTCGAGAAATTTGAGCAGGTGTGCCCGAGTGCGTTACCGTTACTCGATGAGGTATATCTCGAGTGATTAATATAAGTTGTAAAAATCACGGAGCACAATTTTTAGCGATTCTTGATAAATGTTAAATTTTGACTTGGAAAATTGCGTTTTTCACGTGCGCAGTATACATAGGAACTCAGTTTTTCCGCCGATTTTCGTGCCAGATCGTGGGTGCGCACTATACACGGTAGCGCACTATACACAGCTAAATACGGTACTAATTTTAGACAAAATTACCCATCTTGATAAATGAACTGGTCCGAATGTAATTTTCTTATTCATTTATTGGTCTAAGAATATCATGGACCAGTCCAGGTCAGTTACTTGGTGTTGAAAGAGTTTAACAGCCACTCTTAGGGAAAATAACATAAATTGTGGTAAATTGAAAATGTTACAATTGGCTTAACCAATTTGATGCTGGATACCGTTCAACAAACAGTATTTGCAAAGAACATAGAGCCAGATCAGCCGCCACGGAATGTGCCGTCTGATCAGGCTCTATGCTGTTTGCTATTCATGACATTAAGTCCATGTCAGTTACTTGGTGTTGAAAGAGTTAAATTATATGTAAAATGTTCATTTCATGATTACCGTACATGTACAAATACTGAAATAAATCATGTTTAAACTAATTAACCGAGTTTGAGGCAATGAAGTTTGACTGTATGTTTTGTGAGTACTTACATTGCTACGTACCGACTTACTCAGTAGCTTGCTACCATGTGCATGCAAGTCATATAAATGGTATATAATCATATATACGTAAAGACAAGTCATAAAATTAATTGAAAACAACAAAATACAATGTAGCAGAAAATTATTTGACTAGAATGAGAAGCTTTAGAGATAAAAATAGGTAAACGGATTTAGGTTTTACAACCTGCCGGCACAGATGGATGATGGATGGAAATAACATTAAGACATCATTGTTATGGTACGTGCATTGTATCTGTTATATAACTCATTAAAGGGGAAGCAGGGGTGTAGCAGGGGCGTAGCTCATGTTGTGGTTTTCTTGAAACAAAAAATCATAAAAAAGACTTGCTGGCCAAGAGTTCTTTATGCCAGACAATGTGGTTTCCTGAAGGCACATGATATTATTTTTATATATTTGTAGATCTATCTTCACACAAACGTCGTATTTGTTTCAACATTCACCCTGTGATATGCAGCTACACCCCTGGAACACATCACAGTACCAGGCATTATATGAATGGGTTTCATAAACAGATGATAGGGTCAGAGGTCATAGCTGAGACACAGCTAAGAATACCTGAAAATTGATTATGGCCAACCCAACACTTGTGTTTTTGCGTTTATTTATCGTCGCTACCAGTTGCCCATATGAGCGACGCCTCCTGAAGAGATTAGTCATTTTAGATTTTTGGAGGATAGTGCAATGATACAGACAGAGACCCATTCCAGAATCTCCTCTGGTTCTATTACGTGCACAGTGTACAGTACAGACACAATACCTCGGTTTAAAGTCCCACCTGAAAGACTGTTAATATATTTCCAATTTAATAATATTCTAAGCAATATTTTGAACATCTGCTGACAAATGAACATGTTTTTGTGAAATCACTACTTGTAAATTACCTCCCTTGATGTATATTTCTTTGACCATATATTAAGATCACAACTAACTAACTAAGATTAGGGATGTTAAACCGAGGTCTCGTGTCGGTGCTTTACACTGTGCACATAAAAGAACCAGAGGAGATTCTGGAATGGGTCTCTGTCTGTATCATGCACTATCCTCCAAAAATCTAAAATGACTAATCTCTTCAGTAGGCGTGGCTCATATGGCAACCGGTAGCGACGATAAATAAACGTAAACACACAACTAAGATTACATTAGGATATATTTACGTATGAATTGGAGATTTATTTTTCCATCAGAAGAGTTCTGGGTTTGATTTGATATTTTATTGCTCTATATACATGTATATAACAATAACAATCGTATAACCGATAAATAATTAGCAAATGGGTTGGGTCACAAGTTCTAACAACATTAGTGATTGGCCCTCCGACCCTCCCCATAGAAACGATTTGAACACTACAGTTATTACGCAATCAAAAGCTTAAACACGTACATATGTTATATAGTATGATTATATGTAGTATTAGTCTTTGACTTTTCCAAAGAAAGGTACTAGCCTGCATGATCCACTGTCCAGTTTCCGACGATGTGCACTCCGAGACCAGGGCTCAAGCAAAAGTGATAACGAGAAAGGATTAAGGTTTAGGGAGTTGCTAAATCTATTATCTTAAGCGTTAAGTTCTGGGTCTTGAGTATATTCTTCATAAATATTAGCTGCGCTTATTCTCTTTCCCCATTCATATATTCATGAAACCCCTACATACACATGGCCCGTATAACTAATACAACACATACGGACAGAAAACAAACATTGACATGTATTCAACAGACAACAGATCATGCAAGGGTTTTCAACTGATGGAAAAGTACAAAATTATAAAAGATACAATATTAGCGAATCATTGCTACATAATTATAAGCACCTACAATACTGTTGTCAGAACTGTCACCAATACTGTTCTCTTTATTAATATATATTCTATGCACAGTTCTTAGAATGCAAGCAGCGATATACGGTAAATGCTGTTGTGTTTGTATTACAGTGAAAGCTTCCTGGTTGGCTTAATCTCACACCAATAACATATTATAATAACAAAAGGATCGTTTAACCCATTCAACACCAAGTAACTCACATGGACTGGTCCATGATATTCATAAACCAATAAATGAATCAGAAAATCACATTTGGACAAGTTCATTTATCAAAATGGGTAATTATGTCTAAAAATAGTCATATCACTGGCAAAAAGTGCAGATCCTGATGAGACGGCTCGTCACGAGCCGGCTCATCTGGATCTACACTTTTTGTAAGCCTATTTAGGGGCCTGTGGGGTTGAAAGGGTTAATAGCAAAATTCCAAAACTTGTTTCATAAAATAGGCTTTTGCAAACAACATAGATCCAGATCAGCTGCAGCGTGACACTGTGTGTTGATCAGGATCTATGTTGTTTGCTACATAGCCAATTGTCTTAGCAAGATCATCTGAATAGCAAACAGCATAGAGCCTGATCAGACGGCACATTCCGTGGCGGCTGATCTGGCTCTATGTTCTTTGCAAATACTGTTTGTTGAACGGTATCCAGCATCAAATTGGTTAAGCCAATTGTAACATTTTCAATTTACCACAATTTATGTTATTTTCCCTAAGAGTGGCTGTTAAACTCTTTCAACACCAAGTAACTGACCTGGACTGGTCCATGATATTCTTAGACCAATAAATGAATAAGAAAATTACATTCGGACCAGTTCATTTATCAAGATGGGTAATTTTGTCTAAAATTAGTAATACTACTGCAAAAAGTGCAGATCCTGATGAGACGGCTCGTCACGAGCCGGCTCATCTGGATCTACACTTTTTGTAAGCCTATTTAGAGATCTGTGGTGTTGAAAGGGTTAATTATTGTGAACAATTTATATACTGATAACAAATCTAGAGAGATTATTCCTAGAAGCTGTAGTGGCATTGTACTACAATACATGTTATTTAATGAACTAATCAATGTTCCATGGCTAACCCATTTGATTCTAGATACCGTTCAAACAGAATTTGCAAAGAACATAGAGCCAGATCAGTCGCCACGGAACAGGCCGTCTGATCAGGCTCTATGCTGTTTGCTATTCAGATGATCTTGCTAAGACAATTGGCTGCGCCTGATCTTGATCTATGTTGTTTGCAAAAGCCTTTAAATGTATCCAGAATGAAATAGGGTTAAACAGCAGCCGGAAAGTCAGAGAAATGTAACCAGATGTTCTAAGTGGGTTTAATGCTATTAAACTAAATGGGAAGAGTCTTGGAGATATACAGAGTGGTTGAAGAGATATATAGCAACCATACCATTACACTTTAGCAAAATGGCAATGTAAAAGGTGATGCCCAAGATGATTACAACTTAGATACCGATGGCAATGTCAAAGCCAAAGCTGGGCTGAATACAACTTAGATGCCGATGGCAATGTCAAAGCCAAAGCTAGACTGATTACAACTTAGATGCCGATGGCAATGTCAAAGCCAAAGCTAGACTGATTACAACTTAGATGCCGATGGCAATGTCAAAGCCAAAGCTGGGCTGATTACAACTTAGATGCCGATGGCAATGTCAAAGCCAAAGCTAGACTGATTACAACTTAGATGCCAATGGCAATGTCAAAGCCAAAGCTAGACTGATTACAACTTAGATGCCGATGGCAATGTCAAAGCCAAAGCTAGACTGATTACAACTTAGATGTTGATGGCAATGTCAAAGCCAAAGCTAGGCTGATTACAACTTAGATGCCGATGGCAATGTCAAAGCCGATGCCGGGAAACCTACAACTTGTGATAGCCGATGCTAGGGTGATTACAACAGCACTCAGTAGTCTAGTGAAGCTTATGAGATCAACAAGTACGATTCATGCGACCAAAGAAGATGAGATTTCTTTAACTTGTCTCTAACCAACCGTGAACAGAGTCTTTCCTATGAACATGTATGTAACCACGTTTAAAACACTGTCGTGACGTCATACCTTTGTACTTGCAGTCCATTATTATTAATATTGGACTTGTGTCAAAAGGTCAGAGTATTATATTAAATACTACGATTACCGGTACATGTACGAAATTAACAATTTTAATTAGTAGGATATTGTTGTATAAGTGTGTGTTTAAGTAAGATATATGCCTCAAACAGGTCCAATATGTAATATATTGGTACTGTCTTCAGCGCTACATGCCTTACACAGTCCAATATTTTACATATTGGACTATCTTTGGCTTATATCCTATACTTATACACCATGTGCTTGCATGCAGTGTATAGCATAAAATCTGGACAAACATTTCCCAAATCCACGTAGTTCTATTGATCATGCAATTATATGGGTGGGGTGTACAACAAACATGGAGTATTCATTAGAATAATCCCTAAACATTTACAGTAAGTCCACATTTCTGAGTTCACTTGATTGGTTAATCTATTATCATATTATGTAGAATGAGTGAGTCCTGTCATCTCTCCTTTGATTCTGTTAGCATTACGGTCAAACGAGAATTTCTTTGGGTTCCGAAATAAAATCGCTAACGTTATTTTACAGATTGTATTTTACTGTAAAGGTGAAATTGTAGGACATGCAGATTGTCCAATCAGATTCACTCATAGCAGTACATTATAATTCTGCAAGAATGTTTGGCATATATATACATCCTACCTTCCTGCATAATAATGGTTAAATATGACCAGCCTAAATAAACTTTGCTTTCTTAGGTAATGCCTAGTAAACCTTTCATGACATCATCACGATGCATGTATGACATCATAATGAAGCATGTATGACATCATCACGATGCATGTATGACATCATCACGATGCATGTATGACATCACGAAGCATGTATGACATCATAATGAAGCATGTATGACATCATCACGATGCATGTATGACATCATCACGATGCATGTATGACATCACGATGCATGTATGACATCATAACGAAGCATGTATGACATCATAACGATGCATGTATGACATCATCACGAAGCATGTATGACATCATAACGATGCATGTATGACATCATCACGAAGCATGTATGACATCATCACGATGCATGTATGACATCATCACGATGCATGTATGACATCATCACGATGCATGTATGACATCATCACGATGCATGTATGACATCATCACGAAGCATGTATGACATCATCACGAAGCATGTATGACATCATCACGATGCATGTATGACATCATCACGATCCATGTATGACATCATCACAAAGCATGTATGACATCATCATGATGCATGTATGACATCATCACGATCCATGTATGACATCATAACGATGCATGTATGACATCATAACGATGCATGTATGACATCATAACGATCCATGTATGACATCACGATGCATGTATGACATCATCACGATGCATGTATGACATCATAATGATGCATGTATGACATCATAACGATCCATGTATGACATCACGATGCATGTATGACATCATCACGATCCATGTATGACATCACGATGCATGTATGACATCATAATTATGCTCACAGGTGGTACGATAAATTTCAGGTATTGAATATTAATAATTAATAATCTTTCCTCTCTAAAACTTCTTTTTTATCGGAAGATAGGATAAATATTGATTATTGATGAATATTAGGCTACTGTTTTATAAATTTTAAATTTTTTAGGCTCATCTCCGGAAAAAATACATATGTAAATTTTCTCCAACTCAACGAATAAATTAAGATTTATAAGACAGTAACCTAATATTCTCTATAAATATTCTCTAGTAAGGAGAATTAAGTCTTCATTTATTTGAGTGCATATACACTTAGTACAGAATAAAACTGTTCTGATGGAGATTTTCAATCTGGCATGCACTGTTACTTCTCGGTAAGCATTCAAGATTAGGTTTGTTGTGCACCCTGTAAACTGCTAACATAATACGTTGGTTTAACCCTCTGCATGCTAGCGGCAGATAAAATCAATTTTGCAAACAGCATATAGAGCCAGATCAGATGGCACAGAACGTCTAGCTCTAGCCAATCAGACTGTTGGAAACTGAATTGTGCTCAGCTGTAGCCAATTCAAGTGTATGAAACTGACCTCTGTACTCAGCAGTAACCAATCAGAATTGATCTCTGTGCTCAGCGTCAGCCAATCAAAATGCATAAGACAGAATTTGAATGTTTTTGGTTAATGAAAACAAAATGAAGAACTATAGTTATATAAGAAAGGGATTGTATATGCATTCAAAGAAATAAATTCCTGTTTTTTCTGCGTGTTATATCAGCTACTACGATACAGTTAATTATAATAAATGCAAGCTGTATAGCCTCTCTACCTCCCCACGATTCCGTTTTCTCGGACGTGCGTGTCACGTTGTCTCGACTGCTCCACGACTCTGTTTTCACTGTGAGGACCCCGCTCACATTACCAGCTGCTTTTATTATTTGCTGAGCCAACTGGGGCGCTATATCGTCTAGTAACGGGCAGGAATAAATCATACAGAATATAAATATCTAGCAAAATGCTCCCAATGACCAAATGCTTCACCGCAAACAGTCAACCTTTTCTCGGAAAATGCTTCTGAACAAAATGTAATCATATTTTTTAAATGCCCAGCTACCTCTTTTCTATACACTATAAATTAGGTACAGTACATCTCAAAATGGCGACGGATGAACAAAGTGTGATTTTGTTTCCAAATGACAATGTTTCCGTTAATTTAAGCCAATAGTGTATTTCATTGTCTGGAACGGTGGTTAACCCTTTCAACCCCACAGGCCTCTAAATAGGCTTATGAAAGGTGTAGATCCAGATGAGCCGGCTCGTGACGAGCCGTCTCATCAGGATCTGCACTTTTTGCCAGTAATAATTATTACTATTTTTAGATAAAATTACCCATTTTGATAAATGAACTGGTCCAAAGGTAATTTTCTTATTAATTTATTGGTCTGAAGATATCATGCACCAGTCCATGTCAGTTACTTGGGGTTGAATGGGTTAATGTCATGTACCAGTCCATGTCAGTTACTTGGTGTTGAATGGGTTAATGTCATGTACCAGTCCATGTCAGTTACTTGGTGTTGAATGGGTTAATGTCATGTACCAGTCCATATCAGTTACTTGGGGTTGAATGGGTTAATATTCATTCTGAAGCATATTCCGAGAAAATTCATTTTATACATGCTAAATAATACATTCAGCCATTCAATCATTCATTCACGCAACAAATTCAATAACTTGAAATAATAAAACATAATGCGCAATCATAACTGGTCGAATTTCTGGTAAGTTAATATCGGATAACCAATAAAATAAAGCAATAACAACTGTCACCATGCATTAATTACTGCAAACATTAAAATATAAAATATCTGATCTTTTTTTTACGTTTTTTTATCGTCGCTACCGGTTGCGACTGGCAGTTTACCTAACAACACCTTTCCTGACTCTGAGGTTATATAAAATTGTTCTCCAATCTTAAACTCAATTTCAAGTTACTGATTGGTTCAGCTGAGTACATAACTCAACCAATCAAAGTTCTTGAGCTCGAGTTTGAGATCTGAGAATAGGTTTATAACTTCGGGCCCTGGGCAAGCTCCAGCGGTAAACCAGTAATTGGTGCACCAACAACTTTTTCATATAAAGAGACACGGTCTGAGCGGGGTAATGTAATCATTTGTAAAGAGTCGATATCGCTGCAGATATGACAAATACGTAACTTATTTATATCTTAATATTTGATGCAAACAGTTTTTACACGTCAGAGGAATTCATCTGTTTTTGTAACATTTTTTGCATCACCTACTTCAAGCCATTACTACAAGAATAGTGTAGAAATGCCACATAACCTTGAGGTATGGTGTTCATGTGCTAACTGGAAACATCTCAAAAACAAACTCAGTTTACAGTGCTTATGAAGCAGTTGTCAAACAAGCAGTTGAACAAACAAGGGACAGTAACTCATGGAACAAACTAGGGGATGTAGCTCTTGGAACAAACTAGGGACAGTAACTCTTGGAACAAACTAGGGGATGTAACTCTTGGGACAAACTAGGGACATAACTCATGGAACAAATCAGGGACAGTAACTCTTGGAACAAATCAGGGACAGCAACAAATTATGACCAGTACCTCTTGGAATAAGGGCATGTAACACTTCAAATACATCAGGAACAGTAACTCTTGTAAGAAATCAGAGACAGTAACTCTTTAACTTTTGGGACAAACTAGGGGACAGTAACTTGCAAGAAACCAGAGACAGTAACTCTTAACTTCTGGGACAAACTAGGGGGCAGTAACTCTTGCAACATGCCCATTTAATTGAAACTGATTACCTGTTTTGCTCTTGTTACATTAAATCCTATAGTGAAACACTCCTAATGCTCCCTATGTTAGATAGATCAGCTAAAACGAGTTTGTAGTCCAAATCTGTGCGTTACAGTCCGGGATTTTACAGTTTGAGCCGGACATCGAAACAGTTCTACATATGCTACGCAATCAAGGTTTAGATTCACACCTAACAAGTTAAGCCGGGTCAGTAAATTAATCACCTAATCATCAATCATCAACCAATGCTGCATCAATCAATGCTGTATTATTCGCGTCATTTTTGAATATCACAGAAGATTAAATAAAAACACATTCAGAAAGCTTTAGTCGCAAGCGCATGACCATGCATCAATATTCTGTGATGAAATAAAAGGGAGAAAAATGGATAATATGTGAAGATGGACTGACGGACAAACACACACTCTTGCATCAACTCTTACCGCTCTCCCGGTCGCCTCCACCTTGCATTTTGCATCTCCGTACAATTGTTACAAACAAAATGTTTTAAACTTTAAAATTTATGTCAAAATTAAAGAATCAATAATATCATGTCTTTAATTAACACATGTCAACTTTTCATAAATTATACAATATGCTTTTTCCTGGGTTTTCTAATAACTCTCTCAAGATAATATATTATAAATAACTTTTATAATCTGAACTCTCCACAAATTTTTACAGAATACTAATTTTTGTGGCTTTAGCAGAAATTTTAAATTAACTTAAAATTTTACCTGCTATTATTACCAAATCCGTAGAAAAGTAGAATTTCTATTCACTAAAACTAAGGCTAAACTAGTTAGGATTAGCTTCTCGTTCAATATTTCTCTAATATTTAATATCTTTTTTTCTCCTAATTTAGAAGAAGCGTGAATTTTAAAATCCTTTACTGTCTTGTCGCAATGTTTTACAATGATTATAAGATTGATTGCAACACATAAAACTCATGCATCAATGTCTGAGAAAATATCCCTATAGCTTAGCGGAAATAATTTTTGATGCAAAAAAAAACAACAGCAAATATATATACACAGAAAATGAGATTTTAGAAAGTAAATGAACCATAAAGATGTACTATAACTTCTGTTAGTGCTACTGAATGTGGTAAGATAACGGAAACCCACGTACCTGCTGGTCGTCCACTAGCTCCTCCTACTTTAGTCACAGTTTCTACTCTCCGTGTTGTCGTTACAGTCTTACCGTCTACAATAAATGCCACAGCATGCAGTAACACACATTTACATTGACAGCCACAAATTGCATATCCGAGACTCAATTACATAATAAACAAAACTCTGCGAAACAAGTTATTATATTCTTATTATTAATGCATTTCACGTGTGTTGCAAAACATCACTTTACATGTAACTGAAATACGTATTTCCTCTGCAGAATGATGCTGGTGTTAATTAGGATTATTTGCCAAAACATAAGTTTATGACAAAACATAAGTTTCTCACAAAACATAAGTTTCTCACAAAATGTAAGTTTATCACAAAACAAGTTTCTCACAAAATTATGGTACAGTACAAGCTTATTACAATTAAAACAAATTGTGTGCAATTCATGTGTTACTAAAAATAAATGAACAAAACATTGGTTAAAATCAGACCTGACTCCAGAATTAGTTGATTCAAAACCATAATTTAGGTCAAAGTTGGGATATATTTGGGTAATATTTGGATCACTGATACAAATGATAAAGAGTTTGGGTCTGTTACAGTCTACATCCGTTATGTCGAATTCCGTCGGACTGAACAAAATACGTCGACATAACCGTAGTTTGACTTAATGAAATTCTATAAAAACGGATCCAGTTATATGTAAAATGATAGTGTCTGAAACGGGACTTTGATCCGACGTCGAGATAACCGGAGAATTCGATATAACTGACTTTGACATAACGGTTGTAGACTGTATATTGGGTGTTCGGAGAAAAAGGAAACAATGGATAAATTTGAAGGTTACAATATTTCGAAGGGCCGGGGTGATGCACTGATACAGTGTTTCATCAACCAATATGACAAGCCAGGTCTAACCTCTTGAAACATCCGTTTTCACAGTCGAAGTTTGAGACATACCAGTCTTTCCGGAGGCCTTGTCGTATGCATCTAGTGTTTTCTGTTTCAGTATGTCTGCTTGTTTGATTTTCTCCTTCAGTGCACGTTCCGATATTTCTAGATGTGTGGATTCCTGGTGTGTTGCGCCACGATCAGAAAAATCTTGCAATGTTTTCTTCTTGCTGTCATCAGCTAGCTTCATCTAAGTAATAAAAAATATCAATAAAACAAAGTACAACAATTATATGTAGGCATTAGCCAGGGGTCAAACCCACATCTTAACCAGTGGTCAAACCCACATCTTAGCCAGGAGTCAAACCCACATCTTAGCCAGGGGTCAAACCCATATCTTAGCCAGGGGTCGAATCCACATCTTAGCCAGGTGTCAAACCCACATCTTAGCAAGGGGTCAAACCCACATCTTAGCAAGGGATCAAACCCACATCTTAGCCAGGGGTCAAACCCACATCTTAGCCAGGGGTCAAATCTGTATCTTAGCCAGGGGTCAAATCTGCATCTTAGCCAGGGGTCAAACCCACATTTTAGCCAAGGATCAAACCCACATCTTAGACAGAGGCCAAATCCACATTTTAGCCAAGGATCAAACCCACATCTTAGACAGGAGTCAAACCCACATTTTAGCCAGGGGTCAAACTCACATCTTAGCCAGGGGTCAAACCCACATTTTAGCCAGGGGTCAAACCCACATCTTAGCCAGGGGTCAAATCCACATCTTCGCCAGGGGTCAAACCCACATCTTCAATTGGGGTCAAACACACATCTTAGCAAGGGGTCAAACCCACAATTTAGCCAGGGGTCAAACCCACATCTTAGCCAGGGGTCAAATCCACATCGTTTTGACGATATTGTTTAGTAATAACAAGTGGTTTGCGAGATATGGACTGGATATGAACCAGAGGGAGGCATGGAATATACACAAACTGTGTGTGTTTTACGTTTATTTATCGTCGCTACCGGTTGCCCATATGAGCGACGCCTCCTGAAGAGATTAGTCATATTAGATTTTTGGAGGATAGTGCAATGATACAGACAGAGACCCATTCCAGAGTCTCCTCTGGTTCTTTTACCTGCATGAGACCTCGGTTTAAAGTCCCATCTGAAAGACTGATATACACAAACAAATGCATCATGGGATTATATTGAGCACATGGTCGCACTCACAAGTATAGACGCATTCACAAGCATGGCTTTGCACTCACAAACATGGTTACACTCACAAACATGGTCTCTCACTCACAAGCATGGTCTCTCACTCACAAGCATGGTCTCTCACTCACAAACATGGTCTTGCACTCACAAGCATGGCTTTGCACTCACAAACATGGTTACACTCACAAGCATGGTCTCTCACTCACAAGCATGGTCTCTCACTCATAAGCATGGTCTCTCACTCACAAGCATGGTCTCTCACTCACAAGCATGGTCTCACACTCACAAGCATGGTCTCACACTCACAAGCATGGTCTCTCACTCACAAGCATGGTCTCTCACTCACAAGCATGGTCTCACACTCACAAGCATGGTCTCTCACTCACAAGCATGGTGTCTCACTCACAAGGATGGTCTCACACTCACAAGCATGGTCTCTCACTCACAAGCATGGTCTCTCACTCACAAGCATGGTCTTGCACTCACAAGCATGGTCTCACACTCACAAGCATGGTCTCTCACTCACAAGCATGGTTGCACACTCACAAGCATGGTCTCTCACTCACAAGCATGGTCTCTCACTCACAAGCATGGTCTCTCACTCACAAGCATAGATGCACTCACAAGCATGGTCTCACACTCACAAGCATGGTCTCTCACTCACAAGCATGGTCTCTCACTCACAAGCATAGATGCACTCACAAGCATGGTCTCACACTCACAAGCATGGTCTCACACTCACAAGCATGGTCTCACACTCACAAACATGGTTACACTCACAAGCGTGGTCTCTCACTCACAAGCATGGTCTCTCACTAACAAGCATGGTCTCACACTCACAAACATGGTTACACTCACAAGCATAGATGCACTCACAAGCATGGTCTCACACTCACAAACATGGTTGCACTCACACACATGGTCTTGCACTCACAAGCATGGTCTCTCACTAACAAGCATGGTCTCACACTCACAAACATGGTTACACTCACAAGCATAGATGCACTCACAAGCATGGTCTCACACTCACAAACATGGTTGCACTCACACACATGGTCTTGCACTCACAAGCATGGTCTCACACTCACAAACATGGTTACACTCACAAGCATGGTCTCTCACTCACAAGCATGGTCTCTCACTAACAAGCATGGTCTTGCACTCACAAACATGGTTACACTCACAAACATGGTTACACTCACAAACATGGTTGCACTCACAAGCATAGATGCACTCACAAGCATAGATGCACTCACAAGCATAGATGCACTCACAAGCATAGATGCACTCACAAGCATAGATGCACTCACAGGCATAGATGCACTCACAAGCATAGATGCACTCACAAGCATAGATGCACTCACAAGCATAGATGCACTCACAAGCATAGATGCACTCACAGGCATAGATGCACTCACAAGCATAGATGCACTCACAAGCATAGATGCACTCACAAGCATAGATGCACTCACAAGCATGATCACACTCACAAGCATAAATGCACTCACAAGCATAGATGCACTCACAAGCATGATCACACTCACAAGCATAGATGCACTCACAAGCATAGATGCACTCACAAGCATAGATGCACTCACAGGCATGATCACACTCACAAGCATAGATGCACTCACAAGCATGATCACACTCACAAGCATAGATGCACTCACAAGCATAGATGCACTCACAGGCATAGATGCACTCACAAGCATAGATGCACTCACAAGCATAGATGCACTCACAAGCATGGTCTCACACTCACAAGCATAGATGCACTCACAGGCATAGATGCACTCACAGGCATGATCACACTCACAAGCATAGATGCACTCACAAACATAGATGCACTCACAAGCATGGTCTCACACTCACAAGCATAGATGCACTCACAAGCATAGATGCACTCACAAGCATAGATGCACTCACAGGCATGATCACACTCACAAGCATAGATGCACTCACAAGCATAGATGCACTCACAAGCATAGATGCACTCACAAGCATAGATGCACTCACAAGCATAGATGCACTCACAAGCATAGATGCACTCACAGGCATAGATGCACTCACAAGCATAGATGCACTCACAGGCATGATCACACTCACAAGCATAGATGCACTCACAAGCATAGATGCACTCACAGGCATGATCACACTCACAAGCATAGATGCACTCACAAGCATAGATGCACTCACAGGCATGATCACACTCACAAGCATAGATGCACTCACAAGCATAGATGCACTCACAGGCATGATCACACTCACAAGCATAGATGCACTCACAAGCATGATACACTCACAAGCATAGATGCACTCACAAGCATAGATGCACTCACAAGCATAGATGCACTCACAAGCATAGATGCACTCACAGGCATAGATGCACTCACAAGCATAGATGCACTCACAGGCATGATCACACTCACAAGCATAGATGCACTCACAAGCATAGATGCACTCACAGGCATAGATGCACTCACAAGCATAGATGCACTCACAAGCATAGATGCACTCACAAGCATAGATGCACTCACAGGCATGATCACACTCACAAGCATAGATGCACTCACAAGCATAGATGCACTCACAAGCATAGATGCACTCACAAGCATAGATGCACTCACAAGCATAGATGCACTCACAGGCATGATCACACTCACAAGCATAGATGCACTCACAAGCATAGATGCACTCACAAGCATAGATGCACTCACAAGCATAGATGCACTCACAAGCATAGATGCACTCACAGGCATGATCACACTCACAAGCATAGATGCACTCACAAGCATAGATGCACTCACAAGCATAGATGCACTCACAAGCATAGATGCACTCACAAGCATAGATGCACTCACAGGCATGATCACACTCACAAGCATAGATGCACTCACAAGCATAGATGCACTCACAAGCATAGATGCACTCACAAGCATAGATGCACTCACAAGCATAGATGCACTCACAAGCATGATCACACTCACAAGCATAGATGCACTCACAAGCATAGATGCACTCACAAGCATGGTCGATAATAGTATGTTTGTTTTCACAATCAAATTGTGGGTGGATTCTGAGACTCGTGCATTACAGATATACCAGACAGACAGCCATCGTATTCCTTTCATCAGAAACAGCTCATTTGCAGATCTTAAGATGATGTAACATGTGATGTAACACCTTCCACTGTGTGCTTTCATGCAGATTCAAATGCCAGATGCAGTATCAATAAACAACAGAAAAAAACATGCCGTAAGTTTCTCGGCACCATCTTATTGCATACAATCCATAACCTATAAAACGCGTGAACTCAACTTGTCCCGGTCTGCTAGTGTCCGATACCCTGCATGGCTTAGGGATTCAGCACAGTCATTGCATAAACATGAAATGCAATTCTGAGAAAAATAAGTGACTAATTCATGTGAAATGTTAGAAAAAATGAAGACCTATATTTGATAAAAATGATAGAGTGGTGGAACCTATGCTCGGCGTATTCCTATGCTCGGCGTATTTTTTCCATTTACATCCGTATTTTAAATATTTAAATAGTTTTAACCTATTTTCGCTGACAGAGGTGAAGCATGGTTCAATAACATTCCATTGTGCGTACCGGTAGCCTAATGCAACTGTCACCTGACTGGTTCAGTAGCCGATTATAAACAGACAACTTGTTGGGAACTTTTTTTTCACCGAAATGTGAGGTTTATGAGCATTTCAGGTGGCTATCCGGATTGGGGAAAAAATGTACAAATAACCAGAAAAAAGTTTCTTATGAGTTGTAATATTGTTAGTTATTGATGTTACTAAGTCAAAATAATATATTCAGCATTTACCCATGCATAAATAAAAAAATTCATGTACGCCGTGCATAGGTGCCAAGTATCTAGTTCCCCATGGAAACAGGTGCCGTTGCTGTATTGAGGCGCATGGTCAGGTAATGAAGCTAAATTTTTCAACAACAATTTTATGAAAGTTGTGTTCACGGCTTAAGAAAATAATAATATACGGCAAGTACATTTAACTTTTTTTATAGGCCATAATATGTAGTATTTACGCCGAGCATAGGTTCCACCACTCTATGTAAATATTTGTTTCAACGATTGCGAAGCTTTAACAACTTATATTAATGATGGATAATCACTCTCGTTGGCGTGGAAGAAAGCGTGCAGTTATGTGGTTATTTGTGTGGGAGACCGATGAGGAAACCTTTCAACAATGATAATGTCAGGCTGAAAATGCTGCACTTCCATAGTTTTGGAATGTTCAATCCCAGTTCATTTATAATATTGTCTCCCAACAATTTTTTTCATGGTATTTTGCATTTTCAGTACAAGAAGGAATATCAGCATGCAGAAAGAACTCCGTGATATATCCCTGAGTGGACAATTATGTGGACCAATATTGTCCGCTATAACATCAGGACAGGTGGGAACCTTGAATTTAGTACAATTTGAGAATGTTTTTGACTATGGCTATGTAACTATTACACGTTA
>CM026403.1:22707258-22867586 GCA_014843695.1 Archivesica marissinica
ATAGATAGATAGATAGATAGATAGATAGATAGATAGATAGATAGATAGATAGATAGATAGATAGATAGATAGATAGATAGATAGATAGATAGATAGATAGATAGATAGATAGATAGATAGATAGATAGATAGATAGATAGATAGATAGATAGATAGATAGATAGATAGATAGATAGATAGATAGATAGATAGATAGATAGATAGATAGATAGATAGATAGATAGATAGATAGATAGATAGATAGATAGATAGATAGATAGATAGATAGATAGATAGATAGATAGATAGATAGATAGATAGATAGATAGATAGATAGATAGATAGATAGATAGATAGATAGATAGATAGATAGATAGATAGATAGATAGATAGATAGATAGATAGATAGATAGATAGATAGATAGATAGATAGATAGATAGATAGATAGATAGATAGATAGATAGATAGATAGATAGATAGATAGATAGATAGATAGATAGATAGATAGATAGATAGATAGATAGATAGATAGATAGATAGATAGATAGATAGATAGATAGATAGATAGATAGATAGATAGATAGATAGATAGATAGATAGATAGATAGATAGATAGATAGATAGATAGATAGATAGATAGATAGATAGATAGATAGATAGATAGATAGATAGATAGATAGATAGATAGATAGATAGATAGATAGATAGATAGATAGATAGATAGATAGATAGATAGATAGATAGATAGATAGATAGATAGATAGATAGATAGATAGATAGATAGATAGATAGATAGATAGATAGATAGATAGATAGATAGATAGATAGATAGATAGATAGATAGATAGATAGATAGATAGATAGATAGAAGCAGGAAAGATTTCTTCCCATAATGATATCCTCAGAAGTTACCAAGCAGCATTTAACCATTAAAATGCTGAATAAATTGGACGGAATGTGCAAACAACACAGATCCGGATCAGTCGCGTCATAACACCATGTCTGATTGGGATCTATGTTGTTTGCTATTCAGCTGATTGGTTAGTTCCACTATCCAAAAAGCAAACAGCTTAGGGCCTGATTAGACAGCAAGTGCAAAAGCGACTTTTGTTGTGATTGGCAGGTTAACTAACTGCTAAATCCCACTTATTTCCAGATATAAGTACCCCGGGTATAAGTACACCAGGTATATGTACACCAGGTATAAGTACACAAGGTATATGTACACCAGGTATAAGTACACCAGGTATATGTACACCAGGTATAAGTACACCAGGTATATGTACACCAGGTATAAGTACACCAGGTATATGTACACCAGGTATAAGTACACCAGGTATATGTACACCAGGTATATGTACACCAGGTATAAGTACACCAGGTATATGTACACCAGGTATATGTACACCAGGTATATGTACACCAGGTATAAGTACACCAGGTATAAGTACACCAGGTATATGTACACCAGGTATATGTACACCAGGTATATGTACACCAGGTATAAGTACACCAGGTATATGTACACCAGGTATATGTACACCAGGTATATGTACACCAGGTATAAGTACACCAGGTATATGTACACCAGGTATATGTACACCAGGTATATGTACACCAAGTATATGTACACCAGGTATACCAGGTATATGTACACCAGGTATATGTACACCAGGTATATGTACACCAGGTATATGTACACCAGGTATATGTACACCAGGTATAAGTACACCAGGTATATGTACACCAGGTATATGTACACCAGGTATAAGTACACAAGGTATATGTACACCAGGTATAAGTACACCAGGTATATGTACACCAGGTATATGTACACCAGGTATATGTACACCAGGTATAAGTACACCAGGTATATGTACACCAGGTATATGTACACCAGGTATATGTACACCAGGTATAAGTACACCAGGTATATGTACACCAGGTATATGTACACCAGGTATATGTACACCAGGTATAAGTACACCAGGTATATATACACCAGGTATATGTACACCAGGTATATGTACACCAGGTATATGTACACCAGGTATACCAGGTATATGTACACCAGGTATATGTACACCAGGTATATGTACACCAGGTACACCAGGTATATGTACACCAGGTATATGTACACCAGGTATATGTACACCAGGTATAAGTACACCAGGTATATGTACACCAGGTATAAGTACACCAGGTATAAGTACACCATGTATATGTACACCAGGTATATGTACACCAGGTATACCAGGTATATGTACACCAGGTATATGTACACCAGGTATAAGTACACCAGGTATATGTACACCAGGTATATGTACACCAGGTATAAGTACACAAGGTATATGTACACCAGGTACCAGGTATAAGTACACCAGGTATATGTACACCAGGTATATGTACACCAGGTATAAGTACACCAGGTATATGTACACCAGGTATAAGTACACCAGGTATAAGTACACCAGGTATATGTACACCAGGTATATGTACACCAGGTATACCAGGTATATGTACACCAGGTATAGTACACCAGGTATAAGTACACCAGGTATATGTACACCAGGTATATGTACACCAGGTATAAGTACACCAGGTATATGTACACCAGGTATAAGTACACCAGGTATATGTACACCAGGTATATGTACACCAGGTATAAGTACACCAGGTATATGTACACCAGGTATAAGTACTGTACACCAGGTATAAGTACACCAGGTATATGTACACCAGGTATAAGTACACCAGGTATATGTACACCAGGTATAGTACACCAGGTATATGTACACCAGGTATATGTACACCAGGTATAAGTACACCAGGTATATGTACACCAGGTATATGTACACCAGGTATAAGTACACCAGGTATATGTACACCAGGTATATGTACACCAGGTATATGTACACCAGGTATAAGTACACCAGGTATATGTACACCAGGTATAAGTACACCAGGTATAAGTACACCAGGTATATGTACACCAGGTATAAGTACACCAGGTATACCAGGTATATGTACACCAGGTATAAGTACACCAGGTATATGTACACCAGGTATAAGTACACCAGGTATACCAGGTATATGTACAAGTATACCTAAAGAATTTGTCGGCCTCACACAGGTGGAAAACTTGTTACAAGTAGATTAAGCACAATCCGGTGCACCGCTAGTCCTGGAAACATCTATTACTTTTACGTCACAACAAGTCTTCTTGTCAGGAAACATTTCGCAAACAATATGTCACTATTTCTGCTCATTATGTATGTACATTGTATCTAGTATTACTTGGAGAATAACCAAATGTAACAACAATGTAACTTGATGCAAAGAGGCTCAGGAGAGGTTAGTTTATATATATTTATTTTAGCTCGATTGCGAAACAACTTCTTACAACTTATATTAATCACTCTCGAGACCTCATTCCTGATGGAATCCATCGCCACGAGGGAGAGAGAAGAGGCAACGTGGACTTTAAATCCTGAAGCGGAGTTCGAAATCCGGACCTTTCGCACCTGAAGCGAAGCGCTACCATTGCGCTATCACAACTTCCACAAGAGAGGTTGAAATGAGGGCCAAAGGATTAGTAATCTTTTACTGTATTCTGTATTACTATTTGGTTTAAACAATATTCTGTATTACTATTTGGTTTAAACAATATTTATTGCAAAACATGAATCACATATAACATACAACGACATACATATTACATAATGTAAAGAATGTGGAAGTCGTGACAGCGCAGTGGAGCACATTCGCTTCAGATACGACAGGCTCAGAATTCGAGCCCCACTGGAGCCGTTACGATTATGCCCTTAGGCAAGGCATTTAAATTCCACGTTGCCTCTTCTCTCTCCCTCGTGGCGATGGATTCCATCAGGAATGATGTCTTGAGAGTGATTAATATAAATTGTAAGAACTTGTTTCGCAATCAAGCTAAAATAACTTTGTATAAACTAAAGGATCAAGTAGGAAGCTAAAAGTATCTTTTATAACAACTTTTTCCTTTGTATTATTATATAATCTATAAATCTTAACTGAACAATGACCATAATTTAGAATGACCCCTATAATATCTCATGGTGGTTGGTGAAGATGTGGGCATATCTCTGAGCCTGGGTCATTGCCATTTGTACCAGGACTAAAATACGCGAGGGTGGGGATGGGTGTGGGGTGGGGCTGAGGGTGCTTACTCATATGTTTGTCTCGCACTTCCTTTATCCGTGATCTGATCTTCTTCCTCTCATCAAAATTGTCCGACTTACTCAGCTGCAAATTAAACAAAACAAAATGGCTTTGGTAAGAGTTAGAAATGTTCAATATTGAGATCACAGGATAAAATGTACAACTCTGATATAACTTTGACAAGATTGTATCAATGATCTGTAAATGATCTGCAGGGGTGTTTATTTAGGATGCAACAGGAGAATAATGTTTTGTCTGCTGATAAAGTTTGATTTATCACAAAATGAATATTGAACATCTTAACTGGAATCCTTTGTCTTAATTGTTGTTCCCTAACCAGATGGTGTGGTCTGATAATTTATCAAAATCATGTTAATTAATTGTTGTTCCCTAACCAGATGGTGTGGTCTGATAATTTATCAAAACCATGTTAATTAATTGTTGTTCCCTAACCAGATGGTGTGGTCTGATAATTGATCAAAACCATGTTAATTAATTGTTGTTCCCTAACCAGATGTTGTGGTCTGATAATTGATCAAAATCATGTTAATTAATTGTTGTTCCCTAACCAGATGTTGTGGTCTGATAATTGATCAAAACCATGTTAATTAATTGTTGTTCCCTAACCAGATGGTGTGGTCTGATAATTGATCAAAATCATGTTAATTAATTGTTGTTCCCTAACCAGATGGTGTGGTCTGATAATTTATCAAAACCATGTTAATTAATTGTTGTTCCCTAACCAGATGGTGTGGTCTGATAATTGATCAAAATCATGTTAATTAATTGTTGTTCCCTAACCAGATGGTGTGGTCTGATAATTGATCAAAATCATGTTAATTAATTGTTGTTCCCTAACCAGATGGTGTGGTCTGATAATTTATCAAAATCATGTTAATTAATTGTTGTTCCCTAACCAGATGTTGTGGTCTGATAATTGATCAAAATCATGTTAATTAATTGTTGTTCCCTAACCAGATGTTGTGGTTGGATAATTTATCAAAATCATGTTAATTAATTGTTGTTCCCTAACCAGATGTTGTGGTCTGATAATTGATCAAAATCATGTTAATTAATTGTTGTTCCCTAACCAGATGTTGTGGTCTGATAATTTATCAAAACCATGTTAATTAATTGTTGTTCCCTAACCAGATGGTGTGGTCTGATAATTTATCAAAATCATGTTAATTAATTGTTGTTCACTAACCAGATGTTGTGGTCGGATAATTGATCAAAATCATGTTAATTAATTGTTGTTCCCTAACCAGATGTTGTGGTCTGATAATTGATCAAAATCATGTTAATTAATTGTTGTTCCCTAACCAGATGTTGTGGTCTGATAATTTATCAAAATCATGTTAATTAATTGTTGTTCCCTAACCAGATGTTGTGGTCTGATAATTTATCAAAATCATGTTAATTAATTGTTGTTCCCTAACCAGATGTTGTGGTCTGATAATTTATCAAAATCATGTTAATTAATTGTTGTTCCCTAACCAGATGTTGTGGTCTGATAATTTATCAAAACCATGTTAATTAATTGTTGTTCCCTAACCAGATGGTGTGGTCTGATAATTTATCAAAATCATGTTAATTAATTGTTGTTCACTAACCAGATGTTGTGGTCAGATAATTGATCAAAATCATGTTAATTAATTGTTGTTCCCTAACCAGATGTTGTGGTCTGATAATTTATCAAAATCATGTTAATTAATTGTTGTTCCCTAACCAGATGTTGTGGTCTGATAATATATCAAAATCATGTTAATTAATTGTTGTTCCCTAACCAGATGTTGTGGTCTGATAATTGATCAAAATCATGTTAATTAATTGTTGTTCCCTAACCAGATGTTGTGGTCTGATAATTTATCAAAATCATGTTAATTAATTGATAACAAATGTCTGCAGTAAAGATGTAGGATATCTGTCAGGGATTTAATAACTTACTCATAAGATGAGAAAGCGGATGATGTATGATCGCATGTGGCGCAAAGAAAACCACGATAAAAACAGAGGAAACTAATTAAGTGACCTATCCTCCTTAAAGAGTATTCAAGGGGAAGTAACTGGCCAATGTAATTCATTTTCATCGTGCTTACCATCTGGTTGAGCTGTTCCTCGTCTGTTATGGTGGAGTAATCCATCTTGGTAGAGGACGGGGCAGTGGGGTCCCAGTACTTGACAGCTTTACGGGTTGACCCAGAGTCTGATTTCTCTTCCTTGTTCTGAAATAATAATAAGGTGCATAATGTTATATACATGCAGAATAATCTTCATGAAATATTATAATTGCAATGATGTTGGTGTTGTTCAGTTGGACGTACTGGTTCATCCAGGCTATATGGTGCCTAATTATTAAAATGAAGCATTCTTGTACACTTAAATGTTCCACATAGCAATTCCGAGAATCAGCCATATAATGAAATCAGGATAATAATGAAATCAACCATATAATGAAATCAACCTTATAATGAAATCAGCCTTATAATGAAATCAACCTTATAATGAAATCAGCCTTATAATGAAATCAGCCATATAATGAAATCAACGTTATAATGAAATCAACCTTATAATGAAATCAGCCTTATAATGAAATCAGCTTTATAATGAAATCAGCCTTATAATGAAATCAGCCTTATAATGAAATCAACCTTATAATGAAATCAGTCATATAATGAAATCAGCCATATAATGAAATCAGGATAATAATGAAATCAACCTTATAATGAAATCAGGATAATAATGAAATCAGCCTTATAATGAAATCAGCCTTATAATGAAATAAGCCTTATAATGAAATCAGCCATATAATGAAATCAACGTTATAATGAAATCAACCGTATAATGAAATCAGCCTTATAATGAAATCAACTTTATAATGAAATCAGCCTTATAATGAAATCAACCTTATAATGAAATCAGTCATATAATGAAATCAGCCATATAATGAAATCAGCTTTATAATGAAATCAGCCTTATAATGAAATCAGCCTTATAATGAAATTAGCCTTATAATGAAATCAGCCATATAATGAAATCAACCTTATAATGAAATCAGCCTTATAATGAAATCGGACAACTCAGAAGCATCATCTATATAATATAGGTACACATACGAACTTATGAAACATACATTTTGCACAATATAACTTATAATTGACATCTGTTTTCCCATGAAAATTTCCCCTCATCATGTAGCAATACAATGATTTGTACGGGTAGCTATCAGCCATTATCTTTCAGGTATATTGTACACAGACATGTTTGACATGATAAGTAACCATTCATCTTATCTATATACATTATATAATTTCTTTATTTCAGTTACCCCCACACTTCTTATATACAACTGTAAACTAATCCGTCTCCAGACCTCATTCCTAATGGAATCCATCGCCATGAGAGAATGTGGTAGTCGTGATAGCGCAGTGGTAGCATGTTCGCTTCATGTGCGAAAGGCCCGGAGTTCGAGCCCCGCTGGAGCCGTTACGATTGTGCCCTTAGGTGAGGCATTTAAATTCCACATTGCCTCTTCTCTCTCCATCGTGGCTATAGATTCCATCAGGAATGAGGTCTAGAGAGTGATTAATATAAGTTGTAAGAACTTGTTTCACAATTGAGCTAAAATAAATTTGTATAAACTAATGAGGGAGAGAGAAGGGCAAGCATATTATTGGGAAGAGCCATCTCTAATGCTATAAGAACTTGTGGCTCCACCCTTTTTTGCTTTGTTTGTATAATATTGTATGTAGATTCTGTGTCATAATACAGCAAAACAAAATATAATTAAACTAAAGTTTAAACTTTATTTATTTTACAACGATTGCGAAGCAAGTTCTAACAACTTATATTAATCACTCTCGTTGGCGCGGATGAAAGCATATATGTGGTCATTCGTGTGGGAGGAAACCGGAGTACCCGGAGAAGAACCACCTGTCCGATCTGACGACCACCGTACCATCTCACATACTTCCCGGTCCGAGGATCGAACCCGGGTTGCATTGATTAAACTAGAGTGTATTATAACTGTGTTGGCTAAGCATGATGGTTCTCGCAAGGCTCTAACTCTTCGGTTATGATGCGGACATAAACCTTCAGGCTATGACAACTGAACCTAACTGTTCAACTCATTATTCTGGGAATCAACTGAAACTTTGATTTGTTTTCTATCTTGTGCCAAGAACCTGTTTGAAAATAAGAGATTAAGTCATATTTTACAATCATGTGTTGAAACTTGGTGGAAAATAAAAGTTTATATGTCATTTGTTTAGATTCTTGTGCTGAAACTTGGTGGAAAATAAAAGTTTATACGTCATTTGTTTAGATTCTTGTGTTGAAACTTGATAGAAAATAAAAGTTTATATGTCATTTGTTTAGATTCTTGTGTTGAAACTTGGTGGAAAATAAAAGTTTATATATATGTCATTTGTTTAGATTCTTGTGCTGAAACTTGGTAGAAAATAAAAGTTTATATATGTCATTTGTTTAGATTCGTGTGCTGAAACTTGGTGGAAAATGTATAAAATGGCACTTTCAAGCTGTACTCCTGCATTAAAAGCTAATTCAGCTTAAAGCTGTGATTGATGTACATACATCTGTTTTATTTAATGAGAGTGCTTGCTGTTATTAGCCATATTCTTGAACTTTATTATAAATTGGTTACCTGAAATAAACTGATAAGCATTGCCACATTTCTCTGACGCACAACTTCCATTTGTTCAAGATTAAAATAAACAACCTCGGTGCACATGTAATTGCTTCCAATTAAAACTTTAAACAATCCTATCTCTTAAAAACAGTAGTATTAAGAAATCTTTTATATACTTTTTAATGTAAAAATGTCTTAAATATAATCCAAATCTACCACTTTAATAATCTAGATTCACAATTAAAATAGCTAATATAACTTCAAAAATAAGGGAAAAAAACATATTTCCATTTTTCTCAAAAGCATGTACATATTTTTTTTATTTCCTTTTGTTTCACAACAAAAAAACTTGCAATAAAACAAACAATGTCAACATACAGGCTGTTACATACTGGAAAACGAAACCATTTTTTATGTACCATTCTGTTATAAATTGCCCATCTTTTCAGTAATAACTGTATACAATTGTACAACTTTATTACTTCTGTTCCTTTCAAAGTTATTAACCTTTAACAGTTTTGATTACCAAAATAAGTCAATAAAAAAATGGTGTCCAAATTATATCACACTTGACCACAATAAAGTTGGCCAATTACTTTGAAGTAGACTCCAAGGATGACACTGATACCCTAAACGAAACTAAAGGACCAGGTTTGAAAATTGGATATGCAAATTATTGTACTCTTGTATTTACAAACTGCAGAGTACTCATGATTGACAGAACACAGTATTCAGTTGCATATAGAACAACATTAATAGTTACAGTATTCACTAGTATACTAAAGTTACAGTTGGCAGTAATAGCAACCTTCATTGTCTTGCCAAATATGTAGTTGTCAGTAATAGCAACCTTAATTGTCTTGCCAAATATGTAGTTGTCAGTAATAGCAACCTTCATTGTCTTGCCAAATATGTAGTTGTCAGTAATAGCAACCTTAATTGTCTTGCCAAATATGTAGTTGTCAGTAATAGCAACCTTCATTGTCTTGCCAAATATGTAGTTGTCAGTAATAGCAACATTCATTGTCTTGCCAATTATGTAGTTGTCAGTAATAGCAACATTCATTGTCTTGCCAATTATGTAGTTGTCAGTAATAGCAACATTCATGTCTTGATAAAGCTACAGTAAGATTGAAGATGTATCAGTACCCCAGAAGTAATTCTGCTCTTTTATTTGCAGTTGCGACGTTTCTCTAACAAATAGGGTATTAGTATTTTTTAATTTCAAGCACAGACGGTTCTGTAGTCCAGTGGTAACATGCTGGACTGGTAATCCAGGGATCGCAGGTTCGATCCCCTGTCTGACCCTAATAAAATTAACAGTCTTTCAGATGGGACTTTAAACCGAGATCTCATGTCGGTGATGTACACCGTGCACATAAAAGAACCAGAGGAGACTCTGGAATGTGTCTCTCTCTCTGTCTGTATCATTGCACTATCCTCCAAAAATCTAAAATGACTAATCTCTTCAGGAGGCGTCGCTCATATGGGCAACTGGTAGCGATGATAAATAAACGTAAAACCACCACACATTAATTTTAAACTGTTGCTGTGGGTGGCACTGTGCAAAGTTTCTTGATTTCATATTAATAGTGTAAAGAAGAATTCATATTATTACCTTCTACATTAACAGGAGAGGCACATCTTAACAAGTTTTTATCTTGTCTGAGATTTTCCGTGTATAAGATAGGGCGTGAGCCAAGGGGAAGTGATTATCCACCATCCATACACATGCAATACCACCTGGTTACTTACTATCTTACCTGTACCATTTCCACGGGGATATGTTGAGAGTAAATACTGTGGGTAACCGACATTCAACAGTGTCCAATTTGGCTAATGAGGTACAATGTATGATACCACTAATGGCCGACATTTAGCACCAGTCTCTCCCTGGATATACCTGATAGGAGTCTTTAGCATGCAGCGCCGTGTAATATATCCTGATACTGTAGACAATCTTGTTAAGCCATGAGAAAACTTATTGAGGCTTGCCAAATGTATCAATTAGTTGTGTTGTTTTAATATATACTCGACGGCATAAAAAACGCAACATTTTAGAATTCTATTTCCTTAGTACATACTCTACAGTCAGTGTTAGTGGTCACCTCTATTAAGCAACCAACCTGTATTATGTACTCTACAGAAAAACCTGTGTTAGTGGTGACCTCTATTAAGCAACCAACCTGTATTATGTACTCTACAGTCAAACCTGGGTTAGTGGTGACCTCTATTAAGCAACCAACCTGTATTATGTACTCTACAGTCAAACCTGTGTTAGTGGTCACCTCCATTAAGCAACCAACCTGTATTAAGCAGCCAGTTTCAAGATTCCCTCCCAATCTGTTGTTTTATTATACATTTGACCTCCTTTAAGCAGCCACCTGTGCTAAGCAGTCACTTTCTTTGATTCACTTGGCTGGCTGCTTAAGACAGGTTTGACTGTACATTTATATTTCAAATATTTTTCCATAGTGATACACTTTAACTGCGAATTATTACATGAAACTGTGAGAAATGGATTTAGGTGATTGTCTAGTGCATAGACTGACTTAATGAATTAATATTTATATGTGTTGAAATTCAATGTTGATTATTAAATATTCTTATGTATATGGTTGCATTTCTATTGCGTTTAAGTACATAATATCATAGCTATTTTAAAATATCCTGCAGAGATAATTTTACGGGATATTGTTGGTTTATACAAATTTATTTTACCTCGATTGCGAAACAAGTTCCTACAACTTATATTAATCACTCTCGAGACCTCATTCCTGGTGGAATCCATCGCCACGAGGGAGAGAGAAGAGGCGACATGGAAATTAAATGCTTTGCCTAAGGGCACAATCGTAACGGTTCCAGCGGGGTTCGAACTCCAGACCTTTCGCACCTGAAGCGAACAGGATATTGTTGTATGAATTTCAACAGTTACTACAGTGTCTGGCCCCCAAGTATCAGTTCAAGTATCTATCTAGATTCTATTTTTGCCTCATTCCCTGGAGGTGTAAAGTTAACAGTTTCTTGGTCATCAAATGCATGGATGTTAGGAGTCAATTAAGCTTGAACTTCCATATTATCAACTTCCAAATCCCATTATTGCATGGAAGATAGGAGTCAATTAAGCTTGAACTGCTGTATTATCAACTTCCAAATCCCATTATTGCATAGAAGTTAGGAGTCAATTAAGCTTGAACTGCTGTATTATCAACTTCCAAATCCCATTATTGCATGGAAGTTAGGAGTCAATTAAGCTTGAACTGCCATATTATCAACTTCCATATCCCATTATTGCATGGACGTTAGGAGTCAATTAAGCTTGAACTGCTGTATTATCAACTTCCAAATCCCATTATTGCATAGAAGTTAGGAGTCAATTAAGCTTGAACTGCCATATTATCAACTTCCATATCCCATTATTGCATGGACGTTAGGAGTCAATTAAGCTTGAACTGCTGTATTATCAACTTCCAAATCCCATTATTGCATAGAAGTTAGGAGTCAATTAAGCTTGAACTGCCATATTATCAACTTCCATATCCCATTATTGCATGGACGTTAGGAGTCAATTAAGCTTGAACTGCTGTATTATCAACTTCCAAATCCCATTATTGCATGGAAGTTAGGAGTCAATTAAGCTTGAACTGCCGTATTATCAACTTCCAAATCCCATTATTGCATGGAAGATAGGAGTCAATTAAGCTTGAACTTCCCTATTATCAACTTCCAAATCCCATTATTGCATGGAAGATAGGAGTCAATTAAGCTTGAACTGCCGTATTATCAACTTCCATGTCCCATTAAGTATGATACATGGCACTTTGGTGCACTTCAACCAGGGATAATAATTAAATGTGTGTACATATAATGTAGAAAGTAAATTTATACTATCCAGCTGTATGCTATTGACTTTACCTATTTATAACCAAGCATCAGTTAACATTAAATGTTGTCAGTTTCAAGCACTATTTTTACCTTGTGTCAGTTTCAAGCACAACTTTTATCATATGTCAGTATCAAGCACAAATTTTATCATTTGTCAGTTTCAAGCACAAATTGTATCATTTGTCGGTTGCACACACCCTTACCTTTTGTCAGTTTCAAGCCCCCTTACCATTTGTCAGTTTCAAGCACCCTTACCATTTGTCAGTTTCAAGCATTCTTACCATTTGTCAGTTTCAAGCACCCTTACCATTTGTCAGTTTCAAGCACCCTTACCATTTGTCAGTTTCAAACATTCTTACCATTTGTCAGTTTCAAGTACCCTTTTATCATTTGTCAGTTCCAAACACCCTTTTTACTTTTTGTCAACTCAGCAAGCGCCATTTTTATACTTTATCAGTTTCAAGTATTATTAAGTAAAATACTAATTTGTTAGAGTCAAACATTGTTTGATCATGTGTGAATTACATTTGCAACAAGCGCAATTTTTAAATAATTTATCAGATTCAAGTCTTAGTAAGCAATCTACCCGTCCATACTCGCCTATAAAACGACTTTTTTACCACAAGATTATGGTCTCAAAGTGGCTACCCATCTTATAAGTGATTTTTTTGGGTTTTTTTTTTTTTAATGTGTTAAAATTTTGAAATTACGTTTTATAGAAAAGAATGCACTGCTGATACTGTCACTGAAAATATTCTGCAACTTGCACTGGCTCAATATGCAATTTATACTTGTGTCTATTTTATCAACCCGTCTTATATCGGGATCAAAGTATGGGTCGTCTTATAGGCGAGACGACCTGATAGGCGAGACGACCTATATAGGAGAGACGACCTTATAGGCGAGACGACCTAAATAGGCGAGACGACCTTATAGGCGAGATGACCTTATAGGCGAGACGACCTTATAGGCGCGACGACCTATATAGGAGAGAAAACCTTATAGGCGAGACGACCTTATAGGCGAGACGACCTTATAGGCGAGACGACCTATATAGGCGAGACGACCTTATAGGCGAGACGACCTATATAGGAGAGACGACCTTATAGGTGAGACGACCTTATAGGCGAGACGACCTTATAGGCGAGATGACCTTATAGGCCAGACGACCTTATAGGCGAGACAACCTTATAGGCGAGACGACCTTATAGGCGAGATGACCTTATAGGCGACCTTATAGGCGAGACGAGTAAGAACGGTACTAATTTTTGAGATTCGAGCATCATATTTACAATTTGTCATTGATGCAAGCATCATGTTATTATTTGTCAGAATAATACAAGCATCATTTGATCATTTGTCATTGATGCAAGCATCATGTTATTATTTGTCAGAATAATACAAGCATCATTTGATCATTTGTCATTGATGCAAACATCATGTTATTATTTGTCAGAATAATACAAGCATCATTTGATCATTTGTCATTGATGCAAGCATCATGTTATTATTTGTCAGAATAATACAAGCATCATTTGATCATTTGTCACACTAAATGCCACATTCATACATCATATTCATGCAATCATCTTTTGGAGAAAGAAATGGTCACAATGGAGCATCATTTTATCACTTGACAACATGTTCTGAAAAAATGGTCACAACGGAGCATCATTTTATCACTTGACAACATGTTCTGAAAAAATGGTCACAGCGGAGCATCATTTTATCACTTGACATGTTCTGAATAAATGGTCACAGCGGAGCATCATTTTATCACTTGACATGTTCTGAAAAAATGGTCACAGCGGAGCATCATTTTATCACTTGACATGTTCTGAATAAATGGTCACAGTGGAGCATCATTTTATCACTTGACAACATGTTCTGAAAAAATGGTCACAACGGAGCATCATTTTATCACTTGACAACATGTTCTGAAAAAATGGTCACAACGGAGCATCATTTTATCACTTGACATGTTCTGAAAAAATGGTCACAGCGGAGCATCATTTTATCACTTGACAACATGTTCTGAAAAAATGGTCACAGTGGAGCATCATTTTATCACTTGACAACATGTTCTGAAAAAATGGTCACAGCGGAGCATCATTTTATCACTTGACAACATGTTCTGAAAAAATGGTCACAGTGGAGCATCATTTTATCACTTGACAACATGTTCTACACTTATTAGACCCACCCCTTCTCCTTTCCTTCCTTTACCGTAAGCTAACACTCTACTGACGTCATCCAGCAGCAGACATCATCTACCATGAGGTATTTCCCATGATGCAATGAACTCAGAATGAATACCGCAATCCACAAGCACAATATTCATCAGAAATGTTCTACCTATAACACGAGATGATCATTAATCCATCATTGATCTTTCCCCCACTGATTTACAACCTGGCAACAACATACCCAATCCAATATATATAGTAGAACTGATAAGCCCAGATACAGCAGAGATAAATAGATCTATTTGATGCATTGAACAAGTGGGATAGATCTGCAGGAACATGCAGAAGAAAGTAACGTAATGTTGTTGCAGAATAAGGGACATCGGTCAGTTACTGCCCCTGAATACTCCCTAAAAGTAGGTAGGTCCTATTAAGTGTTTTCCTCTGTTTTTATCGTTGTTTCCTTTGCACAACATGCTAACAATTTTCTTCTACTATCGCTTCTTGTGATTATTAAATTACTATATCTCGACAGATCTCATACAGTATATACAATGTGTACTTATTTGTAAAAGAATGTTATCAGTTAATTAACACGATTTGGATAAAATGACAGTTATATTTCAACATCTGGTTAGGAAACAACAGTAAAAACAAAGGATTCTAACTGAAAGGACCTATTCACATATTGGAATAAATCAGACTTTATCGGCCAAGGGAGGAAATAGAAAATTACAGATATCTCTCATTAAGATAAATTTCATTCCATGTTGACATTAATATTCCGAACAACCAAAGAAATGGTAGATTGGTGTACCTAGCTATACACATGTTATCTATAGGTGTCGCCAAGATGGCAATCAAAATAGGGGCATGAAACCAGTAAATTAACACGTTCCCCTCCAAAGCATTAAAAATACCACATGCAGTAGTATAATGCCACCTCTGATCAGGATCTATGTTGCAAATGTAATTTTATTTACTCAGCATGCAACGGGTTAAAGCCTTTATTACTGAGCAAGCAAAAATAAAGAATTAAAAGGCTAATATGAGGACAAAGAATGACAATGAAATCTTATCAAATCAAATCAAATGAACACTTTGAAGACCAAATTGAATGCATCAGTTGAATATGAACCTAAATTTGTGAACACGAAATCCCAACAAACTTAACCATGATGCAAAAGTGAACCTTGTGACTGCAATAGCCCCAGAATACAACATAAATGAGAAACATTACTGGGTCTTCTATTACCTCCCTTGAGTTTTCACTGTTGTTCCCTTACCAAATGTTGCAGTAGGATAAATGTATTTTTATCAACATCATGTTAGTTAATTGATAACACATTTATACAGTAAATTATCCATTGGATATGCTGTAGGATATCTGAGATTTAATAATTTAATATTTATAAGATGAGAAAACGGATCAATATGGAATAGCATGTGGTGCAAAGAATACAACGATAACAACAGAGGAAACCAATTAAGAGGACACTCTAATCTAATCTCTAATTCAAGGGCCTTAACTGCCTAATGTCTGACATTAATCCCAGCAATAGCAGGACCATAGCCAGAGGCAAATTTCAACCGAGGCAATCTAGGTGGGTCCAAGGGGCATGCTCCCCCTTAAAATTGTTGTTTTGTGATTTAGTGAGTTTGGAGGTATAATTATGTACTGACCTTTCTGCTCTCCAACAGTCAACATTTTACACAGCAAAGGGATATTTTTTGCATTTTATTTATTTAATGTTTCATTTATTTGTTTTGGCTTTGGAACTTTTAACCTTGGTGTATCTCAGTGTGGCTACGGGCCTGAATGAACCATGCGAATGTAAATCAATCCAGAAATTTAAGACTACAAAGGTAAACAATCAAGAAAGTGAACATGGTAAAGAAATTGGACAAGATGAACCTGGTTATGGCAATATACAAGAACAAGTACCTAATGCAATGGAAACTGCATTAAAGATTGAATATTGTCACTTGCAACATTAATAATGTAATGTTTGACAAGATGAACCTGGTTATTGCAAAATACAAGAACAAGTACCGGTACCTAATGCAATGGTAACTGCATTAAAGATTGAATATTGTCACTTGTAACATTGATAATGCACTTACTGTTTGACAAGATGAACCTGGTTATGGCAAAATACCAGGAAAACAACCTAATGCAATGGAAACTGAATTAAAGATTGAATATTGCAACTTGCAACATTGTTAATGTACTTGGCAAGATGACGTACACCAAAATGGATTGTGCCAAGCCAAATGTAACGGAGGATTAACATCTCGTATGCAAGCATACTAGGGAATGCCAACCCATCAGAGAGCGACCTTACCAATGATAATACACCGGAAGGTGAATGTTGTGCATAGGCTGTAGAATCTTGCATAGGCAGCTAGATGTATGGGAGAACGAATTTATGCTAGAATAAACATAATACATTATAATATACTGGTACGGACAAATGCAAGAAAAATGAATGGCACATTGTGTGGTGTCCATAGTCCAGTGGTAGAGCGTCAGATTTGGAATCAAATGGTCCCAGGTTCGATACCCAGATTTTGAGGGGGTAGGGGGAAATATTATTATTTATTACTACATGTCTGGCCATGTATGTAGTGTCATTGACCTCACACACATTGCTTAGTACTGGTTAACTGCTTAGGTTGGCTAAGCCTGCCCAGGAAAACATGTCTAGGTCCCCCCCCACCCCGCAAGTGATTTGATATTAATGGAACATACATACATACAGATAGGAGTAGAATTACAAGTGCTTACATACAAATCATTATAGATGACAGGATGTTGAAGCTACCAGTGCTTGCAATCAAAACCTGATAAACTTGAAAGAGACAATTAATTATGATCCTCTAAGAAGATTCTATTGGTCTGGGAAGTGATCAATCGGTTCCAATGGGGGAAATACTTACCTTACAATGAGCAACTGCTCATCCTTAGCAGCTGCATTATAAACTTGTGTATATGCACAGGTGTCTAAGCAACCTCTTATTGTCTCTCTTGATCATTCTATTCACTGCTATATTAGGGGGGAACTATTCACTGCTATATTATTCCAAAAAAACTAACAATGCATTTTGACCTTCTTGTGGAAATCTGACACCGAGATCCTCTAACAACATTTAACTCTTAAAATGCTGAATAAATTGAAAGGAATGTGAAAGGAATGTGCAAGCAACATAGATCCAGATCACCATGTCTAATCTAATCAGGATCTATGTTGTTTGCTATTCATGATTAACCAAAGTGCTATAACTCCACTATCCGAACAGCAAACAGCATAGAGCCTGATCAGACGGCACAGTCTGTGTCATCTGATCTGGCTCTATGCTGTTTGCAAAAACGAATATACCCATTTACAGCACAGTAAGAGTTAATGAATTGTCACCGGTAGTTACAGTGCAGATTGTGTATTCTTTGGGGTCATATGAATATTAATAAGACATAGCCTATTGTTGAAGAGTAACGGTAAATTTGTTGCACACAGTTTCAGCTACATAAGCGATGGTTCATACTGCTATAATATCCATATGCTTACAGTAATCCACATGTATCCATACTGCCAAATACTCATCATAGAACCCAGGCTTGGTCAGGTGTCATATAGAATGTTAACCCAGCAAAAATAATGACCCGGGGTCATTATTGAGTCAATATTGTATACGATACTGGTTATAAAACTGTTCTCCAATCTCAGACTAATGCTTTCTGATTGGTCCAGCCAAGAGCAAATCTTGGACTCGACCAATCATATCATTTAAGCTTGAGTTTGAGATTGTAGAAAACGTTTATACCCTCTGACCCATGTCTATTAATAGAACACTTGTATTAAGAGATAACTTTTTTTAAGAGACCACATTTTCAGTTCCTGTTTATGTTGTTAAGGAACACATGATATTGTATTAACCCTTTCCCTCAAAGAAGCACCTCTTGACGCCATTACCAATACGACATACATTGACAATGTAGTAAGTCCCAGTAATATCTATGGAGGTGGGATAGATATTGCGACTATTTATCCACTACATGATAGCTAAATGGCTGTCGTTCGTATGGAGATAGAATAGTATATTAATCTAAATCTCATGCAGTCCCAGTAATATCTATGGAGGAGGGATAGATATTGCGACTACTTATCCACTGCATGATAGCTAAATGGCTGTCATTTGTATGGAGGTACAATAGTATATTAACCTAAATCTCTATGTAGTCCCAGTAATATCTATGGAGGTGGGATAGATATGGCCACTACTTATCCACTGCAGGATAGCTAAATGGCTGTCGCTTGTATGGAGATAGAATAGTATATTAACCTAAATCTCTATGTAGTCCCAGTAATATCTATGGAGGTAGGATAGATATGCCGACTACTTATCCACTGCATGATAGCTAAATGGCTGTCGTTTGTATGGAGATAGAATAGTATATTAATCTAAATCTCATGTAGTCCCAGTAATATCTATGGAGGAGGGATAGATATGGTGACTACTTATCCACTGCATGATAGCTAAATGGCTGTCGTTTGTATGGCGATAGAATAGTATATTAACCTAAATCTCTATGAAGGGTTAAGGGACCATTTCTGCTAGAAGACCTTTTTGTACTTCCCTTGGGTAGTTTTCTTAATACAAGATAGACTGTAATTGTATGCGAATAATAGGTAAGAAAGACCAACTAAACACTATTGTGGATCCCACCGATGAGGAATTCCAGACATATTCCACATTCTTACTTACTCATTCTAAGCAAACCTTTCACTTTGCATGATCATATACGCTAGAACTGGGAAGCAAGTGAGGGAATAGAGAGGAATTTTGATGCAATTTCCAACTTCTGGCATGTGATACAATATTACGAGTATTTCTGGCTGAAGCTATGTCTGACTAATGATCTACCCTATTTTCTGCGACCTCGAGCATGAAACAAAAAGGTTAGGAATTTGGTAATTACCAATTTATGACAATAATAATTGTTTGTCTTCCTCCCAGATTTACCAGTCATTTGTTTGAAGTAGATTTATTACTTGAAGGCTTTATTATAACTTATGGCTTGGAAATAATAAAAATAAATAAATATTTGATGGATAATCTAAGGTGGGCATAGATCAAAGGTATCTTCATGAATGACATTAAGCTTTGAAAGGGGTTTAAAGCAACAATCAAGTTGATTGACAAAGATATACTGGCACAGTGAGAAGAGCTGTTGACTGTTAAATAAGTTGTGTGTGTTTTACGTATATTTCTCGTCACTACCGGTTACCCATATGAGCGACGCCTCCTGAAGAGATTAGTCGTTTTAGATTTTTGGAGGATAGTGCATGATACAGAGAGAGAGACTAATTCCAGAGTCTCCTCTGGTTCTTTTACATGCACGGTGTAAAGCACTGACATGAGACTTCGGTTTAAAGTCACATCTAAAAGACTGTTAAATTTATTAGGGTCAGTCGGGTGGATCGCACCTGCGATCCCTGGATTACCAGTCCAACGTGTTAACCACTGGACTACAGATCCGTCTTAAATCAGTTATGGCATTTATATTTATTTTTATACACAGTTTCATATATAAAGTGCTATTTATTTTTATTTGCCTTGAGATAGCAGTTTACACAATTCCCACAAAAGATTAGCCTGGGAACCAGTGTTGATATATGTTGTCTTGTCCGTCACATAAATATATTTATTGAACACCCAAAATGTTAATTGAGCCATTTTGAGATTCTGATAATAACAACCAACGCCTGGGGAAACCTGAGGTGTATTCCGTGTAATTATTGACTATCATTAATCCTATTAATTGGCCTAATAGCACGTGACTTGAATCGAAAGCGAGAATTAACTGTATAATTGACCGCCATTTTTTAATCGCATATAAAGTACAGTATGCGTCTGATTGGACATTGCTCAAGATTTAAATGCTAAACAACCCCTCACTTAATAGAAGCGTAGGACTCCCACAAAGTGTAGCTCCAGCTTGGATAGAGGGGGGGGGGGGATCAGTTAGCAGTACAAAGTCATATTTATATTTCCCTAAAGAGTTGTTTTTTCATATAATATATTATGATTACCAACCTGTTGATTTACAATAAACTCCTTGTATCAGAAGTAAATGATGGAGGTTCTTGAGCAAAACTCATTATTATCATTATAATTATCTGGGCATTAATGATATCTTAAGGAGAAATACAGCAAGCAATTTCATTATCAAAGATTTCTTATCTACATTATATTATATTTTCCTGTTTTGATATTGGTTTCCATGGTTTTTCTAGCAAAATAATCAGCTGTTCCAACTGTAAACAATCACAATGAAGCCCTGGATGTAAGATATACATCAGTTACAGAGCTTGAATAACCATGCAGGCGATACTGCCACTGTGCTAGTGGCAGCTAGGCACCGGTATATGGGATAGGAGATCAGTTAGGTATTGGTATATGGGATAGGAGATCAGTTAGGCACCGGTATATGGGATAGGAGATCAGTTAGGTACTGGTATATGGGATAGGAGATCAGTTAGGCACCGGTATATGGGATAGGAGATCAGTTAGGTATTGGTATATGGGATAGGAGATCAGTTAGGCACCGGTATATGGGATAGGAGATCAGTTAGGTATTGGTATATGGGATAGGAGATCAGTTAGGCACCGGTATATGGGATAGGAGATCAGTTAGGTATTGGTATATGGGATAGGAGATCAGTTAGGCACCGGTATATGGGATAGGAGATCAGTTAGGTACTGGTATATGGGATAGGAGATCAGTTAGGCACTGGTATATGGGATAGGAGATCAGTTAGGCACTGGTATATGGGATAGCAGATCAGTTAGGTACTGGTATATGGGATAGGAGATCGGCCAGGTACTGGTATATGGGATAGGAGATCGGCCAGGTACTGGTATATGGGATAGGAGATCAGCTAGGTACTGGTATATGGGATAGGAGATCAGCTAGGTACTGGTATATGGGACAGGAGTTCAGTTAAGTAGGTACTGGCATATGGGATAGGAGATCGGCTAGGTACTGGCATATGGGATAGGATATCAGCCAGGTTCGATCCCCCTTCTGACCCTAATAGAATGAACAGTCTTTCAGATGGGACATTAAACCGAGGTCTTGTGTCGGTGCTGTACAGTGTGCACGTAACAGATCCAGAGGAGACTCTGGAATGGGTCTGTGTCTGTATCATTGCACTATCCTCCAAAAACCTTGATGGGCAGATCTTGCTGAATAGTACATGACAAGTGAATACTTAGTTTATACAAATTTATTTTAGCTCGATTGCGAAACAAGTTATTTCAACTTATATAAATCACTCTCGAGACCTCATTCCTGATGGAATCCATCGCCACGAGGGAGAGAGAAGAGGCAACGTGGAATTTAAATGCCTTGCCTAAGGGCACAATCGTAACGGCTCCAGTGGGGCTCGAACTCCGAACCTTTCGCACCTGAAGCGAACGTGCATCCACTGCGCTATCACGACTTCCACATGAATACTTGATCCATTTCATTATGTATGTCATTGTATGTTATATGTGATTTATGTCGTCCAATAAATACTGTTTATAACAAGTGAACACTTATTTGTGTTGTGTAGAAAGTTCATTCAGAAACGCCCTGCATTGGCTCGAAAGTATGAGAAATACATTGTAGTAAGAAATACTGCCAATAATTGATAGTCACTTAGCCTATTGGCGGAGCTTCAAGTGACACAGTATTTAAACCCTAAGCTCAACCCTAAACTGCTGCAGAGAGATGGCACAGACATGAAATAACTGCTTGTTGACCTTTAAGTTTGACCTTGACCTTGCTGGTTGTACAGAACTCATTGAAGCAATCATTTTTGGAAAGTACAGTTTATAGCCTTGCATATATATTCAAGATGAGATTTTGTTGCTACAATATGAGCTTTTGTTGCTACAATATGAGCTTATGTTGCTACAATATGAGATTATTTTGCTACAAGATGAGCTTTGTTGCTTCAAGATGAGATTTTGTTGCTACAAGATGAGCTTTTGTTGCTACAAGATGGGCGTTTGTTACTACAAGATGGATGTTTGTTCCTACAAGATGAGCTTTTGTTACTACAAGTTGAGCTTTGGTTACTACAAGATGGGCATTGGTTACTACAAGATAAGAGTTGGTTACTACAAGATGAGCGTTGGTTACTACAAGATGAGCGTTGGTTACTACAAGATGGGCATTGGTTACTACAAGATGGGTGTTTGTTACTACAAGATGGGCTTTTGTTACTACAAGATGGGCATTGGTTACTACAAGATGGGTGTTTGTTACTACAAGATGGGTGTTTGTTACTACAAGATGGATGTTTGTTACTACAAGATGGGTGTTTGTTACTACAAGATGGGCATTTGTTACTACAAGATGGGTGTTTGTTACTACAAGATGGGTGTTTGTTACTACAAGATGGATGTTTGTTACTACAAGATGGGTGTTTGTTACTACAAGATGGGTGTTTGTTACTACAAGATGGATGTTTGTTACTACAAGATGGGTGTTTGTTACTACAAGATGGGTGTTTGTTACTACAAGATGGGTGTTTGTTACTACAAGATGGGCATTTGTTACTACAAGATGGGCATTTGTTACTACAAGATGGGCATTTGTTACTACAAGATGGGCATTGGTTACTACAAGATGGGTGTTTGTTACTACAAGATGGGCATTTGTTACTACAAGATGGGCATTGGTTACTACAAGATGGCCATTGGTTACTACAAGATGGCCATTGGTTACTACAAGATGGGCATTGGTTACTACAAGATGGGCATTGGTTACTACAAGATGGGCATTGGTTACTACAAGATGGGCATTTGTTACTACAAGATGGCCATTGGTTACTACAAGATGGGCATTGGTTACTACAAGATGGGCATTTGTTACTACAAGATGGGCATTTGTTACTACAAGATGGGCATTGGTTACTACAAGATGGGCATTGGTTACTACAAGATGGGCATTGGTTACTACAAGATGGGCATTGGTTACTACAAGATGGGTGTTTGTTACTACAAGATGGGTGTTTGTTACTACAAGATGGGTGTTTGTTACTACAAGATGGGCATTGGTTACTACAAGATGAGCGTTGGTTACTACAAGATGGGCATTGGTTACTACAAGATGGGTGTTTGTTACTACAAGATGGGCATTGGTTACTACAAGATGGGTGTTTGTTACTACAAGATGGGCATTGGTTACTACAAGATGGGCATTGGTTACTACAAGATGGGTGTTTGTTACTACAAGATGGGTGTTTGTTACTACAAGATGGGCATTGGTTACTACAAGATGGGCATTGGTTACTACAAGATGGGCATTGGTTACTACAAGATGGGCATTGGTTACTACAAGATGGGCATTGGTTACTACAAGATGGGTGTTTGTTACTACAAGATGGGCATTGGTTACTACAAGATGGGCATTGGTTACTACAAGATGGGTGTTTGTTGCTACATGATGGGCATTTGTTACTACAAGATGGGTGTTTGTTACTACAAGATGGGCATTGGTTACTACAAGATGGGTGTTTGTTACTACAAGATGGGTGTTTGTTACTACAAGATGGGCATTTGTTATTACAAGATGGGCATTTGTTACTACAAGATGGGTGTTTGTTACTACAAGATGGGCATTGGTTACTACAAGATGGGTGTTTGTTGCTACATGATGGGCATTTGTTACTACAAGATGGGTGTTTGTTACTACAAGCTGGGCATTGGTTACTACAAGATGGGTGTTTGTTACTACAAGATGGGTGTTTGTTACTACAAGATGGGCATTTGTTATTACAAGATGGGCATTGGTTACTACAAGATGGGCATTTGTTACTACAAGATGGACATTTGTTACTACAAGATGGACATTGGTTACTACAAGATGGGCATTTGTTACTACAAGATGGACATTGGTTACTACAAGATGGGCATTTGTTACTACAAGATGGACATTGGTTACTACAAGATGGGCATTTGTTACTACAAGATGGGTGTTTGTTGCTACATGATGAGCTTTTGTTACTACAAAACAAGCTTTCAAGCTTTTTTACTACAAGATGAGCTTTTGTTTTCAGAAAACAGGGGTTGCATGAGTTATTGACAAGAAAATATTGTACACTATTTGTACAAAAGTGTGTTTTAAGTTTATAAACTATTTTACATGTACAACAGCTTATATTAAGATGCAAAGTCTTTATATATTATGAACCAATATCTGTAAGCACCTCAATGGTCTTTGATATAATAAATAATGTTAGAAGTGGTCCTAATTGTGAAGATCAATTACATCTAACAATCATTTTATCAACTCAGCCAGACAGGGGCTTATCAGTCCTGCAAATCATTTGGCACCAATTACTGAACAAAACATTGATTAATGCTGCCATATGTATGATTGCAACATTGTCCTGAACTTGCCAGATGGACACTAAACCCTTGTAAATGACATTCCTGGAATATCATACAAATGATATTCCTCTTCAACACGATTCTTGTTACATAGTTGTCATTTCAAAAATGTGTATGCCATGCAAATGTGCTTATATTAAAGGCTACATGTACTGCTTTAGGACGACAAAAGCTTACAAGTTCATTTTTCCATAGAAATACCATGTATTGTAATATGTAAATACCACATATGTACCAACAGACGGGCAGGACAGAGTAATTAATTAAAAAAAAAAATAACTCATTGATATAAGTAGAAATTGACTGTGACAAATTTGAGCCTCTGAGGTGTGGTCGATACGGCATTGACCTTGTAACCGATGTGTTGTGAGTTTACCCTCCAGAACCATGGTTTGGTTTGGCAGTGTTCGTTTTTAGGATTTAAAGTCCCGCCAACAGCTTCGGACTCTCCAGCTCTCATTGGTGGAGGAAGAGCCCTGGTGCTCCTCCAAACAGTACTTCAGGTACAGACGGGCACCAGGGAGGGTAGAACCACCAATCATCCGCAAGTCAGCTTCCTCAAATGAAAGCATTCAACACCCCAGTGGTATTCAAACCTAGAGTGGTGAGGGGCCAGTGATTTAAAATCAATGACCTAAACCACTCAGCCATGGTAGTGGTATCCATATGCAAGACCATGTCCACACTACCTGTTCTATCTCCCTCATGCTGATGGATTCCATCACGAATCTGGCATAGAGGCAATTAGTCTAATATTGTAAGAACTCTCTTTCGGAATCGAGGTAAATGAAATTTGAATAAAGTAATGTTGTTGTTTGTGCGTGATTTATGCCTTCATCAGCACCATATTGGGCTATAACGACGATGGGCAGATTACCTAACAACACCATTCCTGGACAGGCTCCAGCTGTTAACCAGTACTTGGTGCACCAACCTACGTAAGAAACTGTAAACAATAAATTTAAATCTCTACTAATTAATTGAGTTATTCATTATGAACACTACTCGACTTTCAATGGTATAGGTCATATGAAGGTCAATCACACGCACAGCATGCCAATTTAGACAGTGTCTCTCTCACCTGCTAAATAGCACCAAAAGCAATCCAAAACAATTCCTTTCCTTTGCTCGTTAAATCCAGGTTGTTTTGTCAATTTCCAAACTCGTGCACCCTCCCAGAAATTATTCCCTCCAGCACCAATATATCAGAAACTTGCTGCTTATGTATTGTGCTGGTATGCACCATATATTCAAGGTGTAGGTGTGCTCTGACTGTAAGCCAGTTAACAGGTAAGATAGGTACTCTGAGAAAACACTCTGATTCTATTTATAGTAACAAAGCATCTTTTGGATGCTGCTGAGTATAGGGTGTTCCCAAAAGATATCTACTCTGCGCAAGATTATAAATCTAAAAAACGAGAGAAACTATATAAGCTCTGCTTCCGTTTTTAATCCTTTACTATATATTTACTTCTTGCTTTGTGTACATGTATTGTTTTGTGAATGTATATAGCGGAATAAATATGTTTAAACCAAATCTAAAATCTTTTTTCTTTTGGATATATTTACTTACCGTTTAACTGCTTAACCCTTTCCATCATAGAAGCACCTCTTGATGCCATTACCAATATGACATACATTGACAATGTAGTAGCCAAACCAATGTTCATAATAAAGGCCAGAATATCATGTAGTCCCAGTAATATCTATGGAGGTGGGATAGATATTGCGACTACTTATCGACTGCATGATAGCTAAATGGCTGTCGTTTGTATGGAGATATAATAGTATATTAGCATAAATCTCTATGCAGGAAAGGGTTAAATGGCTGTCGTTTGTATGAAGATATAATAGTATATTAACATAAATCTCTATGAAGGAAAGTGTTAAATGGCTGTCGTTTCTATGGAGATATAATAGTATATTAACCTAAATCTATATGAAGGCAAGGGTTAAATGGCTGTCCTTTGTATGGAGATATAATAGTATATTAACATAAATCTCTATGAAGGAAAGGGTTAAATGGCTGTCGTTTGTATGGAGATATAATAGTATATTAACATAAATCTCTATGAAGGAAAGGGTTAAATGGCTGTCGTTTGTATGGAGATATAATAGTATATTAACATAAATCTCTATGAAGGAAAGGGTTAAAATGGCTGTTGTTTGTATGGAGATATAATAGTATATTAACCTAAATCTATATGAAGGCAAGGGTTAAATGGCTGTCGTTTGTATGGAGATATAATAGTATATTAACATAAATCTCTATGAAGGAAAGGGTTAAATGGCTGTTGTTTGTATGGAGATATAATAGTATATTAACATAAATCTATATGAAGGCAAGGGTTAAATGGCTGTTGTTTGTATGGAGATATAATAGTATATTAACCTAAATCTATATGAAGGAAAGGGTTAAATGGCTGTCGTTTGTATGGAGATATAATAGTATATTAACATAAATCTCTATGAAGGAAAGGGTTAAATGGCTGTCGTTTATATGGAGATATAATAGTATATTAACCTAAATCTCTATGAAGGAAAGGGTTAAATGGCTGTCGTTTGTATGGAGATATAATAGTATATTAACATAAATCTCTATGAAGGAAAGGGTTAATAGGGGTAAGCCTGCAGGAGTATATTAATCATATTATTTTATTGGAGGATATTGGAGGATAGTGCAAGGATATGGAAGATGCTCCAATTCCAGAAGCATCTCTGGTTCTTTTATATTCCGGTGTACGGCACCGACACATTGTTTTATAGCCCAATCTAAAATACTGCTAATATTATTAGTTAGACAGTGGATCGAACCTGCCATCCCTGGATACGCAGTCCAATATGTTAACCACTAGACAAGATGATCCCCGTCTGATCCTATAAAATATTAACGTTCTTTCAGATGGGATTATAAACCGAGGTCTCGTGTATCGGTGCTGTACACCGAGCATGAAAATGAAACTGGGTCGTGTATCGGTGCTGTACACTGAGCATGTAAATGAAACTGGGTCGTGTATCGGTGCTGTACACCGAGCATGTAAATGAAACTGGGTTGTGTATCGGTGCTGTACACCGAGCATGTAAATGAAACTGGGTCGTGTATCGGTGCTGTACACCGAGCATGTAAATGAAACTGGTATGCCTTCTGGAATTGGAGTGTCTTCTGTATATGCTCCAAGTAATAACATGACTAAGATACTGGAGGCGGTGTCCCGATTAACCAGGGCGCGACAACTAATAAACGTATTTTGGTGGAAGCCGTGATAGCGCAGTGGTAGCACATTCGATTCAAGTGTGAAAGGCCCGGAGTTCAAGCCCCACTGTAGCCATTATGATTGTGCCCATAGTTAATGCATTTAAATTCCACATTGACTCTTCGACCTCTCTCACTCGTGGCGATGGATTCCATCAGGAATGAGGTATTGAGAGTGATTAATATAAGTTGTAGGAACTAAACATATCCAAACAAACAAAACATTAAAATGTAAGCTTCTTTCATGCAAACTAATATGAACTATGCACTACCTATCAACGGGGAAAGCCAATATCAATTACTGAACTAGACATGATAGGAGGAATATGACGTACCAGTACATCCCCGCAAGGGGTTTGACATCTAAGTAAGTAAGATCGATCGATCGATAGATAGATAGATAGATAGATAGATAGATAGATAGATAGATAGATAGATAGATAGATAGATAGATAGATATGATAGATTAGATAGATAGATAGATAGATAGATAGATAGATAGATGATAGATAGATAATAGATAGATAGATAGATAGATAGATAGATAGATAGATAGATAGATAGATAATAGATAGATAGATAGATAGATAGATAGATAGATAGATAGATAGATAGATAGATAGATAGATAGATAGATAGATAGATAGATAGATAGATAGATAGATAGATAGATAGATAGATAGATAGATAGATAGATAGAGATAGATAGTAGATAGATAGATAGATGATAGATAGATAGATAGATAGATAGATAGATAGATAGATAGATAGATAGATAGATAGATAGATAGATAGATAGATGATAGATAGATAGATAGATAGATAGATAGATAGATAGATAGATAGATAGATGATAGATAGATAGATAGATAGATAGATAGATAGATAGATAGATAGATAGATAGAAGATAGATAGATAGTAGATAGATAGATAGATAGATAGATAGATAGATAGAAGATAGATAGATAGATAGATAGATAGATAGATAGATAGATAGATAGAAGATAGATAGATGATAGATAGATAGATGATAGATAGATAGATAGATAGATAGATAGATAGATAGATAGATAGATAGATAGATAGATAGATAGATAGATAGATAGATAGATAGATAGATAGATAGATAGATAGATAGATAGATAGATAGATAGATAGATAGATAGATAGATAGATAGATAGATAGATAGATAGATAGATAGATAGATAGATAGATAGATAGATAGAGATAGATAGATAGATAGATAGATAGATAGATAGATAGATAGATAGATCGATAGATAGATAGATAGATAGATCGATAGATAGATAGATAAATAGATAAATAGATAAAATGATGACAATGATTGTGCTCTTCTTGTAGACGTTAAAATGATGAAGTTGCAGAAATCTGGGATACATGGCCTGAAATCATTTATGTAATATGGAGAATTAAAGCACTCGATCAATTGTATTACTTCGTAGAGTTGTCTGTAAGGTGTGATCAATCAGATTCGTGAACAAGTCCATAGCGGTGATATCGTGTTATTTATCAACTGTGATAGTTGATCGGTCCATGGAAAATTAATTGCCAGTATGGTAAATTTGGACAATTGATTTTTAAGCTTTAATTATGTTCTGTTTTCATGTATATTTTGTCTATATATAGAGAATATTAGGGTTACTGTCTTATAAATTTTAATTTATTAGGCGAGTCGGGGAAAAAATACAAGGCGAGGCTCTATTTATCCTACATTCTGAGTGTGCACCCGACACAAAAACAAACAAACTAGCCATGACAACTTACAAACTCGCTACACACTTGGTAATATGTTGCGCATTGATATTTCTATTTATATCCACGGTTAGCCCTATGACGTCATGAAAGCTTTATTAGGCACTGACTAATAGAGCAAAATTTATTAGGCAGGCAGTTTTTGTACGTTATTTCGCATGAAGGTAGGATAAATCTATATTCCCCGTAATAAAATTATTACTAAAATATTTTAATTAACCATATTTTATTGCAAATCAATAGTACATATGTCATACACGTAAAGATACAATACATAGCATGACAATACAAATGGCTTGGGCCACAAGTTTTAACAACATTAAATAACGGCCCGCACCAGAAACAATATAAAATGTATATCAGAAACCAATTGGAAGTGCTAACTGTATTCTGGGATAGATAACGAACACTGCTCACTTTGTTGTATCTTTTGATTCTTACAGGATTCAAAAATGAAACAAAAAATATCAAACCACACCTCGTGCTTATGGAGCACACCTGTACACTTATCATAATGTAATCTATACCAGCTACAGACTGTTTCTGAGAACCAGGAAGCAAGAAGCTGAATAAACATCATACACACTGGTTTTGTAAATGATTCATCGCCAGGTTCAGTCTCTCACTAACCAATCATGATACAGTGTGAAACTGAAAGTGGTCTGGTGGTTTTCTCAAGTGATGAGAACTCAGCAGTATAGCGCCGCGGTAGGAATGAATGAGGGAATGTGTGAGTTTTACAGCGAGGGATTGTGTGAGTTTTACAGCGAGGGATTGTGTGAGTTTTAGGTGAGGGAATGTGTGAGTTTTACAGTGAGGGATTGTGTGAGTTTTATGGCGAGGGAATGTGTGAGTTTTATGGTGAGGGAATGTGTGAGAATTACAGCGAGGGAATGTGTGAGTTTTACAGTGAGGGATTGTGTGAGTTTTAGGTGAGGGAATGTGTGAGTTTTATGGTGAGGGAATGTGTGAGATTTACAGTGAGGGAATGTGTGAGTTTTTGGGAATGTGTGAGTTTTATGGTGAGGGAATGTGTGAGAATTACAGCGAGGGAATGTGTGAGAATTACAGCGAGGGAATGTGTGAGTTTTACAGTGAGGGATTGTGTGAGTTTTATGGTGAGGGAATGTGTGAGTTTTATGGTGAGGGAATGTGTGAGAATTACAGCGAGGGAATGTGTGAGTTTTATAGTGAGGGATTGTGTGAGTTTTAGGTGAGGGAATGTGTGAGTTTTATGGTGAGGGAATGTGTGAGATTTACAGTGAGGGAATGTGTGAGTTTTATGGTGAGGGAATGTGTGAGTTTTATGGTGAGGGAATGTGTGAGTTTTATGGTGAGGGAATGTGTGAGATTTACAGTGAGGGAATGTGTGAGTTTTATGGTGAGGGAATGTGTGAGATTTACAGCGAGGGAATGTGTGAGTTTTATGGTGAGGGAATGTGTGAGTTTTATGGTGAGGGAATGTGTGAGAATTACAGCGAGGGAATGTGTGAGTTTTACAGTGAGGGATTGTGTGAGTGTTATGGCGAGGGAATGTGTGAGTTTTATGGTGAGGGAATGTGTGAGTTTTATGGTGAGGGAATGTGTGAGAATTACAGCGAGGGAATGTGTGAGTTTTACAGTGAGGGATTGTGTGAGTTTTATGGTGAGGGAATGTGTGAGTTTTATGGTGAGGGAATGTGTGAGAATTACAGCGAGGGAATGTGTGAGAATTACAGCGAGGGAATGTGTGAGTTTTACAGTGAGGGATTGTGTGAGTTTTATGGTGAGGGAATGTGTGAGTTTTATGGTGAGGGAATGTGTGAGAATTACAGCGAGGGAATGTGTGAGTTTTACAGTGAGGGATTGTGTGAGTTTTAGGTGAGGGAATGTGTGAGTTTTATGGTGAGGGAATGTGTGAGTTTTATGGTGAGGGAATGTGTGAGTTTTATGGTGAGGGAATGTGTGAGATTTACAGTGAGGGAATGTGTGAGTTTTATGGTGAGGGAATGTGTGAGATTTACAGCGAGGGAATGTGTGAGTTTTATGGTGAGGGAATGTGTGAGTTTTATGGTGAGGGAATGTGTGAGAATTACAGCGAGGGAATGTGTGAGTTTTACAGTGAGGGATTGTGTGAGTGTTATGGCGAGGGAATGTGTGAGTTTTATGGTGAGGGAATGTGTGAGTTTTATGGTGAGGGAATGTGTGAGAATTACAGCGAGGGAATGTGTGAGTTTTACAGTGAGGGATTGTGTGAGTTTTATGGTGAGGGAATGTGTGAGTTTTATGGTGAGGGAATGTGTGAGAATTACAGCGAGGGAATGTGTGAGAATTACAGCGAGGGAATGTGTGAGTTTTACAGTGAGGGATTGTGTGAGTTTTATGGTGAGGGAATGTGTGAGTTTTATGGTGAGGGAATGTGTGAGAATTACAGCGAGGGAATGTGTGAGTTTTACAGTGAGGGATTGTGTGAGTTTTAGGTGAGGGAATGTGTGAGTTTTATGGTGAGGGAATGTGTGAGTTAGTGAGGGAATGTGTGAGTTTTATGGTGAGGGAATGTGTGAGTTTTATGGTGAGGGAATGTGTGAGTTTTATGGTGAGGGAATGTGTGAGATTTACAGTGAGGGAATGTGTGAGTTTTATGGTGAGGGAATGTGTGAGATTTACAGCGAGGGAATGTGTGAGTTTTATGGTGAGGGAATGTGTGAGTTTTATGGTGAGGGAATGTGTGAGAATTACAGCGAGGGAATGTGTGAGTTTTACAGTGAGGGATTGTGTGAGTGTTATGGCGAGGGAATGTGTGAGTTTTATGGTGAGGGAATGTGTGAGATTTACAGCGAGGGAATGTGTGAGTTTTATGGTGAGGGATTATGTGAGTTTTAGGTGAGGGAATGTGTGAGTTTTACGGCGAGGGATTGTGTGAGATTTATGCCGAGGGAATGTGTGAGTTTTATGGTGAGGGAATGTGTGAGATTTATGGTGAGGGAATGTGTGAGTTTTACGGCAAGGGAATGAGCGAGTTTTACAGTGAGGAAATGTGTGAGTTTTACGGCGAGGGAATGTGTGAGATTTACAGCGAGGAAATGCTTGAGTTTTATGGAAAGGGATTGTGTGAGTTTTACGGCGAGGGATTGAAAACAATAAGGTAGTTTATGAAGGCAATTAAACTACAATGTGTGGAATTAGTGAGAAATGAGTGAACAAAAAATGCTATTGCAAGCAGCAATCTGCAAAGCTTGTACCCGGCATGCATTGCAGCAATCTACAATGCTTGTACCCTGCATGCATTGCAGCAATCTGTAATGCTTGTACCCTGCATGCATTGCAGCAATCCGTAATGCTTGTACCCTGCATGCATTGCAACAATTTGTAATGCTTGTACCCTGCATGCATTGCAACAATCTGTAATGCTTGTACCCTGCATGCATTGCAACAATCTGTAATGCTTGTACCCTGCATGCATTGCAGCAATCCGTAATGCTTGTACCCTGCATGCATTGCAACAATCTGTAATGCTTGTACCCTGCATGCATTGCAACAATCTGTAATGCTTGTACCCTGCATGCATTGCAACAATCTGCAATGCTTGTACCCTGCATGCATTACAACAATCTGCAAAGCTTGTACCCTGCATGCATTGCAACAATCTGTAATGACTGTACCCTGCATGCATTGCAGCAATCTGTAATGCTTGTACCCTGCAAGCATTGCAACAATCTGTAATGCCTGTACCCTACATGCATAGCAGCAATCTGCAATGCTTGTACCCTGCATGCATTGCAGCAAACTGTAATGCTTGTACCCGGCATGCATTACAACAATCTGCAATGCCTGTACCCTGCATGCATTGCAACAATCTGTAATGCTTGTACCCGGCATGCATTGCAACAATCTGCAAAGCTTGTACCTGGCATGCATTGCAACAATCTGCAATGCTTGTACCCTGCATGCATTGCAACACTCTGTAATGCTTGTACCCGGCATGCATTGCAACAATCTGCAAAGCTTGTACCCGGCATGCATTGCAACAATCTGCAATGCTTGTACCCTGCATGCATTGCAACAATCTGTAATGCTTGTACCCGGCATGCATTGCAACAATCTGCAAAGCTTGTACCCGGCATGCATTGCAACAATCTGCAATGCCTGTACCCTGCATGCATAGCAGCAATCTACAATACTTGTACCCTGCATGCATTGCAACAATCTGCAATGCCTGTACCCTGCATGCATAGCAGCAATCTACAATACTTGTACCCTGCATGCATTGCAACAATCTGCAATGCCTGTACCCTGCATGCATAGCAGCAATCTACAATACTTGTACCCTGCATGCATTGCAACAATCTGCAATGCCTGTACCCTGCATGCATAGCAGCAATCTACAATACTTGTACCCTGCATGCATTGCAACAATCTGCAATGCCTGTACCTTGCATGCATAGCAGCAATCTACAATACTTGTACCCTGCATGCATTGCAACAATCTGCAATGCCTGTACCCTGCATGCATAGCAGCAATCTACAATACTTGTACCCTGCATGCATTGCAACAATCTGCAATGCCTGTACCCTGCATGCATAGCAGCAATCTACAATACTGTACCCTGCATGCATTGCAACAATCTGCAATGCCTGTACCCTGCATGCATAGCAGCAATCTACAATACTTGTACCCTGCATGCATTGCAACAATCTGCAATGCCTGTACCCTGCATGCATAGCAGCAATCTACAATACTTGTACCCTGCATGCATTGCAACAATCTGCAATGCCTGTACCCTGCATGCATAGCAGCAATCTACAATACCTGTACCCTGCATGCATTGCAACAATCTGTAATGCTTGTACCCGGCATGCATTGCAACAATCTGCAAAGCTTGTACCCGGCATGCATTCAACAATCTGCAAGCTTGTACCCGCATGCATTGCAACAATCTGTAATGCTTGTACCCGGCATGCATTGCAACAATCTGCAAAGCTTGTACCTGGCATGCATTGCAACAATCTGCAATGCTTGTACCCTGCATGCATTGCAACAATCTGTAATGATTGTACCCGGCATGCATTGCAACAATCTGCAAAGCTTGTACCCGGCATGCATTGCAACAATCTGCAATGCTTGTACCCTGCATGCATTGCAACAATCTGCAAAGCTTGTACCCGGCATGCATTGCAACAATCTGCAATGCCTGTACCCTGCATGCATAGCAGCAATCTACAATACTTGTACCCTGCATGCATTGCAACAATCTGCAATGCCTGTACCCTGCATGCATAGCAGCAATCTACAATACTTGTACCCTGCATGCATTGCAACAATCTGCAATGCCTGTACCCTGCATGCATAGCAGCAATCTACAATACCTGTACCCTGCATGCATTGCACCAATCTGTAATGCTTGTACCCGGCATGCATTGCAACAATCTGCAAAGCTTGTACCCTGCATGCATTGCAACAATCTGCAATGCCTGTACCCTGCATGCATAGCAGCAATCTACAATACTTGTACCCTGCATGCATTGCAACAATCTGCAATGCCTGTACCCTGCATGCATAGCAGCAATCTACAATACCTGTACCCTGCATGCATTGCAACAATCTGCAATGCCTGTACCCTGCATGCATAGCAGCAATCTACAATACTTGTACCCTGCATGCATTGCAACAATCTGCAATGCCTGTACCCTGCATGCATAGCAGCAATCTACAATACCTGTACCCTGCATGCATAGCAGCAATCTGCAATGCTTGTACCCTGCATGCATAGCAGCAATCTACAATACTTGTACCCTGCATGCATTGCAACAATCTGCAAAGCTTGTACCCTGCATGCATACTTCGGACATAATAGGGGGCTGGATTATTACAGGCTCTGTGGGTATTCTTCAGTATTATAAGCCAATATATCAAGTTGTGTTAATTACAATATACCTGGAGGAAATTTTGAACATGTAAGCAAACAAGTAGCAAGCTTGTATGGTATTCTTCTACGCAAACAAACTTGAATGTCAGAAGTTTACCACTTACTCTACACTTACATTCCACATCTTACTACCAGAACCAGTGCATACGTCATCTAAACATTCAATTTCAATCCAGTACCTAATCAATTTTCATACAATTTCTTATTTTATCATTTTCTGTTGCCATGGCAACCAATAAACAACATTTTGCAATATTCTCCCGAATTTTTGCTGATCTGAAAGAAAATAGCAACAGTGAAAATAGACTGCTCAGTATAATTACTCAGGATCAGACGTGATAAGCCGGTTGTTTCCACGCTTTCAGCAGTCTGGTTACATCGTGAACAACAGGTGAACGACATGGAAATCAACAACAATAACAACAGCAACAACATCAACTGAACTGTTTTCATAATCATCATCAACATCAGCAGCAGCAGCATAATCAGCAGCAGCATAATCAGCAGTAACAGGCAACTAACAGATACAGACAAGTAGCAGCAACAACAACATCAACAACATCAACAGCAGCAACATCAACAGCAGCAGCAACATCAACAGCAGCATTAGCAACATCAACAGCAGCAACATCAACATCAGCAACATCAACAGCAGCAACATCAACAGCAGCAACATCAACAGCAGCAACATCAACAACAGCAGCAGCAGCAACATCAACAGCAGCAACATCAACAGCATCAACATCAACAGCAGCATTAGCAGCAGAGTGCCTGCTGAGAGAACTTGCTAAACCATATAATTTTATCATCGACAGACATGTTCAAAGCGTGTACAATTAATTAGACCCGCTGCCATTTATGATATGCATGGTTTTGCAAGTGTTTACTGTGAGATAATTCACAAGTGTTGGCAAGTGAATTATCGGCTGTACACAATATGGCAAAACATGTCCTCTCATTTACGTGTACTATTTGCATCAGTGAGAGACATCTGTAATTTTCTATTACCTCCCTTGGCAGAAAAAGTCTGATTTATTCCAAAATGTGAATAGGTCCTTTCAGTTAGAATCCTTTGTTTTTCCTGTTGTGCCATAACCAGACGTTGTGGTATGATAATTGTGATTTTATCAAAAATGTGTTAATTAAGTGATAACGCTATTTTACAAATAAGTACATATTGCATAAGCTGTAGGAGATCTGTCGAGATATAGTAATTTAATACTCATAAGAAGCAATAGTGGAATAAAATTGCTAGCATGTTGTGCAAAGGAAACAACGATAAAAAAACCAGAGGAAAACATGTAATAGGACCTATCTACTTTTAGGGAGTATTCAGGGGCAGTAACTGACCGATGTCCCTCATTGAGATACAGTATATATTACTGGTGCATCTGAAAGTGAGATCATTTACAAGTGTTGGGAGTGAATTATCAACTGTATGCTCTAAGCATGTGCTCTATTTCACATGTACCGTTTGCAAGAGACTATGTTTTATAACCACTTGGCTGACAATGAGCAGTGTCAACTTTGGCTAAGTGAGGTATGAATGGTACATCTGTGAGGAATGGTACATTTGAATGGTACATCTGTGAGGTATGGTACATTTGAATGGTACATCTGTGAGGTATGATACATTTGAATGGTACATCTGTGAGGTATGATACATTTGAATGGTACATCTGTGAGGTATGGTACATTTGAATGGTACATCTGTGAGGTATGTTACATCTGTGAGGTATGGTACATTTGAATGGTACATCTGTGAGGTATGTTACATCTGTGAGGTATGGTACATCTGTGAGGTATGATACATTTGAATGGTACATCTGTGAGGTATGATACATTTGAATGGTACATCTGTGAGGTATGTTACATCTGTGAGGTATGGTACATTTGAATGGTACATCTGTGAGGTATGTTACATCTGTGAGGTATGATACATTTGAATGGTACATCTGTGAGGTATGTTACATCTGTGAGGTATGGTACATCTGTGAGGTATGATACATTTGAATGGTACATCTGTGAGGTATGGTACATCTGTGAGGTATGATACATTTGAATGGTACATCTGTGAGGTATGATACATTTGAATGGTACATCTGTGAGGTATGTTACATCTGTGAGGTATGGTACATCTGTGAGGTATGTTACATCTGTGAGGTATGGTACATCTGTGAGGAATGGTACATTTGAATGGTACATCTGTCAGGTATGGTACATTTGAATGGTACATCTGTGAGGTATGGTACATTTGAATGGTACATCTGTGAGGTATGGTACATCTGTGAGGTATGGTACATTTGAATGGTAAATATGTGAGGTATGGTACATTTGAATGGTACATCTGAAGGATATATTACAAGCCAAATGATGAGTTCATGATGAAGTTTTATTGAGAACATTCTAAAGCTTTTCATCGGTTTCTTTGCAATGTTGCAGATATCAATTGGCAGCAAGTTGCACATTATTTTCACATTATTTTCATATCATTGAATGTCTTTCTGCAAGAATGATAATTATTTCAATTTAACAGGAATGCATATAAATTCTAGTGGAATGTGTTCTCATCCAACATACAAGACGAGCAAGGGGACATAATTATTCAAACATGTCTACCTCCATCCAGATGGTCCAAACATGTCTACCTCCATCCAGATAGTCCAAACATGTCTACCTCCATCCAGATGGTCCAAACATGTCTACCTCCATCCAGATGGTCCAAACATGTCTACCTCCATCCAGATGGTCCAAACATGTCTACCTCCATCCAGATGGTCCAAACATGTCTACCTCCATCCAGATGGTCCAAACATGTCTACCTCCATCCAGATGGGCCAAACATGTCTACCTCCATCCAGATGGGCCAAACATGTCTACCTCCATCCAGATGGTCCAAACATGTCTACCTCCATCCAGATGGTCCAAACATGTCTACCTCCATCCAGATGATCCAAACATGTCTACCTCCATCCAGATGGGCCAAACATGTCTACCTCCATCCAGATGGTCCAAACATGTCTACCTCCATCCAGATGGTCCAAACATGTCTACCTCCATCCAGATGGTACAAACATGTCTACCTCCATCTAGATGGTCCAAACATGTCTACCTCCATCCAGATGGTCCAAACATGTCTACCTCCATCCAGATGGTCCAAACATGTCTACCTCCATCTAGATGGTCCAAACATGTCTACCTCCATCCAGATGGTACAAACATGTCTACCTCCATCCAGATGGTCCAAACATGTCTACCTCCATCCAGATGGTCCAAACATGTCTACCTCCATCTAGATGGTCCAAACATGTCTACCTCCATCCAGATGGTCCAAACATGTCTACCTCCATCCAGATGGTACAAACATGTCTACCTCCATCCAGATGGTCCAAACATGTCTACCTCCATCCAGATGGTACAAACATGTCTACCTCCATCCAGATGGTCCAAACATGTCTACCTCCATCCAGATGGTCCAAACATGTCTACCTCCATCCAGATGGTACAAACATGTCTACCTCCATCCAGATGGTACAAACATAGTCTACCTCCATCCAGATGGTCCAAACATGTTGTTTGCTACTCTGCCCAGTGCTTTAGCACTCCTATCCTAGTAGCAAATAGCATAGAGCCTGATCAGCAGGCAGCGTTACGCTATGGCTGATCTGGCTCTATGCTGTTTGCAAATGTGTATTTATGTGACTTTGGCAGTGAAAGAGATACAATTAAAAGGTAAAGTGTTTGTTTATTATAGTGTCACCCCTATTGAAAGGGCCAGCCATTGCTGACTTATGAGACACCTTTTATGGACATGAGTACTTCCCGAATCCTATCCTTGTGGGCCAGGAGCCAGACTGACAGGCAATCAGTAACCATTATTTAACTAGCTGGCAGCTCACCAACCGGCCATATCAGAATGAACCCCTGACGAGGTTCGAACCTTCGACCTCCCACTCCGTATGCGGACACCTTAAGCACTAAGAAAGAAGAAACTTGCACTTGCCAAATATGCAATTTATACTTGTGTCTATCTAGTGTCCATAATATCAACCTGTCTTATATGCGATGCATGCCAAGAGCCACAGATTTCATGACCAAAGTGGGTGGCGGTTGTCTTATAGGCGAGTATGGACTATTATTTACAGTGTTGAAAATCACACAGAATGACAATACCATTATTAACTATTCGTACTTAGATTGATGAATGATTACAACTACAGCAGGTTTTGTTGGCACGCTTGTATTACGTAGGTTGGTATTCTGGAAATAAATCCAGTTTATGACAGGGAAAGAACAATGAGCAGATGCAGTACAAATCATAAGCCAGAATCTTGGCAGTAGCACATTTCCCTGATAATTAAATATGCGCACAATCTCCTAACCAATTTGGTAAGATATACCATATTTACTCGCCTATAAGACGATCTCGACTATAAGATGAAACCCACCTTAAAGGTGTCTTAAATCAGTGGTATTTTGCATAGATCCGCGTATAAGATGAGTTGAGAAAATGGAAACCACTCAGAAGGAAAGACCAAACAGATTGTACTGTAAAAGCACTGTAAATTATGCAAAAGAAATGCACTGATGCACAACAATAAATTTGATTTACTAAAATGCCACTGACAAGTTCAGTTTATGGATAGAGCTGTGAAAGTTATTTTAAAGGTCATCAATTATTGAGTTGTGGAAGTCGTGATAGCACAGTGGATGCGCGTTCGCTTCGGGTTTTCTCCGGGTACTCCTTTCGGTACACTTTCATCCGTGCTAATGAGATTGATTAATATAAGTTGTTAGAACTTGCCTCGCAATAGTTGTAAAATAAATAAAGTTTAAACATAAGTACCCTTATTGCCCCTCTAGATGAGAGCTGCATAGTTTACAAGAATGATTAGACTACCAGAGTACCCCCCCCCACCCAATTGCTTCACACAAACTTCCACACAGTTATTCCAATCTTGATCATGAAATGTAATAAAACATGTTACAATTTCAGATGGAGATTTCATCCCATCTCAGCAATTTGTAAATCATCAACATCTATCTCAACATTTCATCAATCTGATTGTGGTAAGCAAAAACGTTAATAAATCCACAAATCAACACCTAGCGCTCACTCTTCTACAAAATAACCGTTTTAACATATATTTCTATAGATTTTCAATGGGATTTTCCATAAAAACTTTCATAATATATTTATTATTGATAATAATTATGATAAAATGTAAACCGATATGTTTTTTTCAGACAGAGTTTATGTCATTTTACTTTAAAAAAAATGTTATAATGCCTTTCATAATTATGTAGGTGGAGCATTGAAATCATTGAAATCATTAAAATTATTAAAATCATTAAAATTATTAAAATCATTAAAATTATTTGTGATATGGAGCATTAAAGCGGCATTACATCTCAAAAAGCAAAGAAACATGCCTATGTCTACGTATAAATGCATTACTACTACAAATTCTTCCGAAATAATTCGAACACTGAGCAGAGTTTTTGTGGTCTACAAACTCTCACAAATGAAGGTATGATTCATAGAACAGTCAGTCACGCTTAGAATTCACGTTTGTTTATCATCGGAGTCTATACTAAATGCGTGATACTGTCATTTAGAGTCATAAATGTGAGATATAACTATAAATATGTACGTGTTATTCAGATGTTGACCCAATTTACATTATCTTGTTATGTCAACAAACGTCGTATACGTATAGCTTCTGTACATGAAAGAATTCCAACTCCCTGTTTGGATTCGAACCTACAGCGGTGAAGAGTGAGTGATTTGAAGATGACTGTAACCACTTCATCATAGAGTCCTTCCCCTCCCCGTAACAATGCATGTAAAGTAGAATGTCTCCCACCGGATAATTTATTGTTTCCCAGGAAGCTTGAAGACAACTACCGGTATACAACATTACAATGTTGCATAAAGTCTTCATCACTTACAATGTACTAACAGTAAAAATGCTGAGTAAAGTGTTATGGCGAAAGACAAGGAGGAATTTATGTGGGAAAATAAATTGGCATCATCACTATGTATTACATGCTTCGCTCTAGCATGCTGTATGACATGATTTATGGAATATATATCTATATAACACTCTATATAACATCTCTGCCACACCTAGACTTTATGCGTATCATAATTTCTGTATTGGATTCATAAAGAGCTGGGGATGTTGGAAATACTCTCCACAATCATGAATGTCAGAAATATGAACAGGCGAGAAAAGTGAAGTTTACTGAAATAATACGCCCACACATAACCCTAATACCTGTCGCCCGCTGCAAGAAATACCGGATCACAGTAAACCTCAAAAGCACAACAGTCTAATACTGGAGTACAAACTCAACCCTAACATCTATTGTGCTACAAGAAATGCCCAGTTACAGCTCCCTGTAACAACAGTCTAATACTGGAGTACAAACTCAACCCTAACATCTACTGTGCTACAAGAAATGCCCAGTCACAGCTCCCTGTCACAACAGTCTAATACTGGAGTACAAACTCAACCCTAACATCTATTGTGCTACAAGAAATGCCCAGTCACAGCTCCCTGTAACAACAGTCTAAAACTGGAACTCAACCCTAACAACTATTGCCCGCTGCCAGAAACACTTACCGTAGTCACAACATCATTAATATACACTGAGGTACTGTAGAACAATGTGAATTATATACGATAGTGGAAATGAGACTTAATAGAAGAGAATGATTCGGATCTTGGCAATACTGCATAATCATCATGGCAACTAATTTACGAGGTAAAAGTCTGTAACCTGTGCATCAAAATGCAAATCCACTAACATACAGATGCTATCTGGCAACTTTCAAGTATTAGCCATTCTCCAATACTTAAGATGAAGTGATATCTGGTACAAGACTTCAAACTGATTCACTTCCTGAAAAACTCTCTCAAAACTATTTCGTTACAATCTGTAACCAAGGGCAGTAACTCACCTGAGATTTCTGTGGCATCAGCTCCAGAGTGACATTCCCATGACTAGAAGAGGATGAGGGTGCCTCTGTCTTGAAACTCTGGCTTCTCTGAACACCAACTGATCTTTGACCAGCTGATGACCGCAAGCTCTCCGTTCGACTCAGATTGATAGCTTTGGCAATGATGTTAATCGGACTGGCTTTTCCAGATGAACTACTATTTGAATTTGCATCCATCATTTGGAATATCTTTGCTCTTTCCGATACAGGTGTCAGTTTGACAGAATCTCGGTTAGGTTGATGCAATGGTGAGTTAGTCGTGTCTCTGAGAGCAGGTGATGCGTTTCGTTCAACAATACTAGCACTTTGACTCCGAGATAGTTTGGTTTCTTTTTGAACACTTGTTGGTATTTCATTTTGTATAGCAGATTTTTGGTTAGAACTGGCTTCAGATAGAGTTTTAGGTTGATCTTCCATTTCCAATGTTAACGGACTTGGTTTACTTCCAACTTTTCTCAGTTTCACTTGCAACCATTCCGGCTTTTGGCTTCCAGGAGTCCGGACGCTCTGAGAACGTCGTATTTCTCCACTTCCTCTGAACCTTGCGAGTGGTTTTACCTCTTTCACATTCGTGCTCTCCAAACATAGGGAACTTAGTTCTGAGCCAGTTTTCACAATCTTAGTTTCCTTCTCACTGTCTTCATCACTTATTCCTACTTCAGATTCGCTATCAACTTTCACTGGTATGGGAATGTTGGCATTCAAATTACTCCAGTAATTCTTATTCAGATCTACCTCTTTTTTTGCAATGTCAATGGTTTCAACTGGTGAGTTATGCAAACTTTCAACAGGTAATGACTTATCAGTTGACACTAGTTCAGCTTCTCCGGCATTTCCACTATTGTCACATGAATCCTTCTGCTGAAATTCAATGGATTTCTTAGATATACCAGCATTCACCGATGCGTCAATAGATTGCAAGCTTCCACTTCGAACTAGAGGATTGTCCGAGATTTGCTGACGTACAGACCGTAAACTTCCTTGTCGCACAAGCATCACTTTAGATGCCTGGGACTTTGCGACCTGTATTTGTTCATTGTCTTGCTTCAGCTCAAAGTTGGACGGGAATGCTTTCATTGCTCTTGTTTGAACTTTGTCTTCCTGAACTGTTAACTTATGCTGTTCTGGTTCTGTGACAGTTTCTTCTATTTGAGTAGTTAACTTAGGATTCCCTGACTCAGGAGTAGCACTTTCTTCATGACCTGTTACCTTAGTCAATGCTGGATCAGCTTTAATCTTTCTTTCTTGAATGATTACCGTAGACTTCACTGGCTGGGCCGTATTACAATCTTTCTTAATTGTTATGCTAGGCAGCACCGGCTTGGCTGTGGCGCTCTTTTCTATCTGTACTGATGCTTCTAAATGAAATATTTATAAATAATTAATTAATAAATGCCATCTCTCAACATTGGAAGAAAACTAATTAAGCTTTTTATAAGTTGCGTGGGATGTCATTAAAGGGATTTTATTGGAAAATTGTGAGAATTGGTTCTTCTATAATAGGTAATTAATTCCTGTGTAGGACTCAACCTCAATGCAAGTGACTGTCAGTCTATAACGTTAACCACTCGACAATGGGTGTTTTAGTCTATGACGCTAACCACACGACAATAGGTGTTTTAGTCTATGACGCTAACCACTCGACAATAGGTGCTTTATTCTATGACACTAACGACTCGACAATAGGTGTTTTATTCTATGACACTAACCGCTCGACAAAGAGTATTTTATTCTATGACACTAACCACTCGACAAAGAGTATTTTATGACGCTAACCACTCGACAATAGGTGTTTTAATCAATAATGCTAACCACTCGACAAAGGATGTTTTAGTCTATAATGCTAACCACTCGACAAAGGATGTTTTAGTCTATAATGCTAACCACTCGACAATAGGTGTTTTAGTCTATAATGCTAACCACTCGACAATAGATGTTTAAATCTATAATGCTAACCACTCGACAAAGGGTGTTTCTAGTCTATGACACTAACCACTCGACAAAGGGTGTTTTAGTGTATAATGCTAACCACTCAACAATAGGTGTTTTAATCTATAATGCTAACCACTCGACAATAGGTGTTTTAGTCTATAATGCTAACCACTTGACAATAGGTGTTTTAATCTATAATGCTAACCACTCGACAAAGGGTGTTTCTAGTCTATGACACTAACCACTCGACAAAGGGTGTTTTAGTCTATAATGCTAACTGCTCGACAAAGGGTGTTTTAGTCTATAATGCTAACCACTCGACAAAGGGTGTTTTAGTCTATGACACTAACGACTCGACAAAGGGTGTTTTAGTCTATAATGCTAACCGCTCGACAAAGGGTGTTTTAGTCTATGACACTAACGACTCGACAAAGGGTGTTTTAGTCTATAACTACAACTCGGCAACGTGTTTCAGTATATAATGTTACCCACTCAGCAACGTGTTTCAGTATATAATGTTACCCACTCAGCAACATGTTTCAGTATATAATGTTACCCACTCAGCAACGTGTTTCAGTATATAATGTTACCCACTCAGCAACATGTTTCAGTATATAATGTTACCCACTCAGCAACGTGTTTCAGTATATAATGTTACCCACTCAGCAACGTGTTTCAGTATATAATGTTACCCACTCAGCAACGTGTTTCAGTATATAATGTTACCCACTCAGCAACGTGTTTCAGTATATAATGTTACCCACTCAGCAACGTGTTTCAGTATATAATGTTACCCACTCAGCAACGGGTTTCAGTATATAATGTTACCCACTCAGCAACGGGTTCCCCTAAAGATATATCTGTATATACTCTACCTTTCACAACGAGTTGACATGAGGTAGAAGCGTCTCCTTTTTCATTGGTAGCGAGACATTCGTAACAACCTGTATCCTGGGAACACGTCTCACTGATCTCCAGAACAGCCAGACCATCAACGTACGTCTGCTTGAAGGCAAACATTTGTCCAATCACGAGGCCGTTCTTTCTCCAACTGATCTCTGGGTTTGGCTCACCGGTAATGATACATTCAAGATGAGCGTTCTTCCCGCTGATAATGGTCAAGTCGGACAAAGTCTGGCAAACTGATGGCTGCATCTTTAATGCTGTAAATCATATTTATATATAGAGAGCGAATAAGTCATGTTAACCAAGGGAAAATCTCTCATTCTAAAGTGTGACACACATGTCAACCATTTCTAGAGACACAGGGGAAATCTCTAATTCCATATGGAGACATATATATATATATACAATACATATCAACTATTGCTATAGCCAATGGGAGATCCCTTAAATTGCACGAGAGTTCCAAACAAATTCCAGGGGAATAATCCCCCGCACCCACAATAATAGTTAACATGTGTGGTCTCCCTTATCATACATGCGTAGTTAAGCATTGTCGTTGTGTGTTTATTACCATTCGCAGTTTTTTAAACCATCGAATGGCTCGTCATATTAGCTCGATTGTGATTGTGATTCTGGATTTTGGAATTCTTCTATCTTATTTAATTCTTCTAGCTTATTTAATTCTTCTATCTTATTTAATTCTTCTATCTTATTTAATTCTTCTAGCTTATTTAATTCTTATTTAATTCTTCTATCTTATTTAATTCTTCTATTTTATTTAATTCTTCTAGCTTATTTAATTCACTCTAAAGTCTGCTTCCTCAGAAACAGCTCTGAATCATGGATGAGTCCATCCCAGACTCAACCTGAGACAATAAAATACTACTTCAATGCCTACCAGTATCAGAGTCAATTTAAAATCGCCACTATACTTACCTAGATGGCACTAGAACACACCATTTTGAAAGGTGAAGTGCCACAAGACACTCCCCTCCCCGGCAAGAGGGAGGCCCCATCAGCGGGATGAGCTCCCTCCAATATCTACCCTCCCTCATCGCTACATGCCTCGATGTGAGTATTTTAAATTTGACCCGATCTACGGCCATGTCAACCATTTCTAGAGCCAAAGGGATATCACTCATTCCGAAGGTGGACATTTCCATTATTTACATAGAACAAAGCAGGAACAGTCATAGGTGTCGAGAGTGAACTTTATATGCTTTGTTGATGAAACAGCTCATTTTAAAGAAATCTGGCCCATTTGAATGGATATAATCCCCTGTGGACACGCTATATGGGGATAATCCCCCTCTGGGCCATTTGAATGAGGATAATCCCCTCTGGACATGCTATATGGGGATAATCCCCTCTGGACACGCTATATGGGGATAATCCCCTCTGGACACGCTATATGGGGATAATCCCCTCTGGACACGCTATATGGGGATAATCCCATCTGGACACGCTATATGGGGATAATCCCCCTCTGGGCCATTTGAATGAGGATAATCCCCTCTGGACACGCTATATGGGGATAATCCCCTCTGGACACGCTATATGGGGATAATCCCCTCTGGACACGTTATATGGGGATAACCCCCTCTGGGCATGTTATATGGGGATAATCCCCTCTGGGCATGTTATATGGGGATAATCCCCTCTGGACACGTTATATGGGGATAATCCCCTCTGGACATGTTATATGGGGATAATCCCCCTCTGGACACGTTATATGGGGATAATCCCCTCTGGACACGTTATATGGGGATAATCCCCTCTGGACATGTTATATGGGGATAATCCCCTCTGGACACGTTATATGGGGATAATCCCCTCTGGACACGCTATATGGGGATAATCCCCTCTGGACACGTTATATGGGGATAATCCCCTCTGGACACGTTATATGGGGATAATCCCCTGTGGACACATTATATGGGGATAATCCCCTCTGGACACGTTATATGGGGATAATCCCCCTCTGGGCCATTTGAATGAGGATAATCCCCTCTGGACACGTTATATGGGGATAATCCCTTCTAATGCATATGTTTCACATGTATGAAAAGTATACACATATGCATACGTGTTTAGCATATGATTGTCTACCAAAGTGTGATTCTAACCTTACTTGAAAGAATTTGAACCCAAAGTGTGATTCTAATCTTACTTGAAAGAATGTGAACCCAAAGTGTGATTCTAATCTTACTTGAAAGAATGTGAACCCAAAGTGTGATTCTAACCTTACTTGAAAGAATTTGAACCCAAAGTGTGATTCTAATCTTACTTGAAAGAATTTGAACCCAAAGTGTGATTCTAACCTTACTTGAAAGAATGTGAACCCAAAGTGTGATTCTAACCTTACTTGAAAGAATGTGAACCCAAAGTGTGATTCTAACCTTACTTGAAAGGATTTGAACCCAGTGTGAATCTAACCTACTTGAAAGAATTTGAACCCAAAGTGTGATTCTAACCTTATTTGAAAGAATGTGAACCCAAAGTGTGATTCTAACCTTACTTGAAAGAATGTGAACCCAAAGTGTGATTCTAATCTTACGTGAAAGAATTTGAACCCAAAGTGTGATTCTAACCTTATTTGAAAGAATTTGAACCCAAAGTGTGATTCTAACCTACATTGGTTAACAAGTGATTCAGAAACATGTAAACTATGTGTCATTATATCTGAATGTCTATCGAGTAATTATAGACAATATGTACATGTAACATCTCCGTTCTATACAATTCAGAACATAGTATTCATTCTTATGGAGGGCTGAATTGGATATGTAGGGTAAATCAGCAATATTTCAGTGGCTCTATGTTAGTGTAAATGGTTTCCTTACCTTTGACCACAAGATGGCAATCAGCAGACACTTTTCCGGAGGAATTTTGCGCAATACACTCCATCTTTCCACTATCCCCCACTGTGACCCTCCTGACGACCAACATGGCGACCCTTCCATCATATGACATCCTGTGACGACTGTCTGCCTTAACCTTTGACCCATCACAGTACCATGTGACTTCTGGTCGCGGGGAGCCAATCACCTCACAGTCTATGATAACTGGGTCACGTTCATTGGCAATTGCGGTTTCCGGCTTTTTCAAGAACACTGGTACCACTATATCAACTGATTCAGATTCTGAAGCAAGGAACGGATTAATGTAAATATATTTCAGCTGAATTGCAAAGCAAGTTTTTAAAACATTAGATTCATCCCTCTCGAGACTGTGCGATGATTTGTGTCTGATGACACATACAAACTTTTTAGTTTTTTGGCCATTTTTGTCTTCGAATACTCGATTATCATTTTGTTATTTGATACTCAAACGTTCTTACGAGTACTCGAACGCTAGTTGCGATCATTAATACAAAGTGAATATTTAGTTTTTTCAAAATAAAAATTAAATTCCAACTAAAATGAAAGGCTGGTGCGTATGTAATTACATAGATGCAGCTATATAATGTGGAATCTACAACTTGTGATAATCACACTTTTACAGCATTGACAAAGTTTTATTGAATCTCACCTTTGACAGTCACTTGACAGAAGGACCGTTTTTCTCCATTGACATTTTTCAGACAACATGAATACGTTCCAATGTCATCGAGAAATATTTCCACAATTTCCAGCTTTGCTTTGGCGCCATCAAAAGTCTGCTTGAAATCTGCGTTATTTCTCTGGATAACCCCATCCTTGTACCATGTAACGGTTTCAGCATCGGTGACTTGGCATTCCATGCAAAGTGAGTGGCCCTCACAGATTCTAACATCATCCAATTCTGTGATAAATGTCGGTGCCCCGGAAATTTTTTCTGAAGAATATACATGTATGTTCTAAAACATTGAAAAATATCAATATATACCGAGTCCCTGGACATCATGGAATTTCAATGTTATTCAATAATATAGATTCTTAAGGTAAAATTCTGTTCTGACTCAACCAATCACATGCTACGAGCATGCAGGTATAAGGCAGTGGTACCAAATTTAACTACCTGCATACCCTGATATAACGTACAGGGTTCATTCTAGGTCAGAAATTTTGGGAGAAGTGAGAAAGCGCGTGATCGCTTCCTTAAATGGTGTTCTTTAATATACTTCTGCAAAATAGGGTTAAAATGCAGAGTACAACCATTAAATACAACATTTGAATAGAAGGAGTGCTTTATAATGGGCCAGTGTATCTTACTAGACGGATCTGTAGTCCAGTGGTAACACACTGGACAGGTAATCCAGGGATCGCAGGTTCGATCCCCCGTCTGACCCTAATAAAATTAACAGTCTTTCAGATGGGACATTAAACCGAGGTCTCGTGTCGGTGCTTTACACTGTGCACGTAAAAGAACCAGAGGAGACTCTGGAATGGATCTCTGTCTGTATCATTGCACTATCCTCCAACAATCTAAAATGACTAATCCGTTCAGGAGGCGTCGCTCATATAGGCAACCGGTAGCGACGATAAATAAACGTAAAACACACACATACTAGACAAAATTTTGTTTGAAAATCGTAAAAACCAAAAAAATATATAAAAAAATTAGGGAGAAATTAGGGTCCCTAGGGCGACAATTTGGCCCACATCGCCCTCTAGAATGATCCCTGAACGTAGTGACTCATGTGGTCATGTATGCATGCATTGGCTCTTAGTCAGTGATCGGGAAAAGTCCACAAATAACAAGTATTACGAAATAAAACGTTTAATAAATTATTATTTTAGACTTCGGGCAAGCAACATGATGTCTCCAAAGTAACGAGCAAGGTCGCTCTATCCTTACAAAGAGAGTGTGCTATTTTATACCACTTATATGAACAAAACTTGAAAAGAAAAGATTAGCCTATTGCACCACAATCATTCTGAAACCAATCAGAATTCACTTGACTAATTATTCCAACAACCAATCACATACCTGCATGTACTCACACATGTGGCAACAAAGAAAACTTACCTTTGCCTTTTGTTACGTTGGAAACTTTAGAAACACTCACTTTTAACTATCAGTTTTCCTTTGGTTGATGCAAATCCCAACGGATTTTCAAACACACATTTATACTCCCCGGAATCATGAACAGCCGCCGGATGAATTTCCAGAAAGGCTTTTCCGGATTCTGAATCGAAGTCCATGGCGATCCGATCCTCGTCAGCTGACAGCTGGTTATCTCCCTTGTACCAAGTGACTTGAGGTAAAGGGGAGCTAACTACCATACACTCCAGCAGAACAGTGGCGCTCTCCACAGCAGATGTCGCTTTTAATGTGGCACTAATCTCTGGACAGCCTAAAACAAACAATAATATATTAATTTTCACCTTAAATTATTAAAAATTATAGTAATTTATCAAACATCTATTATAGATATTTTCGTTTCTCAGAAATCCGTGAACCATTTGCTCCACAAAATACCTTTATCGTTTCCCACACACAGCAGTCTTCGTAATATGAACATAACAATACCGTAATTATAGGATCTTACGTGAGCGCTGATTTCATACCATATTTTATGAAACGAGTTTTGGAATTTTGCTGTTAACCCATATCATTCTGGATACATTTAAAGGCTTTTGCAAACAACATAGATCCAGATCAGCCGCAGGATCTATGTTGTTTGCTACATAGCCAAGTGTCTTAACAATATCATGTGAATAGCAAACAGCATAGAGCCTGATCAGATGGCACATTCTGTGGCCGTTGATCTGGCTCTATGTTCTTTGCAAATACCGTTTGAACGGTATCCAGAATGAAATGGGTTAACAGCAAAATTCCAAAACTCGTTTCATAAAAGCGAGCCTTTTTGTGAGCTTAGTAGCAAAATTACAAATATGTGGTGTTGAAAGTAATACCGGTTAGCTGCTTACCGATACTTGAGCATGATTGCATATACAGTCATTTGTGTGTTTTACGTTTATTTATCATCGCTACCGGTTGCCCGTATGACCCATTCCAGAGTCTCCTCTGGTTCTTTTACGTGCATGGTGTACAACACCTCGGTTTACCGGTAAAGTCCCATCTGAAAGACTACTTAATTTTATTAGGGTCAGATGGGGGATCGAACCTGCGATCCCTGGATTACCAGTCCAGCATGTTAACCACTGGACTACAGATCCGTCTGTAAAACAAAGATTTGTGACCGCTGTTTAATTTATAGCAACGGGATGCAGAAGAGCGAATGACTGAAGGGTGTAGGTGTGTTCCGATTAACCAATGAAAACTCTCCGTTCTGCCTTTCTTCGATATGATTGGAGAATAGTAGTCATCCAATATACATGTGCATTATATATAACTGTTATATAACTGTTGTTTAATTTGTTGACATGCTATCCATATTAAATGAGAACAAACAATTATGTGATAGGTTTTTGGAACGTGCAGAATTATAGTTGCCGTGCATTAACTTGGCAATAAAGTGAAGGTATGCTAGGTTAGTCCATTGTCATAAATAGGGAGTTACTGGTAATTATAAGGGAGTAAATTATCAATTATAAGGGAATTAATTATCAATTATAAGGGAGTAACTTATCGATAATAAGGCAGTTAATTATCAATTATAAGGAGTAAATTATCAATTATAAGGGAGGAAATGATCAATTATAAGGGAGTAAATGATCAATTATAAGGGAGTAAATTATCATTTATAAGGAATAAATTATCAATTATAAGGGAGTAAATTATCAATTATAAGGCAGTAAATTATCAATAATTATAAGGGAGTTAATTATCAATTATAAGGAGTAAATCATCAATTATAAGGGAGTAAATTATCAATAATTATAAGGGAGTAAATTATCAATTATAAGGGAGTAAATTATCAATAATTATAAGGGAGTAAATGATAAGGGAGTTAATTATCAATTATAAGGGAGTTAATTATCAATTATAAGGGAATAAATTATCAATTATAAGGGAGTTAATTATCAATTATAAGGGAGCTAATTATCAATTATAAGGGAGTAAATGATCAATTATAAGGGAGAAAATTATCAATTATAAAGGAGTAAATTATAATATTGTTCCATTAGGAAAGGGAAAGTGTGATTCAGTTATTTTCATAGACTACTACCCACCTCAAATAGGTACTACACCACCTCATAGAGGTACAACCCCACCTCCATATAGGTACTGGGAATGATGTATCCACTGTTATTCTCAGGTTTATTATGGATCCACTAGTATGCTAGACTACCAATGTGTTAACATATGTTTGTGAAGGCAACAAAAACCTTACACCTCTCCCTATATTGTTCTAGATTAAATCATGGTCATTTATTAATGTTATGTATCCTAATATAATATATGGGTTAGTTAATAGGTTGCATGGGGTATCACTCAAGCCTACAGATTCTCCAGCCCTTGTTGGGGTTTATCAACGCCTGTGTGTCCCCTACATCATTGGATTCCCGTGAACAATGCCGGTAATCTGTATCAATGAGCAATATAACAAACATACATTGTGCACAAGGTACTAAGCAACTAATGAAGCAACAACATCTATCGCACAACATCTATGGATTCCATTGAACAACCTCATTAACCCTTAACCCTTTCAACACCACAGACCTCTAAATAGGCTTACAAAAAAGTGTAGATCCAGATGAGCCGGCTCGTGACGAGCCGTCTCATCAGGATCTGCACTTTTTTCAAGTAATGTAACTATTTTTAGAATTTTTTTTACCCATTTTGATAAATGAACTGATCTAAATGTAATTTTGTTATTAATTTATTTGTCTAAAAATATCATGGACCAGTCCATGTTAGTTACTTGGTGTTGAATTGGGTTAAACTGCTGAATCATTTGGAAGGAATGTGCAAACAACATAGATCCAGATCCAGACAGAATCTATGTTGTTCGTTAATCAGCCAAGTGTTTTAGCTCCACTATCTGATTACCAAACAGCATAGAGCCTGATGAGATGGTACACTCTGTGCACGTTCTGTGCCGTCTGATCTGGCTCTATGTTGTTTGTAAAGGCGACTTTAGTCGTGATTAGCAGGTTAAGGGTTAATCTGAATTGTTGATCATTTCTATAAATTACAATATTATAAAAGTAAAAGTAAAGTGTTTGTTTTTTGTGAAAGGGCCAGTCATTTTTTACTTATGAGACAACTCTTATGAACATCAGTACTGCCCGAATCCTATCCTTGCTAGCCAGGCGCAAGACTGATAGGTAATCAGTAGTCATTATTTAACTAGCTGGTGGCTCACAAATCGGCCATATCAGAATGAACCCCTAACGAGGTTCAAACCTGCACCTCCTATTCCATACATAAGTGGACACCTTAACCACTAGGCCACGGAGATATGAGGTTATGTTCCCTACATGTACATCTATGGAAGCCCTCAAATGTTGAAGTGTGACCTTGACCTTAGTAGCAGCCTCCTAGATTTATGTTTGACACATCATCATGTCATGCTGAACAGTTGCATTTACAGTCAAACCTGTGTTAGTGGTCACCTCTATTAAGCAGCCAACCTGTATTAAGCAGCCAGTTTCCAGATTCCCAATCGGTTGTTTTATTATATATTTGACCTCTATTAAGCAGCCACCTGTGCTAAGCAGCCACTTTCTCTGACTCCCTTGGCTGGCTGCATAAGACAGGTTTGACTGTATATTTCAAAACCAGTCCATAAATGTGGAACTTATAGAATCCACTTGGCCATGCCATGATTTATGTAGAAAAGCCTGCCTTCCCTCCCCTCATCCCTCCCCATCCCTCTCTAGCGAGTTTTATCTCTGTGACCTTGCCCTAGATGTCATCCATCACACACAATCATGTCAGGGGGTTGACCACTTGCATGAATTACTATGAGAAAAATGTGTCCATGTGTGAGTGAGCACAGGCACAAGACACACATTTTTGTTTTGCCCTATGGTCATATAGTAAGTACCAGTAATGTAGACATTACTTACTATATGACCATAGGGCAAAAAAAGGAAAAGATTTATGTCTTGTGCCTGTGTGTACGAGTTACAGTAGCAGAGCAGACGTCAAATAGCAGACATGCAAAGAGATGCAATCAAGCAATCCTATTTTGTCAAAGATGTCCGCTGATTCGCACATTCATCAACATAGTACATCATTGAGACTGCTCCTAGAAGTTAAAGAATCCATACATTACCTGAAGGGCGTCCAAGATGTGAATGAATGGCAGACAATGTATTTGTATGTTGATTGGTGTCTGCTGCTTCACCAGGAACTTCTTCTCTGAAAGCAGAAGACACTGCCAGTACAACCTATATGTTCCATTTCTGTGCAATGGATACGGCAGCTGCCTCTTAACCGAGGGTGTGTGAGCATAAAACCGGCCAGAACCACGGAGGTAGTGTCAGTTAGAGGCAGAACCGCGGAGGTAGTGTCAGTTAGAGGCAGTTAGGCAAGGCGCTTAAATCCACATTGCTTCTTCGCTCTCCATTACGATGATAAGATACTTCAAGAACGAGATCTCAAGATCGATTAATCTAAAGATGTACGAAAAAGATGTACATAAAAAACAAACAAATATTTATCTTGTTTATTTGAAAGCATAACATATCTCAGAAGCCATTCTCCACCTTCCTTAGAACCACCAACTTCTCCGAAGCTACTGAACCTTCCTTAGAACCACCAACTTCTCCGAAGCTACTGAACCTTCCTTAGAACCACCAACTTCTCCACCTTCCTTAGAACTACCAACTTCTCCACCTTCCTTAGAACCACCAACTTCTCCACCTTCCTTAGAACCACCAACTTCTCCGAAGCTACTGAGATGCACTCCTCAATTCTCCACCTTCCTTAGAACCACCAACTTCTCCGAAGCTACTGAGATGCACTCCTCAATTCTCCAGCTTCCTTAGAACCACCAACTTCTCCGAAGCTACTGAGATGCACTCCTCAATTCTCCACCTTCCTTAGAACCACCAACTTCTCCGAAGCTACTGAGATGCACTCCTCAATTCTCCACCTTCCTTAGAACCACCAACTTCTCCGAAGCTACTGAGATGCACTCCTCAATTCTCCACCTTCCTTAGAACCACCAACTTCTCCGAAGCTACTGAGATGCACTCCATTTCACCTTCCTTAGAACCACCAACTTCTCCGAAGCTACTGAGATGCACTCCTCAATTCTCCACCTTCCTTAGAACCACCAACTTCTCCGAAGCTACTGAGATGCACTCCTCAATTCTCCAGCTTCCTTAGAACCACCAACTTCTCCGAAGCTACTGAGATGCACTCCTCAATTCCATCGACTGTTGTATAAATTTTACTTCGCTCTTGAGTGTACTTATGCTACTTTATGTTTTGATCCAAGACTAAATATATCTATTATAAATGAAACATTTGGTTAAATGGTCAAGTATGTACTGTGTATGGACCATACTATATTCGCATGCATCCCTGTGGTATCAGAAATGGCGCACTTATGACATGATCATATAGGCAGATTTCATAAAGAGCACAATGGTCAACAAAAGTGGAACCCGCCTCAATGGTAGAGTGGTTAAGCTGACTTGTGTACCACTGTAACCTATCATCATTGATCGTCACAAGTTCGAGCCCCGCAGTTGGCAGTTTCTTACAGAGGTGTGCCAAGTGCTGGCTAACCGTTGGAGCCTGCCCAGGAAAGGTGTTGTTAGGTGACTGCTCGCCGCTCATATGGGCAACAGATAGCGACATTAAATAAACTTAAATTTAAAAAAAAAAAATTAAAAATGGAAGATGACATGTGCGTAAGTATATGACATCACAAACATACAGCCGATTGGCTGTCCGATTAGCGCAATGGTTAGCGCGCTCGCTTCTCACCAATGCGACCCGGGTTCAATCCTCGGACAGGAAAGTATGTGAGATGGTAAGGTGGTCGCCAGATCGGACAGGTGGGTTTTCTCTGGGTACTCCGGTTTCCTCCCACATGAATGACCACATATACGCTTTCATCCGCGCCAACGAGAGTGATTAATATAAGTTGTTAAAACTTGCTTCGCAATCGTTGTAAAATAAATAAAGTTTTAAAAAACATACAGCCAATGTGATTCTCTAAAATTTCAATATACAGGAATGTACGGAGCTCATCTGAGTACCGGTATGCGGGAGTGTAAGGTCCTAGTATAAGGATCCAGACACTCCTGTACACTTGGATATATGTGTTCTATACCCTACTTAAATTTACCGCACACTGTTTGACTATTATAATCAGTTTATAAACAAATAAAAAAAGTGTAATCTAACCCTTTGTTCAAATCTGGTTTCTCCTCGGTCGCCATGTGTACCGGCACAATGTCTTCGATGGATTTAAACTTCAATGGTGACCCATCAGCTGGATCTCGACTCAGCACTACCTTAGCCTCCGATTTATCCCCCCATGACTCCTTCTTCGAAACCGACATATTTTCCGATACTGAACTCAGGTCATGCTCCACTAATTCTGTTCCGTCTAAGTCTTTCGTGCGTTTAATATTATAATTATTATGTGTGAAATAGTTAGAACCCCTTGATGTGAGTTTGTGTTTAGTTTTTGATACATCCTTTTCATACACTGAAGAACTTCCGCCAGGGGAAGTAATCTTCTTTTCAATGACTGTGTCAGTTTCACGGGTTTCTGTACGACTTTGAGTTCTCCGCAGTTTTTTCCACTTGGTTATTGTCGTGTCTCCATCCTCAACACGACTCACTTCCCGGACGGTGACTGTTCCATCATCACCGTGGATAACTGATATTGCACCATTGTTTCCCGGGGTTGATGGGATATCCAGAGACAAACTGTTATTCAGCTGGATTTTTGCTGAAGAAATAAAAAAAACAATTACAGAGGTAGAAACTAAGGATGAGACCGAATATCCGAATACCTGACCGAATATTCGAATCCTATTTCGGTATTCAAATATAAAAAATATATAAAATTCAGTTTTTGTTTTAATATGTTATTTCTAGTTATTGCAATCCATAAAGTCCACTGACTCGCACCTCCTCGGGTGGTGTTTGCTCAAGAGTGAAAACTTGGCCACATGTTCCCAATTTCATACGCCCTCAGACGTCTTGACACTTTCTACAAGGTGTTGTTTTAGAAGCAGGTATAGACCTCCACAAGTCATGAATACGATAGGTAAGTAGGCATCTTTAACTTTAAAGCATATTTTAATACCAATATAAAATATTGATAAAAAAATATACGATAAAAAACGGCGTGAACAAAAATCACTAACTAAATCGATGTAAATATATACCAATTTCATGAGATGTAAAATACATGCGTGTACCGGTGAATAGAGGTCAGGTTGGAAAAAGAACGATTTTATGTGAAATATTCATTGAATATTCGTATACTATTCGAACACCACTTTCAGTCCCATCCCTAGTAGAAACTTAAATTCTCTGCAGACTATTAATTTTATTAGCTCATTAAAACAAGTAAATCGTAAATCCTTTTCTCGGAAATATGTAAATTTCCTAGTAAATAGTTGTTATCAACAATAAGAGTAATTGCTTGTACAAAATCTCTTAAATTGCTTTAAAATACATGAACAAATTAATGTTCAACAATAAACAGCTTTTATCAATAAAAATATAAATGTCAAAACAACATAAAGAAAGAGAAGTGATTTATCAAAACCATAATGATGAACTTTGCTTCAAACCAAAAGTCAATGTTTTTAATTAAAATTAATATAACAGAGCAAACAATGTAGTTTTCTTTGTAGTCGCCTCCACCGAGTCCAGTCGCTAGAAGATTTATAGTCATTAATTATACTTTAATGCATCTCATTTATCACCATTATTTGCACCAATCATTTTAAGGGTCGTGGTAGTGGTAAAATCAGTCGTGGTCAGATCTGCTATTGCTTGGCATGCATATTCAAATCCTGACTTATATTCAATATAAATCTCAATGTTAGGCTATTTATAGTACTCACCCAATGATTTGTCATTCCTCGATGTCTCTTGTATTGCACTTTCACAATTGTTTTCACCTGCAGTTCCATTCTCCATATGTTTCTCCTCTCCATCATTAATCTCACTAATCACATGTGTATCACTTGTCCCATCATCCACACACATTGGTCCATTTTGAACTTTATCCCCATTTATTTCAACTGTACTCTTCTTTTTCAAGTCTTCCTCTACTTCTGAAGAGTCACAACTCTCTTCCTCCAGAATTGGAATATCTGCTGAAGGAATTTCAATCCCATTCTTATGATCTGGAAACTCCTCTACCGCACCCAGAATTTCAGAGAATGCTGCTTCAATCTCCATTGTGGATAGTAAGTTTTCTAGATCATTTGATGGAGTCAATGATTTTCTCTTTTCTTCCAGCCAAAGTAAGCAAGGACTAAGTCTACTGTCGACTTCGCTTCTTATGTTTACATGTAAATGTTCACTACCATCTTGTTTATCATCATATTTTATATCAGATTTAGAATTTATCTTAATACTTTTATTATCTACTTCACTTTTATTTTCATTCTTTACAACTGAATACTGTTTATCTATTTTTGGACTGAACACTTTTTGGACTTGCTCAACAACAGTAGTAGTGCTATTACCTGTTGTATTGATTTTCGATTCAGAGTTACTTTTATCTCTTCTCAAATTTATCAGTTTATTTTGTTTATTTCTTTCAACATCAGCTCTTGAGACAAGAATATGTGTAGCTTTGGTTTTTGTTTTATCACTACTCCCTTCCTGTTCTTTAACCTCAAACTTACTTGTACTATGACTCTTATCACCTGCTCTATTGCTCTTGTCACTTGCTCTATCGCTCCTATGACTTGTTCTATCACTCTTATTCTTATTGGCTCTTTCGAAAATCTCACATTTTTCGAGTATCCTATTCTTTTTTTGATTTTCCAATTTCTTTACTGTATCTTTAAGCAATTCAACAGGTTTACTTTTATCAGCAGTATTAGAATCTACACTACTGCATTGTATCGCGAGTTTTTCACCTTCATTATAAGAATGTCTTCTAAGAGTTCGCCTTTGATTTATCTCTGTATTATCTGATACAGTTTGTTTCTTATCTAAAAGTTTTTCTTTTTGATTATATCTATCACTGTGATGTCTCAATCTAAGTTTTGATTCTACTTTCACTTCACCTTTAATATCACTAGAATGACAATTGTTCACATTATCTGAATACTTTTGATCAACCGCTTCATGAGAATTGTTCAAAGTTTTTATGATCTCAGTCTTTATATTTTCCGTGTCTCTTTTCTTAGTTGTTTTAGAACTGGAGTGGTGCTGGACTGTTCTGGGAAATGGTGGTTTAGTATCACTGGATAACTTTCTGGAATGTTTCAGTTTATGTCTTTCAGTCAATGAAACATCACCATTTGCTAAAACTTTGTGAGACTTTTCTTTAACTTCTGCGATTTCAGTGTCAATTTCTTTAACACTTTTCTCTGTTACACTCTGACTACGAAGTACTGGTGGACCATTTGATAACTGGATAATTCCGTTTGTAACTGGTTCTGAAGCTTTTTTGTGAATGAAACTCTGACTTCTTTGTAAACCAATCTGACTACCTTCTGAAATGAGAAAGGATAATCTATGTCAAACAAAATGCTTTAACCAATTATATATTACGGTAATAAAACTGCAGACCAGATAAAATTCCATTAACCCTTTCAACACCACAGACCTCTATATAGGCTTACAAAAAGTGTAGATCCAGATGAGCCGGCTCGTGACGAGCCGTCTCATCAGGATCTGCACTTTTTGCAAGTAGTATTACTAATTTTAGACAAAATTACCCATCTTGATAAATGAACTGGTCCGAATGTAATTTTCTTATTCATTTATTGGTCTAAGAATATCATGGACCAGTCCATGTCAGTTACTTGGTGTTGAAAGAGTTAACCAATTATATATTACGGTAATAAAACTGCAGACCAGATAAAATTCCTTTATTCCATAAATTTAAATCCAAAGAAGACACAGGAAGTCTGTAGGACTTCATTTTCGTGAGAAATTTGTACAAATCTTCACCCAATTTGGCTGAACGGTCATACTTTGGGTGGCGTCAAGAGGTGCTTCCATTTTACCACCTTCTGCTTCCAGCCTCCATTGTTGGCTAGCTTATGGTGAAGAAGAAGCTGAGTGCAATAAGTCATCTTTGCCGGTACGGCCTCTCTGGTGACAAGCCCTATGTGATGCCTTCCAGGGTGTCACACGGGAAAAGAGAACCACATGGCCTCAACCTGAACCATAGTGGACATGGAAGATGTCTACCCCTAGATGTGTGGCACACATAACCTGGTGCCCATGAACAGACAACCAACTATTGGATAATAGCTCTGATTGGGATTCGGCCTGTGCTTCCAGGATAGGTGCTTCAAAGGTAGGTAATATGGCCAGATTCTAAGTGCTTCAAAGGTAGGTAATATAGCCAGAAGCTAAGTAACGTGTGACATAAAACCGAGGTAGCTGAAGACAGAGATAGCTGAAGACAGAGGTAGGTGAAGACAGAGGTAGCTGAAGACAGAGGTAGCTGAAGACAGAAGTAGCTGAAGACAGAGGTAGCTGAAGACAGAGGTAGCTGAAGACAGAGATAGCTGAAGACAGAGGTAGCTGAAGACAGAGGTAGCTGAAGACAGAGGTAGCTGAAGACAGAGATAGGTGAAGACAGAGATAGCAGAGATATGGCCAGAAGCTAAGTAACGCCTGACAAGCTCTGATTGGGATCCGGCCTGTGCTTCCAGGATAGGTGCTTCAAAGGTAGGTAATATGGCCAGAAGCTAAGTAACGTGTGACATAAAACCAAGGTAGCTGAAGACAGAGATAGCTGAAGACAGAGGTAGGTGAAGACAGAGGTAGCTGAAGACAGAGGTAGCTGAAGACAGAGATATATATAGGCCAATGGTGATCTAAAGCAAACCATAGTACAACACATTCAATGACATGGCAAACACTATAGCGTTTCCTGCTGTTACTGTAAACACTAGTCGACTGTTAACTAGAATCTTTTCTCATTCTGACAAAGTTCTACCAACTGGGTTTTACTGTTTCTGTGTTATTAATGCTGTACGTAAACTTATAGTGTACACTTTTCAACATATATATTCTTATAGTGATAAACTGCAGCTATATCTAACCATTCTTTAAAATACAGTCAAACCTGTCTTAATGTTCACCTCTATTTAAAAAGTCAACCTGCAATAAGCAGCCAGCTTCCTCATTCCCTATGTTGCATTTTCTTATATACATGTATTTCATCTCTCCATTAGGCAGCCACCTATTCAAAGCAGCCACTTTCTGTGATTTCCCTTGGCTGACTGCTTAAGACAGGTTTGACTATAATATTATAATAGACTGTAATCTCAATCCAGAGAGGACACAAACATCTTATAGCAGGAATAATTTTATTATCATCCCTTAAGGGGGTATAACTTTTAGGATGAGCTAAATATTGACCCAAAATAAATACTGCTTACTAGACCAAAGTCACTTTTGCAAACAGTTTAGAACCAGATCCTATACTGTTTGATATTCGGATAGTGGAGCTAAAATATTTGGCTGAATAGCAAACAACATAAGATCCACATGGGCCAATGCCGTGTCTGATCAGGATCTATGTTGCTTGCACATTCCTCCCAATTTATTCAGCATTTTAAGGGTTAACTTAACATGAAGGAAGCATGGCACTTTTTTTTTTCATTTTGAGGCCCCTAGCGGGTAACCCCTATTATTTCCAGTTATAGACATATAATGTACAACATACATATAAGTGATATGGCTATATATATTGACATGAATAGTTATACATTCACATATTTGATGCAAGGTCATTTCTTTTACAGTATTATTATGATAACTTGTTTATATTATGCATATTCACATTTTATGAATATAATAGGTATTGTTTTGTTTTGAACTTGCTTAGTAATCAAGCTAAAAGAAATTGGTATAAAACAATCTTTGGGTCAATATCTAGATCATGCCACGCCCTTTAATTCCCGGTAACTCTCAACATGAAGAAAGAGACCGAGAACATCGAATTTAACAGTCTTTCAGTTGGGACTTTAAACCGAGGTCTCATGTCGGTGCTTTACACCATGCACATAAAAGAACCAGAGGAGACTCTGGAATGGGTCTCTGTCTGTATCATTGCACTATCATCCAACAATATAAAATGATTAATCTCTTCAGGAGGCGTCGCTCATATTGGCAATCGGTAGCGACGATAAACGTAAAACACACACAAACATGGAATAAGTTCAACATTTTATGGCCAATTGACCGACATTGGAAATGTCCATGATTTCTAAGTGCATAAATCTGTGGAAGTCGTGATAGCGCAGTCGTAGCGCATTCGCTACAGGTGTGAAAGGCCCAGAGTTCGAGCCCCGCTGGAGCTGTTACAATTGTGCCCTCAGGCAAGGCATTTAAATTCCACATTGCCTCTTCTCTCTCCATTGTGGCGAGTTGCATGTATGTATGTATGTATGTATGTATGTATGTATGTATGTTCCATTAATGTCAAACCCCTTGCGGGGACCTAGACATGTTTTCCTGGGCAGACTTAGCTGACCATAGTGGTTAACCAGTACTAAGCAATGTGTGTGAGGTGCCTTGCTCAATGACAGTACATACGTGGCCTGACTGAGTATCGAACCCGGACCGTTCGATTCCAAATCCGACACTCTACCATTGGACCACAGACGCCAGAAGAACTTGTTTCGCAATCAAGCTCAAATAAATTTGTATACACATAAAACTGAAGAGCAATAAATAACATATTGACATCCCTTTTATTATACCAAATGACATTAAACAAAATTGCAAATGAACATGATAAAATTTAAAGACTACGACCAAAGATACCATGTCACTTCAACCCTCCTTCAAATTTTTATTCAAAGCTTTTAACAGAGTAAAAACCTAATAAAATGTCAATCAAAATGTTCATAGTTTCTCGTTAAACAAATAACAAAAACAAAGATAATTGGTTTTTTCTCATGTTCACAAGGTAGATATAAATAAGCATGCAATTTTCTTATTTTGCTTAGAAACCACATCTAATGATCAATTTTAATATTTAATTCGTAAGTTCTGTCCTTTGTGTTGGATTTGCTGTTTATTATGGTCAGAATATAAACACGTTTCATCAATACGTTATTTACTCTGTTTAAAGGTATACATTTTATTGCGAAACAAGTTTTAGCGACTTAGTTTATACAAATTTATTTTAGCTTGATTGCGAAACAAGTTATTTCAACTTATATTAATCACTCTCGAGACCTCATTCCTGATGGAATCCATCGCCACAAGGGAGAGAGAAGAGGCAACGTGGAATTTAAATGCCTTGCCTAAGGGCATAATCGTAACAGCTCCAGCGGGGCTCGAACTCCGGACCTTTCGCACCTGAAGCGAACGCGCATCCACTGCGCTATCACGACTTCCACAAACTTATATTAATCACTCTCGTTGACCAGGATGAAAACGTATGTGGGAGGAAACAGGGAGAACAGGTTATAATGTCACCAAGCGTAATGATGAGTTGGGTTTTATGGACCACCGACACGGTTTAGGTTATATGTCACACAAGGGTAATGATGAGTTGTGTTTTACAGACCACCGACACGGTTTAGGTTATATGTCACACAAGGGTAATGATGAGTTGGGTTTTACGGATCACCGACACAGTTCAGGTTATAAGTCACCCGAGAGTAACAAATATTTGGGTTCCACATTTCATCCAAATAAACATATGACTGTTCAGTGTTCACAAACAATTAGCCACTTCCTACAATTAGCCACTTCCTACAGTTAGGCACATTGTGCAGTTAGGCACCTTGTACAGTTAGGCACCTTGTACAGTTAGCAAACCAAATACAGTTAGCCACGTCCTACAGTTAGCCACCTCATACAGTTAGGCACCTTGTATAGTTAGCAAACCTCATACAATTAGCCACTTCCTACAGTTAGGCACCTTGTACAGTTAGGCCACTTGTTCAGTTAGCAAACCTCATATAATTAGCCACTTCCTACAGTTAGGCACCTCATACAATTAGCCACCTTGTACAGTTAGCAAACCTAATACAGTTAGCCACCTTGTACAGTTAGCAAACCTAATACAGTTAGCCACCTTGTACAGTTAGCCACCTTGTACAGTTAGGCACCTTGTACAGTTAGCCACTTCCTACAGTTAGACACCTTGTACAGTTAGCCACCTCGTACAGTTAGCAAACCTAATACAATTAGCCACTTCCTACAGTTAGGCAAAGGTACGGTAGTTGTCCCAGTTCTAAACTAGAGATTGTTTTGGAAAAATATGTATGTCTCGCACTCACTGTTGTTTCAGTGGAGCAATAAAAGCATCGAAGTGAAATGGCAATAAAAAGCAATACTGTAAAACACTATAATTTCGCGAACACTTTTGTGATTTTCACGATTTTGAACATTTTCAATTTGTAGTATTATGAAGTAGTACCTAACCAAACAGTTCTCCAATATGAAATACCAAAACAGAGAAAACATTAATGAATAATTTTGTTTTAAAAAACAACATTTAGAGATGAACCACAGACAAACGCTGTGTCATAAAAATGCTTACAGGGCCATAAATCCGCAAAACTATCATCCAATCAAAACAGGATTACAATATGGACAAGTACACATAATACTGATGCGTCCTGTCAGGTTTGGTGAAAATCCAACTGCAGCTGTAGAGATGAAGCGTAGCCATGGTAAAATTTGACAGACAAAAATATTTAAAGGGAGGTAAATATGAAAAAAATAGCATCCAAATGAAATTTGATTATAATTATAACAAATAAACATCATATTGATGCTTCATGTCTGTTGAAGTTTGGCAAAAACCCAACAACGTATTTTGGAAGACACCGACAAGATTTGTGTTATAAAAATGTTTAAAGGTCTGTAAATCGGCAAAATAATCTTCCACAATCGGAACGGGATTAAAATATGCACAACTAGACATAATACTGATGCTTCCTATCAAGTTTGGTGGACATCCAACAATGGTGCAGTATAGACGGGTAAAATTTGACAGGCAAAAATGTTTAACGGGTATGTGGTAAATCTGCAAAAAGTTCATTCAACCGGAACGTGATTAAAATATGCATAACTAGACATAATACATATGCTTCCTGTCAAGTTTTGCGAAAGTTCAGCAAGAGGTTTTGGAGATGAAGGACGAACAAGGTAAAATTGGACAGATAGACAGCAAAGGCAAGAACAATATATCTCCCCCGGGGGTGGGGGAGGGAGACACAATTACCTGTATGCCCCTGGAAACACACTGGGTCTCAGTCGAGTATATAAATTCTACTAATATTAATTCCATTGCACTAGCATCCATTAACACCAACAGTTTTATTGTAGGAAACAAATCACATTTTACACGGGAGGTATGTGAGGTGGTACGGTGGTCGCCAGATCGGACAGGTGGGTTTTCTCCGGGTACTCCGGTTTCCTCCCACATGAATGACCACATATACGCTTTCATCCGCGTCAACAAGAATGATTAATATAAGTTGTTAAAACTTGCTTCGCAATCGTTGTAAAATAAATAAAGTTTAAATTTCATTTAGTAATTCATATCTATTTTTTTTAAAACAAACATTGAAGTAATAATTTCATATTAACAAAATGTTCAATTGTTAAATCCAACATGCACATTAAAATATGACCAAACAACATCATAACAATATATTATTATCCGCTACTTTCGCCCAGAGCAGTTGGTAGTTCATTGTCGCTGTTGTAAGACATCTAACTAGTGTATAACAGTTTGCATGCAGGCCCAAAATGAAACTTTCCAAATTGTTCTATTCGTAAAATTAACCTTTTTTTCTCTCTCAAATTTATTCCAACAACGGAGTACAATAAATCTTTCTTCTTGTTAAATTAAACTTTTTTCTATAGTTTGTCATCATAAAAAAATTGTGCATCATTGCTACTATATTCTCCACTTTAGAATTGTTGAAATTAATGTAGCATGTGAACTTCTACTTTCCGATCATAAACAAACATTATGTCCTATGAAATTACCCATTTTCATACAAATTATCTGATAGAAAATTACCCAATATTTGATACTTTTTGACTTTTGTAACGTATGTGATGGCAACTAGACAATAATTTGATACACGAGTACCTGAATACATTTCCGATTGAGTACCGATTGAGTACTCATGTACTCGGAAATGATTATTTGATTCTTGGATAGATGTATATTTACATGGATGAGGCATTTCCGGCAATGATTATTTGATTCTTGGATAGATGTATATTTACATGGATGAGGTATTTCCGGCAATGATCATTTGATTCTTGGATAGATGTATATTTACATGGATGAGGTATTTCCGGCAATGATTATTTGATTCTTGGGCATTTCCGGCAATGATCATTTGATTCTTGGATAGATGTATATTACATGGATGAGGCATTTCCGCTTACATACACTATTTTCTTCATCTTAGGTGACATCCAGATAGAATATATAAGTGGTACAAAAACACCTGTCAAATCTGTCAGACCATTGACTTGTTTTTGAATGAACACCATCCTGTAAACAGGGATTATATTCACACTTACGATTCAGCGGGTAGATTATTCCCCCCACCCCCCACTGCCTCCCCAGAATAAGATAATTACTGTTCATTGACCTTTGCACTCAGTTTTTTCATGAAATGTTATTGAATTATCATTTTGCAGTTGTACTGATCTATTCGTTTTGCAAACCTATTTAGAAGTATGTAGTGTTGAAAGGTTTAGCACATTTCCTCTGGATATCTTAGTTTAACCCACTGCATGCTAGCGGCAGATAAAATCACTTTTGCAAACAGCATAAAGCCAGATCAGACGGCACAGAACGTGCCATCTGATCAGGCTCTATATAGAACGTTCCATCTGATCAGGCTCTATACAGAACGTGCTGTCTGATCAGGCTCTACACAGAACATGCCATCTGATCAGGCTCTATGCTGTTTGCTATTCGGATAGTGGAGCTAAAACAATTGACTAAATAGTAAACAACATAGATCCTGATCAGACATGGCGGCTGATCTGGATCTATGTTGTTTGCAATTGTGATTTTATTTACTCAGCAGGCAAAAGGCTTAAAATAGACTTGTACCAGTATTCAAATGGCAACAATGTTTTCAGTTTTGTATTTCGATCTCATTTTATCGCGAGTTCCAGTGCTAGATTACAGACTCCGAGGCGATGCTAAATTACCACTGCTGAATTATGATTTTGTGGGTACATATACAAACCATTGGCTTTTGAGTGGTACACATTAAATACTGAAGATCGCATGTAGGTCAAAACATTCACAGATACTTAGTAAAAGATATAATAGACTTTTTTACTGTTGACGATCTCGAATTTTGGTAATACAAGCATATTAAATGAGAAATAAAATGCAAATTGCTCTCCTTTGTGCATTTTTCGTATCCTAGAATAATATACATAGAATAGCATTCAATGGAAACAGGTCATGTTTTAATGTTACAGGTCTTGTTACCTCTACAAGGAGATTGTTTTCAACGCAGTTTTATTTGTTTGTTTGTGTGTTTGTTAGCATAATTACACAAAAACATGTTCAGGAATATTTTTGGGAACATTAGCCATTGTCCTAAGGACCAATCCATGAACATGTGCTGTTTCGGATGTGGTTGACAATGTGGCTGCGGCCGTGTGCTCAGTGTGGCTGAGGTATGAGCTCTACTGAGTGTCCCTTAGCCATAAGCCTGGCAACATCATTGTCACATTCAGGGAGAGTGGGCTAGTTGCAATCATCATGGGACTTTGTTGTTGCTATGTTAGTTGTTGTTGTTGCTACTAAGTTGGGTTCTTGTGTTCTTGGATCCAGGATTTCAGGCCTAAGATTTTATGGAGACAAGTTTCCATGTCCAGGCCTTGTTGGGTTCTTGTGTTCTTGGATCCAGGATTTCAGGCCTAAGATTTTATGGAGACAATTTTCCCTGTCCAGGTCTTGTAAAATGCTTAATAAAACAAAGTTCATTTCTTAAGATTTATTTTTATAAAAATAAACAGCATATGGCTGAATATTGGCGGGTATATACATGTAATGATTGGATCTTCAAGTAATACTGTATGATTGGGCAGTCTCCCCTAGCAGTCTCCACTAGTGAATCTCCGCTAGCTAGCAGTCTCCACTAGTGAATCACCGCTAGCAGTCTCCACTAGTGAATCTCCACTAGCTAGCAGTCTCCACTAGTGAATCTCCGCTAACAGCCTCCACTAGTGCATAATTATTAACCCATTCAACACCAAGTAACTGACATGGACTGGCCCATGCTACTTTTAGACCAATAAATTAATAAGAAAATTACATTTCGACAAGTTCATTTATCAAAATGGGTAATTTTGTTTAAAAATAGTAATATTACTGGCAAAAAGCCTACTTACTTAGAGGTCTGTAGTGTTGAAAGAGTTAAGCACCAATTTGTCTTTTGGTTGTCTACAAATAATGGAACATAATAACTTTGTCCCATTTTAGATTGCTTTGCATGGTTAGGCCTAAATATTTTGCATCATTTACTTTTTGAAGGGGATGGTTATGGAGTTTATATGTAAAGAGAAATGGCTTACGTTTTTGTGTGATGCTGAGTAGGTTACATTTATCGGGATGACATTTCATGAGCCAATCTTGCTCCCATCTACCAGCTGAATCAATATCTTCTTGGAGTAATGTGGTGTCATTTTTGGTTTTAATTTCTTTATAAATGATGCTGTCATCAGCGAAGAGACGAAGGGTACTATGTTGGATATATTCAGATAGATCATTAATGTAGATGAGGAATAGGATTGGGCCCAGAACTGTGCCTTGGGGTACACCCGATGTAACAGGGGCCGTGTCGGACATTTCACCCTCCAGACAACAATCTGGGTCCTATCTGATAGAAAGTCGTTAATCCAGTTAAAAGCGTTACATTTTTGCCATAGTATTCTAGTTAATAAAGAAGATGCTTGTGTGGAACTTTGTCAATTTAAATGCTTTGGCAAAGTCCATGATAATGATGTCTGTTTGAATATTATCGTCATTTGATTTTGTAATAGATTGAAGAGGATGTCAGTTGAGTTTCGCAGGAGCGGGATGTTCGAAAGCCGTGTCATCAGAGTATGTTATTAGATTCTAGATGGTTCATGATATTGCTTGATATTATATGTTCTAGTAGTTTGCAACATATACATGTAAGGGATATTGGTCTATAATGATAGCATCATGTTTATCACCTTTTTTAAAAACTGGGCATACATTTGCATGTTTCCAGTCGGTGGGTATAGTACCAGAAGACAGGGATTTTGAGAAGATGATAGTGAGGATAGGTGATATGTGTTCTCTACATTCTTTTAGTATTCTAGCATTGATGTTGTCTGGTCCTGAGACTTTGTGTGGTTTAAGATTTGTGAGTAGTTTAGTTATTCCATTTTGAGTGATTTTGATGTTTTTCATTTGTGGATGTGAGCTTGGCCCTTTGTTAGGTATAGGGTCATCAGTGACTGGCGTAAATGCTGTTTGGAACTGTCATTAACCCATTCAACCCCAAGTAACTGACATGGACTGGTGCGTGATATTTTCAGACCAATAATTAATAAGAAAATTACCTTTGACCAGTTCATTTATCAAAATGGGTAATTTTATCTAAAAATAGTAATAATTATTACTGGCAAAAAAGTGCAGATCCTGATGAGACGGCTCGTCATGAGCCGGCTCATCTGGATCTACACTTTTCATAAGCCTATTTAGAGGCCTGTGGGGTTGAAAGGGTTAATGATGTTTGCTTTTGTTTTCTGTTCTTTGCGTTTTGATGTAGGAAAAGAGTTTTTTGGGAGTTTTAGAAAAGTTAGGATTGTCCTGTTCAGGGAGAGGAATGTCCTAAATCATATTTTCAATGTATTGCCAGTAGGCTTGCCTCTGTTCATTTTGGATTTCTTGTTTCATTTGTCTTAGGCTATCACTTTTGTGGTGGTGCTTTTGCTTGCTTCTAAGTAGTTTCTTTTTATATTTATTCATTTTCTTTCTTAGCATATTTGATACCCAGGGAAGTTTGTTGTTGTGTTTGATTGATTTAGTTGGTATATTCTTATTTATTGATTTTTGGAGATTGTATTTAAGGATGTTCCATAGTTCGTTTACAGTTTTATTGTCTTTGTTGTCTTTAATTTCTATGTGTATCTTTGGTCATTAATGATGTTTGCTTTTGTTTCTTTCTGATTGGTGCAATATTTTTGTTTTCTGTCCATTACCTGCGAGCAATTATTAAGACGGACGGGTACCAGCCCTACTAGAACTGATTTGAAGCAATAACAAACTTGAAGTAAATCCATCTTACTCTGCATCAGCGACTTTCAAATATACAAGTTGGCAATATGTTCAAATTTCAAAAGCGTTTCATATATCACCCAAAGCAACACAGTTAAAATGTATGTACTTAAAATGACACTAGTACAATAATTTATAATCTGTGACAAAATCTAAACCTATAAAATTTCATGGTGAATTTGAACTACATGAACAAAATTGTAACCCCAACAATTAAATTTTGAAAAGGAGTCGAGGCATTGTATTACAGGACACTTCTTAAAATTAAAAATCAACATAAACTCAACATGGTGGTAATGTTATAAGCAAAGTTGTTATCATTAAATGTTAAAAATTAATTTATTATGCATTCATTATTCACTTAACCCATTCAACACCAAGTAACTCACATAGACTGGTCCATGATATTCTTAGACCAATAAATTAATAAGAAAATTACATTTGGACCAGTTTATTTATCAAAATGGGTAATTTTACTGGCAAAATGTGCAGATCCTAAGGAGAATCCGATAATAGTCATACTAGCTGCCATTTGCATGTAATGCCATTTGTATGTAATGCCATTTGCATGTAATGCCATTTGTATGTAACGCCATTTGCATGTAATGCCATTTGTATGTAACGCCATTTGCATGTAATGCCATTTGCCTGTAACATCTTTTGCATGTAATGCCATTTGAATGTCATGTCATTCGCATGTAATGTCATTTGCATGTACCGCCATTTGCATGTAACGCCATTTGCATATATATATATCACCATTTGTATGTAACACAATTAATTTTGCAAACTATGAAAATAGCAAACTGTACAATCTGGAGTTACCGAACAAGCATTCATGTGCATAGATTGCATGATAGTTACACGATAGCAAATCAAACACATAAAATGGGCTTTGTAATGTATTATGATGATGACACTACGTGTATGTGTGTGTGCTTTACGTTTATTTATCATCGCTACCGGTTGCCCATATGAGTGACGCCTCCTGAAGAGATTAGTCATTTTAGATTTTTGGATGATAGTGCAATAATACAGACAGAGACCCATTCCAGAGTCTCCTCTGATTATTTTACGTGCACGGTGTACAGCACTGACACAAGACCTCGGCTTAAAGTCCCAACTGAAAGACTGTTAGTTTTATTAGGGTCAGACGGGGGATTGAACCTGCGATCCCTGGATTACCAGTCCAATGTGTTAACCACTGGACTAGTCTGTATATTATGACACTATTCACATAGAATATACTTTATATATATATTTATCACATAACTTTGCTTGTATTCAGTGTAATACAGTCATCTCATAATTTCTTATATGTACACACGTTTAATAACACCTGGAAGGATTCTGATTGGTCGTGGCATGACATTGACAGCTTGCAATACACATTCGACATATACATGTTGTTTGTGTTCATGCTTTATTTGTTGAAAATCAACTGCTTAGATTAATAAAATGCTAAATATGCACTAGCGGTATACAGTAATTAAACATGTTGTGTCGATTATTTGTCGTGATAGTGCCGTGGATGCGTGTTCGCTTCAGGTGCGAAAGGCCTGGAGTTTGTGCCCCGCTGGAGCCGTTACGATTGTGCCCTTAGGCAAGGCATTTAAATTCCACATTGCCTCTTATCTCTCCCTCGTGGCGATGGATTCCATCAGGAGTGAGGTCTCGATAGCGATTAATATAAGTTGTAATAACTTGTTTCGCAATCAAGCTAAAATAAATTTGTATAAACTAAAACGAACGTTTCAGATAATAATTGTCCTAAATCAGGGAATATTCAAAATATGAACAATAGAAATAGTTCTAAGAAATTCTATGTATATGTGAGACCTTCAAATAATATTAATAAGACAATATTGGTATACAAATATAATAAAAGATACACATTTAAACCCATTTAAGCCCGATTGGTCGATTTGAATGAAATGTCAAGCCCTACTTTCTAGGAAAAACATTACATATGAGTTATCTGCTCATTTCGTCAACAGCGTGCATAATGGTTAATGAAACAGGTTAAAAGTGCAATGTACAATACACAATATTATTCTTGCTATTGTGATTTATTGCTGAGAAATGCAGCTATGGTATGATTTATTGCTGAGAAATGTAGCTATGGTATGATTTATTGCTGAGAAATGCAGCTATGGTATGATTTATTGCTGAGAAACGCAGCTATGGTATGATTTATTGCTGAGAAACGCAGCTATGGGAGAAAGATGAATATAAGGCTCTCCTAGTTCAAATAAGATGATATATAAGTAGGTGCATAAAGTTGGATGATTTATAAGTAGGTGCATAAAGTTGGATGATATATAAGTAGGTGCACAAAGTTGGATGATATATAAGTAGGTGCATAAAGTTGGATGATATATAAGTAGGTGCATACAGTTGGATGATTTATAAGTAGGTGCATAAAGTTGGATGATATATAAGTAGGTGCATACAGTTGGATGATATATAAGTAGGTGCATACAGTTGGATGATATATAAGTAGGTGCATAAAGTTGGATGATATATAAGTAGGTGCATAAAGTTGGATGATTTATAAGTAGGTGCATAAAGTTGGATGATATATAAGTAGGTGCATACAGTTGGATGATATATAAGTAGGTGCATAAAGTTGGATGATATATAAGTAGGTGCATACAGTTGGATGATATATAAGTAGGTGCATACAGTTGGATGATATATAAGTAGGTGCATAAAGTTGGATGATATATAAGTAGGTGCATAAAGTTGGATGATATATAAGTAGGTGCATACATTTGGATGATATATAAGTAGGTGCATAAAGTTGGATGATATATAAGTAGGTGCATAAAGTTGGATGATATATAAGTAGGTGCATAAAGTTGGATGATATATAAGTAGGTGCATAAAGTTGGATGATTTATAAGTAGGTGCATAAAGTTGGATGATATATAAGTAGGTGCATAAAGTTGGATGATAATAAGTAGGTGCATAAAGTTGGATGATTTATAAGTAGGTGCATAAAGTTGGATGATTTATAAGTAGGTGCATAAAGTTGGATGATATATAAGTAGGTGCATAAAGTTGGATGATATATAAGTAGGTGCATAAGTTGGATGATATATAAGTAGGTGCATACAGTTGGATGATATATAAGTAGGTGCATAAAGTTGGATGATATATAAGTAGGTGCATAAAGTTGGATGATATATAAGTAGGTGCATAAAGTTGGATGATATATAAGTAGGTGCATACAGTTGGATGATATATAAGTAGGTGCATAAAGTTGGATGATATATAAGTAGGTGCATACAGTTGGATGATATATAAGTAGGTGCATAAAGTTGGATGATATATAAGTAGGTGCATAAAGTTGGATGATATATAAGTAGGTGCATACAGTTGGATGATATATAAGTAGGTGCATACAGTTGGATGATATATAAGTAGGTGCATAAAGTTGGATGATATATAAGTAGGTGCATAAAGTTGGATGATATATAAGTAGGTGCATAAAGTTGGATGATTTATAAGTAGGTGCATACAGTTGGATGATATATAAGTAGGTGCATACAGTTGGATGATATATAAGTAGGTGCATAAAGTTGGATGATATATAAGTAGGTGCATACAGTTGGATGATATATAAGTAGGTGCATACAGTTGGATGATATATAAGTAGGTGCATAAAGTTGGATGATATATAAGTAGGTGCATAAAGTTGGATGATACATAAGTAGGTGCATAAAGTTGGATGATTTATAAGTAGGTGCATACAGTTGGATGATATATAAGTAGGTGCATAAAGTTGGATGATATATAAGTAGGTGCATAAAGTTGGATGATATATAAGTAGGTGCATAAAGTTGGATGATTTATAAGTAGGTGCATGGTGGTGTAAAGTTGGATGATATATAAGTAGGTGCATAAAGTTGGATGATATATAAGTAGGTGCATACAGTTGGATGATATATAAGTAGGTGCATACAGTTGGATATATAAGTAGGTGCATAAAGTTGGATGATATATAGTAGGTGCATAAAGTTGGATGATACATAAGTAGGTGCATAAAGTTGGATGATTTATAAGTAGGTGCATAAAGTTGGATGATATATAAGTAGGTGCATAAAGTTGGATGATATATAAGTAGGTGCATAAAGTTGGATGATATATAAGTAGGTGCATACAGTTGGATGATATATAAGTAGGTGCATAAAGTTGGATGATATATAAGTAGGTGCATAAAGTTGGATGATATATAAGTAGGTGCATAAAGTTGGATGATATATAAGTAGGTGCATAAAGTTGGATGATTTATAAGTAGGTGCATACAGTTGGATGATATATAAGTAGGTGCATACAGTTGGATGATATATAAGTAGGTGCATAAAGTTGGATGATATATAAGTAGGTGCATACAGTTGGATGATATATAAGTAGGTGCATACAGTTGGATGATATATAAGTAGGTGCATAAAGTTGGATGATATATAAGTAGGTGCATACAGTTGGATGATATATAAGTAGGTGCATAAAGTTGGATGATATATAAGTAGGTGCATACAGTTGGATGATATATAAGTAGGTGCATAAAGTTGGATGATATATAAGTAGGTGCATAAAGTTGGATGATACATAAGTAGGTGCATAAAGTTGGATTACTGGACTGAAATATTTTGGAAATGCTTTTTTTTGTAGCGAGGAGTACAATTTACATGATAACAACGTTATTTCCAGAAATGATATTTTGAACAGGATATGACTCAGTAAGAGGGCCGTTTTCTTCACAGGCGCTTGGGGGTCTGGACTGGTTTCGGGTTCAAAACCAAACTTTTTTTAAAAAAAAATTTAAGAACACTTTGATAAGCCATAGGCTTGACACTAACTATACATACACACAAATTAGGCCATATGCAAACATATTTGAAAATGGCATCCTGTCACAATCAGAGTAATTATGGATATGTCCTATATGTCATTTTTAAATATGCTTGGGTATGGTCTATACATGTACATGTATGTCATTTTTAAATATGCTTGGGTATGGTCTATACATGTACATGTATGTCATTTTTAAATATGCTTGGATATGGTCTATACATGTACATGTATGTCATTTTTAAATATGCTTGGGTATGGTCTATACATGTACATGTATGTCATTTTTAAATATGCTTGGATATGGTCTATACATGTATGTCATTTTTAAATATGCTTGGATATGGTCTATACATGTATGTCATTTTTAATTATGCTTGGGTATGTTCTACATTTTTTGTATGTATAGCGTCAAGCCTATGGTCTATCAACATGTTCGTAAAAAATTTTTTTTATAAATTTAGTTTTAACCCAAAACCACTTGTCCAGACCCCAAGCGTCTGTGGTTATCTAATGATGGCAGAATCTGTGTACAAACCATTGTTTTATCAATTTGCATGTAGCAACATTTAAAGCGACACTACCTCGGTGAAAATGCAAATTTCTACAGAATGTATTTTCTTATTATAATGTATAATTGTTTCCGAATATTTACCTCAAAAGCTGAGTATTTCAACTATTCTATACGATGTTTGTTGACATAACAAAATAATGTAAATAGGGTCAACATGCATGCGTAATGCAATGTGTGTATCCTGAATAACTCGATTTATGGTACAACTTTACTGTTATATCTCACCCTTTGTGCCTGTGCATAATTAGTTTTTAGACTAATACGATTTAAAATATCTCTAAGCGACAGTAGCAAGCGCTTGGTATAGACTCCAATAATAAACAAACATCAATTCAGGAGAGTAGCTGACCGTTATATAAAATCCTACTTTCACTTTTGAGATAGAACAAAAACACTGTTTATGTATAGAAAGTTAGTGTTCGAATGAATTATATCTGAAGAATTTATAATAGCAATGATATATGTAAAAAAGCATTGTGGGGGCTTTTTGCGATCTTGCTTTAATGTATTGAAGCAATAGAATATTATACAATCATGCATTAAGTGATACAGGCAATAACATTAATTAAACTAAAAACAAACATATATAATTATGTATATCAAGGTATCGGGTCGACACTGCAATTAATGCAAACTGACGGAAACTATTAATGATGATTGAAAATTGGCAGACTTACATAATTATTAACATCAGTTTCATAAACATCATCCTAGTGCAGCCGCGCAAAATCATACAACATTTGCTGTTATGACCTCTTCCTCTGTGGAAGTCATAAAAATGATACGAAAAAAAAGTATACATCAGTATTAAATTTCCAGTTTTACATGACATAACTGATTTGCATAGGTCAGGTTTTGCACAAACCAAAGGTTCATAGAGTAAGGTAGCAATGGAGCTGCCTCAGGTTTCATATAATTCTGATTTTCATAGATGTAACATATGATCACACTATCATATAAAAACAATTTGAGTGCAAATAAAAATGAGCCTGATTTATTCACAGGAGTTTGACATTTTATCCATATATGGAAACCAATATTTCTGTATCTCTAGCTAATGTCCCCTTTTTAAATTTATTTTTAAAGTTTATTCAGCGTCGCTACCGGTTGCCAATATGAAAGGCAGTTTACCTAACACCTTTCCTGTGCAGGCTCCAGTACTTTGTGCACAAACCTCCATAAGAAACTGCCTACTTTTTTAATATACCGGTAAAGAGACACGGTCTGAGCGGGGCTCAAACCTGAAACCATCAGTGATGATAGATTACAGAGGTATACAAGTCAGCGACCGTAACCACTCATCTACGGAGGCTGTGCCCTCTTCCCCCACCCTATAGACTAGTCTTTATGTTTGGCTAAAAATATTTTTTTGTGGGTTATGGATACAGTTTCAAGCTCCTGGGATACAGTTTCAAGCTCCTGTGAGTTATCATACAACAGAATAAATGATTAAAATCAAAATTGCTGACTGCTCAATCCATATCCAGAAAAGGGAAACAATCTAAATCACAGTTGTCTTGTTATATGTTATATTTCGGGTTTTACGCTTGCATCAGCACCATTTCGGGCATTATCGCCGGCGGGCAGTTTACCTAACAACACCTTTCCTGGGCAGGCTCCAGCGGTTAACCAGTACTTGGGTGCACCAACCTCCGTAAGAAACTGCCAACTTTTTCATATAAATGAGACACGGCCTGGGCGGGGCTCGAACCCGTGACCATCAGTGATGATAGGTTACAGTGGTATACAAGTCAGCGACCTTAACCACTCGACCATGGAGGCGGACCAGTTGTCTTGTAAAGAATTACCCAGTTTTTTAATTTTAATAGAATATAAATAAAAATTACATATATAGAATCTTACAAAAGTAGTGATTACATACCATATTATACGAAACGTGTTTTGGAATTTTGTTATTAACCCATTCAACCCCAAGTAACTGACATGGACTGGTGCATGATATTTTTAGACCAATAAATTAATAAGAAAATTACCTTTGGACAAGTTCATTTATCAAAATGGGTAATTTTATCTAAATATAGTAATAATTATTACTGGCAAAAAGTGTAGATCCAGATGAGCTGGCTCAAGTCTATTTAGAGGCTTGTAGTGTTGAAAGTGTTGAAAGGGTTATGCAAACCTTAGTCTAAGATCCTTTTGATCACGTTACCATAGTAACAATAAATTTGAAAAAGAAACTTTTCTGGTTGCCTGTATATTTTGAACCTTATTACATCTCAAGGAAATCAGTAAGGTGCATTCATACGCTGTAGTAATAGTCGTCCGTAAAAAACACACCAAAAATGGACACAATACTTTTGATCACTTACTATACTGTATTTTGTTCGCTAGTGCATATTAAACATTTTATTGATTTTCAACGGCAAAGTTGCCAACGATATGTCAAATGTGTCAAAAGCAAACTGTCATGCCGCGACCAATCAGAATCCTTCCACGTATTTTTATTACACATGTGTTAATATAAGAAAATATGTAATGGCTGTATTGCACTTAACACAAGCAAATTTATGTGATAACTATTTAATGGACATAATTTCCAAATGGGACCATAGATTATAACACAATCATAACATATAATAAAGTTATATATAACCATTATACGTTTATAACATAGTAAAATAGTTAAATATAACACAATACATGTAGTTTATAAAATAGTTAAAGAATATGGGACTATATATAATATACAGTAATAAAAGTGTTACATGTAAATATAGCGATAGCTTATAAAGTAGTAAAAGACTTAAATATAACTATAGTTTATACTGTCAGTAACAGAGTTATAATTTATACTGTCAGTAACAGAGTTATAGTTTATACTGTCAGTAATAGAGTTATAGATTATACTGTCAGTAACAGAGTTATAGTTTATACTGTCAGTAATAGAGTTATAGTTTATACTGTCAGTAACAGATGAAGCCTGGGTGGACAGAGGTAGGGATGAAGCATGGGTGGACAGAGGTAGGGATGAAGCATGGGTGGACAGAGGTAGGGATGAAGCATGGGTGGACAGAGGTAGGGATGAAGTATGGGTGGACAGAGGTAGGGATGAAGCATGGGTGGACAGAGGTACAGATGAAGTATGGGTGGACAGAGGGATAGATGAAGCATGGGTGGACAGAGGTAGGGATGAAGCATGGGTGGACAGAGGTACAGATGAAGTATGGGTGGACAGAGGGATAGATGAAGCATGGGTGGACAGAGGGATAGATGAAGCATGGGTGGACAGAGGGATAGATGAAGCATGGGTGGACAGAGGTAGGGATGAAGCATGGGTGGACAGAGGGATAGATGAAGCATGGGTGGACAGAGGTAGGGATGAAGCATGGGTGGACAGAGGTATAGATGAAGCATTGGTAGATAGAGGTATGGATGAAGCATGGGTGGATAGAGGTATACAGTCAAACCTGTCTTAAGCAGCCAACCAAGGGAATCACAGAAAGTGGCTGCTTAGCACAGGTGGCTGCTTAATAGAGGTAACATTTATAATAAAGCAACATATTGGGAATCTGGAAAGTGGCTGCTTAATACAGGTTGGCTGTTTAATGGAGGTGACCACTAACACAGGTTTGACTGTAGATGAACAGATACATTTGAATGTTTATATATGCGTATTAAAAAGTATTATCTGACCTATTTCTATAACGAAAATGACCTAATTTTTGAATTTTATCAAACTTTTCGAAACATTGGATCTGGTATTATTAATCACGTTTATAGGGCGTACTGACAATTTCCTTTCTTTCTATTTGTTCTGCGATACCGTAGTTTATATTGCCTGTTGCGAAATATTGCTAGGATATCAACATGTATAAACAAGAGCTCTGAGATCAACTGTTAGCCCATTCAACACCAAGTAACTGACATGGACTGGTCCATGATATTTTTAGATCAATCAATTAATAAGAAAATTACATTTGGACATGTTCATTTATCAAAATGGGTAATTTTGTCTAAAAGTAGTAATATTACTGGCAAAAAGTGCAGATCCTGATGAGATGGTTCGTCACGAGCCAGCTCATCTGGATCTACACTTTTTTTTTGTAAGCCTATTTAGAGGTATGTAGTGTTGAAAGGGTTAAACTAACACTAAGATGAATTATACAAGTGGCAAAGCATACATAGATTCTATATAACGGGAGGTCACAACATAAAAAGATTCTAGTCAACAAATTCTAGATAATCTTCTTCAAGAATATTAAACTAATAACAGTACTACTGCTGCTAACTGTCACCTAATTTATTTCCTGGCTGATGTACATGTACATGTATAGACAACGACCTTAACTCTTTCAGTGCCGAATAAATTCAGAGCATGTGCAAACAACATAGATCCAGATCAGCCGCGGCGTAACGCCGCATCTGATCAGGATCTATGTTGTTTGCTATTCGGACAGGTGCTTCAGCTCCACTGTCTGAAGAGCAATCAGCAAATAGCCTGATCAGACGGCATCTTCTGTTCTGTCCGATCGGGTTCTCTACATTTTTACAAAGTCGCTTTTATGCGACGTTGGCGGTGAAAGAGTTAATTAAGATGAACAATACAGACATCGAGCAGTTTGTAAGAAGTTTTTAAATTGTGACAGAATTCATACAATTTGTTTGATAGAATCCTCGGCTGTCCGATTAAAGTGCAGTGCATGATTAGCATGCTTGCATCTCGCCAATGCAACCCTGGTTTGATCCTCAGACCCTCGGACCGGGAAGCATTTGAGATGGTAGAATATTCGCCAAATCGGACAGGTGGGTTTTCTCCTGGTACTCCAGATTCTTCCCACACGAATGAGCACATATACGCTTTAATCCGTGCCCTCGAGAGTGATTAATAAGTTATTAAAGCTTTTCGCAATCGTTGTAAAATAAAGAACAAATTTTTTTTTTTATAATCATCTAACATTACGACAGAGTTTTTTGATAGAATAATTAGTGACAGAGTTCGGAAACATGTAGAATATATTATATTATATAAAACATAACAATCCACATACCGGTTTCTTCTATTTTCTTAGATATAACACATCCTTCACCAATACCGTTAACATATAAAACAGATGTCCCATTAATAAAATCCACTAACTCTCCTTTTAAATCTTGTTGTATTTATTTTCACATTAATCATGTTAATCACGCATCAGGGATAGAACCCGTCATACTGCAGTAACACGGGCATAACCCTTAATTTAAATATACCCATTCTCAACTGATAACTCCAGCAGCCAATCCCCTATCACATAAAATGAACGGAAATGACATTTTTATCATCACCACGGTAATTACACTAACATTTAAATATCACATTCAGCCTCATTTTTTGGATAATAACATTTTAAACTCGAAACAGTTATTTTACTACAACTAAAATTGGTAATAAATAAGCTTTTCACCGATTTTTGTTTTTCTAACATAAATTATTTGGTTTGATTTAATTTAACAGTATCTGAAATAACTTTTAGCATAGCTTCAAAATGCAAACATTTCTCTCTAATACTATTACAGCAGTCATTGCATTTACTCAACTTGCTTTAATCATATTCGGTATTTTAGGACAACATTTTTAAAGTACATTAAAAATAAAATGTTTTGAAGATATGAAATAATATAAACAACAGATAAAGTTAAAAGTTCAAAAAGTTAAAAAGTCAAAAAAAGTCCAAATATCTGCCGCGGTGTAGCCACCAATCAAGTGACATATACTACAAAATGCGGAGACATCAATTTCCCACACCACTCATTCCCATTCAGATACTACAAGAATATATTACCACAATTGTTTGTGCATAACACGCTGTTTTCTCAAATCATTGCAAGATGGCAATATTCTTCTTTGTTATATTATGTTGCCTCAATACTCAAAATAAGGCTACCTCTTTGACTCTTTGCATGCTGGGTAAAATAATGGCTATAAATAGTTCAATTAATTGTAGCTGATGACAATTCAATAATGTGTATTTTCGTATTTGTAACTGAAAACTCTGGAAATATGTCATGGAATTTCATTAGAATTGTGTAGTTACGATAGGTGTATTTGAATGTTAGTTTCACCGCTCACACGCAAAAAAGTTAAGCGATACTACAGCTTTTTATGTGACACTGCACTTTAAAATCACATATCCTTCAGTACAACATAATTCCAGGCACAGAATCCATCTGATAAGGTTCAAACTAATCATAGACACAATTTTTCTTCCAGATTCAAAATTAAGAAAAAAATACAGATGAACAAAGTAGAATTTAGCGTATTATACACAAATCAATACAGTATTTCTCAAATTTCAGAGCCTCACCATGAAGTCTTCATATGCCTTATCCTTAATAAAGATAAATATATTCTACCTACAGCCCAAACTGTCATACAAAAATGCACATGGTTTCCTGTCAAACTATTCACTCCAAAACATTAAATAAAAATGTATCCAATTAACATCTATGTTGGAGTGTATGAACGTGAAAAATAATCCAAAATAATTCAATTAAAGTCATGCCGCGAATGGTCACATAAGTCGAAAGTATAAATTACAACTTTACGGGTGTCTTCTCAAACACTGATAACATCATACTTGTCCGAAAATCCAAACCAAAACAGTAATTTGAGAGAAAACTGTGATAGGTAATTTCTGACCTGGGCCATCAATTGTGAAATGAGAACTGAAGTTTACAAGCAGAGGAGATACAGGGAGAGATATATGGGTTACAAGATCAACCGGAGCTGGAACAATACATTATGAATTTAAATGTCTTTACCGTCCCTCTACTAAAGTTACATATAAATGTACAGTGAAACCTGTCTTAAGCAGCCAGTCAATGGAATCACAGAAAGTGGCTGCTTAATGGAGTGCAAAGGTATAACAGAGTAACATATTGGGAATCTGCAAACTGGCTGCTTAATACAGGTTGCAAACTGGCTGCTTAATACAGGTTGGCTGCTTAATAGAAAATGGCTGCTTAGCACAGGTGGCTGCTTAATGGAGTGCAAAAGTATAACAAAGTAACATATTGGGAATCTGCAAACTGGCTGCTTAATACAGGTTGGCTGTTTAATAGAGGTGACCACTAACACAGGTTTGACTGTACTGGTGTCATAAAGCTATGTTTTGTTTCAATCAATGAAGAAACTCATAAAACAAAATAAATAATTAAAGTTGCATTCATCCAATTTTCTATATATCATAATATATTACATAACCGAGCAATATATGTCTATACATCAAATTGTTAGCTCAGTAATGTTTATATGATATCTCACATCTGTCACATTTAGTTTATCTTTCATGTTATGTTATATTTTTATATTTCGGCTTTTACGCCTGCTTCAGCACCATTTTGGGCAATATCGCCGGCGGGCAGTTTACCTAACAACACCTTTCCTGGGCAGGCTCCAGCGGTTAACCAGGGTGCACCAACCTCCGTAAGAAACTGCCAACTTTTTCATATAAATGAGACACGGTCTGAGCGGGGCTCGAACCCGTGACCATCAGTGACATTTAGTTTATCTTTCATACAATATTATTAAGGAGGGCAATGAGTAGCAATTTTGATACTCGAGTACTCGGACACAGTTCTGATCGAGTACTCGTCAGTGGAAGTTGTGATAGTGCAGTGGTAGCGCGATCGCTTCAGGCACGAAAGGTCCGGAGTTCGAGCCCTGCTGGAGCCATTACGATTGTGCCATTAGGAGCGGCATTTAAATTCCACATTGCCTCTTCTCTCTCCCTCGTGGCAATGGATTCCATCCTGAATGATGTCTCGAGAGCGATTTATATCAGTTGTAAGAAGTTGTTTCGCAATCGAGGTAAAATAAATTTGTATAAACTAATATTTGATTCTTGGCTACATTGCATTAATGAGATCATGTCTTTGATGTAATTCCAGATATTTGGAAACTATTTCGGATGATGGATGCTAATTTATCTGATTATGTGATAAAAACATTGAATTGTAATCTGGGTGTGTGTGTGTGTGAGGTGGGGGCATGAAACATTGAATTGTAATCTGGGTGTGTGTGTGGGTGGGGAGATGAAACATTGAATTGTAATCTGGGTGTGTGTGTGTGGGTGGGGGGATGAAACATTGAATTGTAATCTGGGTGTGTGTGTGTGAGGTGGGGGCATGAAACATTGAATTGTAATCTGGGTGTTGTGTGTGGGTGGGGCATGAAACATTGAATTGTAATCTGGGTGTGTGTGTGGGTGGGTGGGGAGATGAAACATTGAATTGTAATCTGGGTGTGTGTGTGGGTGGGTGGGGGGGATGGAACATTGAATTGTAATCTGGGTGTGTGGGTGGGTGGGGAGATGGAACTATTAAACATGTATCTACGACTTTAGATTAATCTAGTTTACTATCAACAATGTATCTACGACCTTTGATTAATCTAGTTTACTATCAACAATGTATCTACGACCTTTGATTAATCTAGTTTACTATCAACCATGTATCTACGACCTTTGATTAATCTAGTTTACTATCAACCATGTATCTATGACTTTTGATCAATCTAGTTTACTATCAACCATGTATCTACGACCTTTGATTAATCTAGTTTACTATCAACCATGTATCTACGACCTTTGATTAATCTAGTTTACTATCAACCATGTATCTACGACCTTTGATTAATCTAGTTTACTATCAACCATGTATCTAAGACCTTTGATCAATCAAGTTTACTATCAACCATGTATCTAAGACCTTTGATCAATCAAGTTTACTATCAACCATGTATCTACGACCTTTGATTAATCTAGTTTACTATCAACCATGTATCTACGACCTTTGATTAATCTAGTTTACTATCAACCATGTATCTACGACCTTTGATTAATCTAGTTTACTATCAACCATGTATCTACGACCTTTGATTAATCTAGTTTACTATCAACCATGTATCTAAGACCTTTGATCAATCAAGTTTACTATCAACCATGTATCTAAGACCTTTGATCAATCAAGTTTACTATCAACCATGTATCTAAGACCTTTGATCAATCTAGTTTACTATCAACCATGTATCTACGACTTTTGATTAATTTAGTTTACTATCAACCATGTATCTACGACTTTTGATTAATCTAGTTTACTATTAACCATGTATCTATGACTTTTGATCAACCTAGTTTACTATCAACCATGTATCTACAACTTATTGATCAATCTAGTTTACTATCAACCATGTATCTACGATGTTTGATTAATCTCGTGTCATAATTATTCGTTTTCTCATCATCTTAAGCTATGAAAGATATAAGCGGCACAAACACATGCCAATAATGTCAAACTGTTGACTTGTTTATTGAAAGAATACCCGTAAACATGGATTATTTTCACATTTACGGTTCAGCGTGTGGATTATTGGCCCCTGGATTAAGATAATGTGTTTATTGAAAATTGAAAGGAACAATTGGCAATGATTTACGCCTGATGACACACATACAGATTGTTAGTTTTTTCTAGTTTTTTCAGCCATTTTTTGTCCGAATACTTGATTATCATTTTGCTATTCAATGCTCTGACGTTGTTCCGAGTACTTTAATACTCCTTGCCATCCTTAATTATTATTAGTAAACTCATTGTGTTTTAAAAATTCAGTAAGAACTTCAATAGAATTTTTTTTTTTTAATGTTGTGTTTGACGGTTTTGCATTTGTTTATCATCATTACCGGTTGCCCATATGAGCGCCGCCTCCAGAAGAGATTAGTCGTTTTATATTTTGGAAGATAGTACAATGATACAGAAAGAGACCCATTCCAGAGACTCCTCTGGTTGTTTCACATGCACAGTGTAAGTACCGACACCAGACCTTGGTTTAAAGTACAAATATGATCAATTATGTGTTCTTTTAGTATGGTAGATGGAGGTCGGACCTGTGACCCTGGATTACAAGCCCAGTTTGCTAACACTGAACCATTGATCTGATGTGGTAACTTTGACCTGAAGCCCATGTATATATGTTTTAATATAAAGGCCGACTTCATGTGATATTGGAAATATTCTGGGCTGGTAATCCAGGGATCGCAGGTTAGATTCCCCGTCTGACCCAATATAAAATTAACAGTCTTTCAGATGGGACATTAAACCGAGATCTTGTGTCGGTGCTTTACACCGTGCACATAAAAGAACCAGAGGAGACTCTGGAATGGGTCTCTGTCTGTATCATTGCACTAACCTACAAAAATCTAAAATGACTAATCTCTTCAGGAGGCGTGGCTCATATGGGCAACTGGTAGCGACGATAAATAAACGTAAAACACACACATATTGGAAATCGTATAAGGTTCCAATTAAGCAGTTTCATTATTTATGTCTATTTTCTGAGTCACCAACATATTCAAACAGCTTATTCACCTGCTTTAACCTAGCACAATTTCGTAAACAAATTGACTTTGTCACATTAAAACCATTAAATCATGTTGAGCCATTCACACCCCTCTATCTATAAATGTTTACCACATATCCATACAGGGCAGTACATAAACATTTCGTTTTTAACTGATTTTACATAAATCTTTTACTCAATTTTTGTGATAAAAACATTTGCAGAAAAATATTGCAGTAATTCCAAAGTATCACTCAAGGATTTATTACAGGCCCCCTACCTCGTTAATGTCTGATAATGGACAAAATGCCTATAAGGCACATTTGTTGTTTTCATTCAACTATTTTCTTATCATTTATATTGCAGGTGAGATTGTTGAACAGGTGTTATAAATCACAGACTTAGAGGAGTGCTTGAAGGCTAGTGGCTAACACAGAAGAACAATGTCTCTAGCACAGATATCCCATATTAGACATGAAAGGCCACCAATCTGATTTTATTTATTTTTTCTATATTAAAATGGAAATCTACCACAGGAATAAAGAAGCGCCAATATTAATATTGCATGATATTTGTTAATATTATGACAACCGTTGCTCTAATTCTATACCGAGTTACTTCCCTTTATTCATGATTTATTCACATAAAGAAGGCAAACGTTGAATGTGTTCATAATTATTACTAATAAGGGAATTAAAAAGCAAACAACTTTTAAAACTAACATTTTTATAACTCACAATTTAGTTTGTCAACACATTCATCAGTTATTATTTTTGTACTTTTCATCAATTACAAGGCCAAATTAATTAAATTCGTAATTTGAAGAAAAAAAATTGAATTTGGGCCAAAAAAATGCATTGGATAAAACTATAGTTTCTGACAAGTGAATGTAGTACCAAATTAAAGTTATTATATGTTATGTTATATTTCGGGTTTTACGCCCGCATCAGCACCATTTTTGGGCTATATCGCCGACGGGCAGTTTACCTAACAACACCTTTCCTGGGCAGGCTCCAGCGGTTAACCAGTACTTGGGTGCACCAACCTCCGTAAGAAACTGCCAACTTTTTCATATAAATGAAACACGGTCTGAGTGGGGCTCGAACCCGTGACCATCAGCGATGATAGGTTACAGTGGTATACAAGTCAGCGACCTTAAAAAAGTTTAAACTTTATTTATTTTACAACGATTGCGAAGCAAGTTCTAACAACTTATATTAATCACTCTCGTTGGCGCAGATGGAAGCGTATATGTGGTCATTTGTGTGGGAGGAAACCGGAGTACCCGGAGAAAACCCACCTGTCCGATCTGGCGACCACCGTACCATCTCACATACTTCCCGGTCCGAGAATCGAACCTGGGTTGCATTGGTGAGAAGCGAGCGCGCTAATATCAGCGACCTTAACCACTCGACCACGGAGGCGGACTCCAAATTAAAGATTAGAACATCTACAGTGCCATTGATATACATGTATGGTGCATGTTTCAACATTTAGTAGTGTTTGGCCTCAAATTTGGAGACCTGTGTTGCCGCATAGGAAAATCATAGAAAGTAATAATAATGGAGAGTAAATAGCATGAATCCACCTTTTCTTGTTTCCAATAAAGAGAGTAGTTAAGTGAAGTAAGTCATGGAATTTTAGGCAGAGGCCTTTTGAGCTAATAAATTATTTATTAAAATAATGTTGACATAGTTTTATGTTTGTTTGTTTGTTTGGTTCACTTTGGTTTTTGGTTTGTATAGGGCAGTAAAGAAAGACATTCCTTTGAACTTTAATAATAATAAATAATAAATATATACTCAATGATATATGTAGCTTATTTATATCACTTAATCAATAGTTTATAACACTACATGATATGATGGTTGCTTGCAGCATCAATGTATAGTTAGTGCCAATTCACCTGTCCTTATCATAGATCATATCATAAGGCAAAGTCTATTGCTGAGGTAACAGGTTCGATCCCCTGTCTGACCCTAATAAAATTAACAGTCTTTCAGATGAGACGTTAAACCGAGATCTCGTGTCGGTGCTTTACACCGTGCACGTAAAAGAACCAGAGGAGATTCTGGAATGGGTCTCTGTCTGTATCATGCACTATCCTCCAAAATCTAAAATAACTAATCTCTTCAGGAGGCGTCGCTCATATGGGCAACCGGTAGCGACGATAAATAAATGTAAAACACACAAAATGAGGTAACTGTACATGCTGGTAACATTGCATGTCTTACACTCAGCTCCTGGTATATTCAACAGTTGTTCTTAAAACACTGACGTGACATCATACCCTTATACTTGCAGTCCATTATTATTAATATTGGACTGTTGTCAATAGGCCAGAGTATTATATTAAATCCTACGCATAAATGTACGAAATTAACAATTTTATTTAGTAGGATCTTGTTATATAAGTGTGTGCTTTAAGTAAGAAATAAGCATGTAAAATATTGGAACTGTCTTTTCGCTACGTGCCTCTGACACACAGTTCAATATTTTACATATTGGATCGTTTTCGGCTTATATCCTATACATAATCATACTATACAAATTAATAAAGTGCACTATCTATTATTGTATGCAAATGATAGGTAACAAAGACAGGCAAATCTGCACAAACTATAGACAGAAACTACAGCATTACATAGACAGCCTCCGTGGCTGGGTGGTTACTTCAAATCACTTGTCCCTTACACCTGCAAGTTCAAATCCAACTAGGGGTGTCAAATTATTTCAGGTCCGGAGTTCTAGCCCCGCTGGAGCCGTTACGATTGTGTCCTTAGGCAAGGCATTTAAATTCCACATGCCTCTTCTCTCTCCCTCGTGGCGATGGATTCCATCAGGAATGAGGTCTCGAGAGTGATTAATATAAGTTGTAAGAACTTGTTTCACAATCGAGCTAAAATAAATTTGTATAAACTAAATTAATTCATGTGAGAAAGCTACACATGTTTCCAGCTGGCTTACTAAAGGTCGGTGGTTCTACCTGGGTGCATGCTTGGAAGGGAACCCAGGGTCTTCCTCAAAATTTACCCCATTCAAACTTATGAAAGTGGTTTTAGTATACACTAAGGGGAGTGGTGAAGTTTCATGGGATGGGTGACCTTGGTCCTTCACTTATAGCGCCTTCAGAAGGGCAGACAAATATAAACTTGAAACACACACACACATTAGATAGGGTAATCACCAAATATAACCAATGTGCAAGTTACCAAAAGTGTGAGTTTACATTTAACTCTTTAGTTTAAACAATATTTTATTTCAATGAATATACATAGTATAATAATCACAATAAGAAAATACATGTAGGATTGCATGCTGGGTAAAATAAAGGCTATAAATACTTCAAAATAATTGTAGCAGCAGATAATTCATTAATCTGTTTTTCTTTTCATGGAATTTCATTAGAATTGTGTATAATTCTAATAAAATTCCAGGAAATATTTGACTGTTATTTTCACCGCTAGTGTGCAAAGTTAATGTTATGAAGATTTTTTTAAAAACTTTATTTATTTTATGAGTGCGAAACAAGCATTATCAACTTATATTAATCACTCTCATTGGCGCAAATGACAGCGCTTATGTGGTCATTCGTGTGGGAGGAAATCGAAGTACCCGGAGAAAACCGACCTGTCCGATCACTGTATTTCCACTTTAGTGATAAATATTAAACCGGAGTACCCGGAGAAAACCCACATGTCCGATCACTGTATTTCCACTTTGCAGTGATAAATATTAAACTATCTGATCTATTAAACTATCATCACTTTATAATTTTCATAACCTTCAACCAAATCAGAACAAAATTTCAGGGAGGCAATTTGATTGTTTGCATCAAAGGAGATTGACCATAATGATGTACCATTATAGCAACAATTTGTGGCCATTTTTATGACTGTCATCCATTATCCAACTGCGATAAAATCTTTCAACGGTGGAGAATACACTAATTTGAGCAATCAAATTCCGATAACAACTCGAAATTAAGGAGATACAATGAAGTTATCAGCCCATATTATCAGTCTGTTACTGTTGAAAACTGGTGGTATTGCTAACTGTATACCCTGTGAGCATAGTGGGTAGATTTTATTTCCATTAAAATATTTAATTAAGACTGAAGCGCTGCTCATGTTAAGTCTTAACCGTAACCCTTTCAACACCACATACCTCTAAATAGGCTTACAAAAAGTGTAGATCCAGATGAGCCGGCTCGTGACGAGCCGTCTCATCAGGATCTGCACTTTTTGCCAGTGATATGACTATTTTTAGACATAATTACCCATTTTGATAAATGAACTTGTCCAAATGTGATTTTCTGATTCATTTATTGGTTTATGAATATCATGGACCAGTTCATGTGAGTTACTTGGTGTTGAATGGGTTAAGCCTTAATCTTTACAGTCAGGTAACAGTCATATTGGTGTCATTCAGTCATTGGTTAATAGTTAAAGATGACTGTTTTCATTGGCTCCTTGTGCCCTTATAGTTTCGTGCACAAGATGTCATGCCACTTGAATGAATTTTGTTGTCACCTGTCGAATATTAATGCAAGTTCCATTTTCAGGTTGTAACAAGAGAGATAACCCAGGACAACACAACATGCCATTAGAGATGGACGGTCAGTGCAACTAGTATAGTTGGCACATGGACATGTCACATCATGTGTCAATTCCTTTACACACATGAAACATTTCCTGTAGATATATAGTTATGTTAACACATCAAAATTAAATGCAATCTATTCATAGTAATTAGGTGGCCATCTTGGATCTGTTGAAATGTTTATTGCATGTGAACATATACCTCAGTGCCACATAATACACAAGATAAATATCATGAAGACATCTTGAGAAGTTTTCCCACATGCAGAATGCATTCTATTTATAGCAACACATTGACCATCAAATGAGCATTCTATTTATAGTAACAAATTGGCCATCTATATGCATACTATTTATAGTAACAAGTTGGCCGTTTACAGACGGATCTGCATTGGTGAGAAGCGAGCACTGCGCTAATCGAACAGCCTTTACATTTACTTTAAACATACCGGTAGTGGATGGATATGAGCAGTTAGCAATAATGGCTTGTAATTGTGACAACTGGGTGTCTAAAAGAAATATCCACAGTTCAAATACAGGGATTACCCGTAAAATTGATACCAGTACAAAATCTTGACTATGAACTTATAGCTTAAAAATTCAATCCTGTTTTTAGTATTCAAAATTAAAAATCATAAACTGATATAAGCAATCTGCTGACACAACTGTACACTGGTATCCTCAAGATGAACAAAGTAAAGAAGAACAAAGTTCCAGTGTCTCCAAGCTCACACTGGTCTATGGTTGTCACATGTAGACATCTTGAAACAATCACCATGTCATACTGTGTGCAATGCCATATCTCCATATTGTTGCCATATCTGTAAGCACCACTTGTTATTCTATCCAGTTTCAGAGATAATGACAGCATGATATATGACATTTACAGGTGAACTGATAAAAGAAGGTCTTTCAGATAATCCCTGGATATCTGTGGAAATATTCCGTGGATCAAATTCGCCTCATAATGAGATAATGAGAATATTTTCCCATGATGCACTGTTTCTTTAGTTACTGTAGATAATATTATTATACCATTCTTATTGAGCGCCCTTATCATAAAAAAAATACATGTTCAAAAGCACTTTACATAAACATGTAACATAACACACATAACAATAAAAATAAAAAGATTACAAAATGTAGAAAGCATGTGATAAAAGTACGGAAACAATTATATAATTTCAATTTTTACAAGTTTTAAATAGTACACTTAATCTGATGAGGAACCTACTTAAAATATGGATTGTACATTAGATACACAAAATAAGAAATAATAGATTAAAACTACAACATATAAACCATATGATACAAACTTAGATAATATTATGATGACACTGATGATTTTGAAATGCTGGAAGATTGTTGTGGTTTTTAAGATGTTGAACATTCACAGGCTGAATTGCTTTGTCTTGTTGCTTCACACTTTCATCACAATCAGTTGTACAGACAGATCTGTAGTTCAGTGGTTAACACTTTGAACTGGTAATCCAGGGATCGCAGGTTCGATCGATCCCTTGTCTGATCCTAATAAAATTAACAGTCTTTCAGATGGGACTTTAAACTGAGGTCTCGTGTCGGTGCTTTACACCGCGCACGTAAAAGAACCAGACTATCCTACAAAAATATAAAATGACTAATCTCTTCAGGAGGCGTCGCTCATATGGGTAACCGGTAGCAACGATAAATAAACGTAAAACACACACACAATCAGTTGTGGTGTAAACTTGTTTCTTTACATTCCATTATTCTGAGAGATAAATAAAATTATAATGTTGAAACGGTTAAAATTTATAATCTGTAATGATTTCATTTGTCTACAATTCCAGTCTCTTTTAAGACAATGTTTCCCATTGGTTTAAATCAGTCAGCTGACCAGAGTTTACATATCGATAAACACCCCGAATCACTACCTCAATGCTACTACACAAACTGTGAATTCCCTAACCAGTTGTAATAGATATTCGGCTGATACATAAATATAATATGTTGTGGATACTTGTGTACAAGAGTAACAGAGTTTCTTCCCTTGTTTTCAATCTCACCATTGTTGTTTGCAAAAGTTCACATTAAATCAAGTTCCATAAAACTGTGTTTTATATGAGCGATTAGTATATGCAATTTGTATAGGCTATTGTTTTCCAAACTTCCTTAGGAAACATCGTAGCATTTGAACATGTAGATTTAAAATCACGTAACATGAACAATTACTACCTTCCATCATAATCCAGAGAATCACATGATGATTGTAGATTGTAGATACCGATTGCATTTTGTTAGCAATACAGTCAAACCTGTGTTAGTGGTCACCTCCATTAAGCAGCCAACCTGTATTAAGCAGCCAGTTAACATATTCCCAATATGTTGTTTTATTATACATTTGACCTCTATAAAAAGCCACCTGTGCTAAGCGGCCACTTTCTCTGACTCCCTTGGCTGGCTGCTTAAGACAGGTTTGACTGTATAGTTCCTAACATGTATTATCAACTTTGTGCAAAATACCTCAAAAACAGCATGTCATCATCATCTAGAGTGATTGCGTCACTCTGCATAGAGTATACTCGCAATTTACAAGATACAAGATACAAGAAGCTTTATTTAACGTCGGATTACATTTACAAATAACATTAGCTAATAAGCTATTTTTCCGACAAACATATATTATAATCAAAACATAAGAAAAAACAGCTAAGAAATAAAAGTTGGTTTAAACATGAATACAACACAGGACATAGCATAATTTTAAAACATGTTAAAGCGAGCACCTAAAAGACAAAAATAAAATTAATACATTGTGTTAATAGTTTTAACAATTTAAGGATAACATACAGCTTAAGATACAAGCAACTATATAATATAGATAAATCTTAAGAATTCAAATAGAAATACACTATTGATTGATACACTGTGTTGTAGTTGCTGATCTTGGCCTGTGGCCTAAAAACTGCAAAGAACAAAAAATGTTAAGACACTGACAGGCAAAAAGGTAAACTACTGTGAAATTAAGATATGTTTTTAAAAAAAATTCTAATACTTTTTGCTGTATTTAATAATATAAACACTCGCTATAAAATTGTCTTTTAGCTCAATTGCGAAACAAGTTTTCTTACAACATTAGTTTGATCGCTCTCGGGAACTCAATCCTGATGGAATCTATCGCCACGAGGGAGAGAGAAGAGGCAACGTGAACTTACGGGTCTTGCCTAATGACAACACAACCATGCTTCTGATGGGGCTTACACTCACAAGTTCCCAATCTCTCAACTACGAGGCAGACACCGTATGCACTTGTGACATCACAACGCTGTGACATATAAGGTTCATGATGGTATGAGAAACTTCAGGTCATGAATATGGGTTAATAATCTTACCTCTAAGATAAATTTTATTTTGAGTGGGCAAGATAGCAACAGTACAACACACGCTCTGGGTGAGTTTTTGAACTGACTATATATATAACATAAAATAACAGTAACATCTATAAAATTAGAATCCCCGATATGCATATTTATTATTAATTCGTTTCTAAGATAAATGCTGAAAAATGTTAAAACATAACTAAGTTATGTAGGTAAGACAAATGTGCTTGTTAGCCATAAAGAATATTAACCTAGTAAATCAATGACTTAATTGGTAAAACTAATATAAGTATATATATATCTATGTCTGTGGTTTTTTAAGTTTATTTAACGTTGCTACCAGTTGCCCATTTGAGCGACGGTCAGTTTTACCTAACAACACGATTCCTGGGCAGGCTCCAGCGGTTAACCAGTACTTGGTGCACCAACCTCCATAAGAAACTGCCAACAGTTTCATATACCTGAGACTCGGTCTGAGCGGTGCTCGAACCTGTGACCATCAGTGATGATAGGTTACAGTGGTATACTAGTCAACGACTTTAACCACTCAACCACGGAGGTGGACATGCCGTGTTTGAAGATTGTATAAATCGAGTGCTACGTCCAATTGAATTTTTCTTTTGGGTTTGTCTTCAAATAAATGAATTTTCTACAACTCGCCAAATACTAGCCTAGTGGTAGAGCATCGGATTTGGAATCAAGGGGTCCCAGGTTTGATACTCGGTTAGGTATGCAGTGTCTTTTAGAGCAAGGCACCTCACACGCATTGCTTAGTACTGGTTGACAGCTTAGGTCACCTATTCACACCTACTCAGGAAAACATGTCTAGATCCCCCCCACACACACACAAGGGGTTTGACATAAATGGAAAATAGAATAAAAATAATAAATTAAAATTTATCAGACCGTAACCCAATAATCTCTATTTATTATTATCACAATAGGATTTATTGACAAGCAGCATGTGAATACCAGACAGACTGCTCCATGTCTGTACATACCCTGACTCGAATACATTATGCAAACCTCTTGTCAAATATGTCAGTTTTATCATTGATAAATTTATGAGGAAAATGTACAGCTTAGATTCCGTTCCTTGTATGAACAGATGATGAAGGAGCAACACTCACGTCAGAATTAAATGACATTTCAAATTCAAAACAAAATCCTTAGTTTCCAGGTCTCACACCACTAATTTAGACATGCCTGTATAATGCACATGTCACCATGGCAAGTCTGTACATTTCAACAGACATCTCAAACAAACGTTGTACATTTCAACAGACATCTCAAACACACGTTGTACATTTCAACAGACATCTCAAACACACATTGTACATTTCAACAGACATCTCAAACACACGTTGTACATTTCAACAGACATCTCAAACACACATTGTACATTTCAACAGACATCTCAAACACACGTTGTACATTTCAACAGACATCTCAAACACACATTGTACATTTCAACAGACATCTCAAACACACGTTGTACATTTCAACAGACATCTCAAACACATGTTATACATTTCAACAGACATCTCAAACACATGTTGTACATTTCAACAGACATCTCAAACACACATTGTACATTTCAACAGACATCTCAAACACACGTTGTACATTTCAACAGACATCTCAAACACACATTGTACATTTCAACAGACATCTCAAACACACATTGTACATTTCAACAGACATCTCAAACACACGTTATACATTTCAACAGACATCTCAAACACACGTTGTACATTTCAACAGACATCTCAAACACACATTGTACATTTCAACAGACATCTCAAACACACGTTGTACATTTCAACAGACATCTCAAACACACGTTGTACATTTCAACAGACATCTCAAACACACATTGTACATTTCAACAGACATCTCAAACACACGTTGTACATTTCAACAGACATCTCAAACACACATTGTACATTTCAACAGACATCTCAAACACACGTTATACATTTCAACAGACATCTCAAACACACGTTGTACATTTCAACAGACATCTCAAACACACATTGTACATTTCAACAGACATCTCAAACACACGTTGTACATTTCAACAGACATCTCAAACACACGTTGTACATTTCAACAGACATCTCAAACACACATTGTACATTTCAACAGACATCTCAAACACACGTTGTACATTTCAACAGACATCTCAAACACATTGTTTTGTTTTGTTTTGTTGTTTTTCAACAGACATCTCAAACACACGTTGTACATTTCAACAGACATCTCAAACACACATTGTACATTTCAACAGACATCTCAAACACACGTTGTACATTTCAACAGACATCTCAAACACACGTTGTACATTTCAACAGACATCTCAAACACACATTGTACATTTCAACAGACATCTCAAACACACGTTGTACATTTCAACAGACATCTCAAACACAAAATTTGTTGACGTTTGCTGTTAGAAATATAGCTTCTAGCCTCAGAGTAGCTTCAAAGATCATAAATGACACACAAGGTGCCAAAACTCTGTTACACTGTTTTAGATTCTAGTTGACAGTCTGGGTGTCACAGCATGAATCGTTTCTGGACATCAGTCTCTGTATGTTACAGTAGGAAAAGGGTCTAGTCTTGGAACAGTCTATGCATGTCACAGCAAGAGAAGATTCTGGATGCACTATCATTCTATGAGTGTCACACCAGGAAAAGATTCTGGACGCACTATCTATGAGTGTTACAGCATGAAAAGATTCCTTGCCACAAACATAATACATTATGTTAGACAAGGCCATTGTCTTAAAACAGCGAAATGAATTATAACAATATACGTGAATTCAAAATACCGAATTCAAAATACATCAAGCTACAGGATATTAACTATATAATATTTTTATGTATATGCTAACCTCTGTTCTGCTGACGAAGCTGCCGCAAAGTCAGGCGGATCTTCTTCTTCTCATCATAATCCTGGGTCTCGCTCAACTGAAACGGACGACAGAAACGTTACAAGTAAATCCGGAAACTATACACACAATAACCAGTATAATGGTAGGCAGGAACAACAGAAACGTTACAAGTAAATCCGGAAACTATACACGCAATAACCAGTACAATGGTAGGCAGGAACAACAGAAACGTTACAAGTAAATCTGGAAACTATACACGCAATAACCAGTACAATGGTAGGCAGGAACAACAGAAACGTTACAAGTAAATCCGGAAACCATACAAGTAAATCCGGAAACTATACACACAATAACCAGTACAATGATAGGCAGTAACAACAGAAACCATACAAGTAAATCCGGAAACTATACACGCAATAACCAGTATAGTTATAGGCAGTAACAACAGAAATGTTACAAGTAAATCCGGAAACTATACACGCAATAACCAGTATAGTTATAGGCAGTAACAACAGAAACGTTACAAGTAAATCCGGAAACTATACAAGTAAATCCGGAAACTATACACTCAATAACCAGTATAGTTATAGGCAGTAACAACAGAAACATTACAAGTAAATCCGGAAACCATACAAGTAAATCCGGAAACTATACACACAATAACCAGTACAATGGTAGGCAGTAACAATAGAAAGAAAGGAAGGGAAACTTGCATAGTGCATAATTATATAATACAGTCAAACCTGTGTTAGTGGTCACATCCATTAAGCAGCCAACCTATATTAAGCCGCCAGTTTCCAGATTCCCAATATGTTGTTTTATTATACATTTGATATCTATTAAGCAGCCACCTGTGTTAAGCAGCCACATTCCGTTATTCCCTTGGCTGGCTGCTTAAGACAGGTTTCACTGTACACTCAAAACACGTGTATGCTAAATAAGATTCATCCAGTGATAAAATGTACGTAGTGAGATTGATAACACGATGGCCAATCAGTAGCAGTAACATGTACGTAGTGAGATTGATAACGCGATGGCCAATCAGTGGCAGTAACATGTACGTAGTGAGATTGATAATGCGATGGCCAATCAGTGACAGTAACATGTACGTAGTGAGATTGATAATGCGATGGCCAATCAGTGGCAGTAACATGTACGTAGTGAGATTGGTAATGCGATGGCCAATCAGTGGCAGTAACATGTACGTAGTGAGATTGATAACACGATGGCCAATCAGTGGCAGTAACATGTACGTAGTGAGATTGATAATGCGATGGCCAATCAGTGGCAGTAACATGTACGTAGTGAGATTGATAATGCTATGGCCAATCAGTGACAGTAACATGTATGTAGTGAGATTGATAACGTGATGGTCAATCAGTGGCAGTAACATGTACGTAGTGAGATTGATAATGCTATGGCCAATCAGTGGTAGTAACATGTACGTAGTGAGATTGATAACGCGATGGCCAATCAGTGGCAGTAACATGTACGTAGTGAGATTGATAATGCGATGGTCAATCAGTGGCAGTAACATGTACGTAGTGAGATTGATAACGCTACGGCCAATCAGTGGTAGTAACATGTACGTAGTGAGATTGATAACGCGATGGCCAATCAGTGGCAGTAACATGTACGTAGTGAGATTGATAACGCGATGGCCAATCAGTGGCAGTAACATGTACGTAGTGAGATTGATAATGCTATGACCAATCAGTGACAGTAACATGTACGTAGTGAGATTGATAACGTGATGGTCAATCAGTGGCAGTAACATGTACGTAGTGAGATTGATAATGCTATGGTCAATCAGTGACAGTAACATGTACGTAGTGAGATTGATAATGCTATGGCCAATCAGTGGCAGTAACATGTATGTAGTGAGATTGATAACGTGATGGTCAATCAGTGGCAGTAACATGTACGTAGTGAGATTGATAACGCGATGACCAATCAGTGGTAGTAACATGTACGTAGTGAGATTGATAACGCGATGGCCAATCAGTGACAGTAACATGTACGTAGTGAGATTGATAACGCGATGACCAATCAGTGACAGTAACATGTACGTAGTGAGATTGATAACGCGATGGCCAATCAGTGGTAGTAACATGTACGTAGTGAGATTGATAACATGATGGCCAATCAGTGGTAGTAACATGTACGTAGTGAGATTGATAACGCGATGGCCAATCAGTGACAGTAACATGTACGTAGTGAGATTGATAACGCGATGACCAATCAGTGACAGTAACATGTACGTAGTGAGATTGATAACGCGATGGCCAATCAGTGGTAGTAACATGTACGTAGTGAGATTGATAACATGATGGCCAATCAGTGGTAGTAACATGTACGTAGTGAGATTGATAACGCGATGGCCAATCAGTGACAGTAACATGTACGTAGTGAGATTGATAACGCGATGACCAATCAGTGACAGTAACATGTACGTAGTGAGATTGATAACGCGATGGCCAATCAGTGACAGTAACATGTACGTAGTGAGATTGATAACGCGATGACCAATCAGTGACAGTAACATGTACGTAGTGAGATTGATAACGCGATGGCCAATCAGTGGTAGTAACATGTACGTAGTGAGATTGATAACGCGATGACCAATCAGTGGCAGTAACATGTACGTAGTGAGATTGATAACGTGATGGTCAATCAGTGGCAGTAACATGTACGTAGTAAGATTGATAATGCTATGGCCAATCAGTGGCAGTAACATGTACGTAGTGAGATTGATAACGTGATGGTCAATCAGTGGCAGTAACATGTACATAGTGAGATTGATAACGCGATGACCAATCATTGTCAGTAACATGTACGTAGTGAGATTGATAACGCGATGACCAATCAGTGGCAGTAACATGTACGTAGTGAGATTGATAACGCGATGACCAATCAGTGACAGTAACATGTACGTAGTGAGATTGATAACGCGATGACCAATCAGTGTCAGTAACATGTACGTAGTGAGATTGATAACATGATGGTCAATCAGTGGCAGTAACATGTACGTAGTGAGATTGATAACATGATGACCAATCAGTGGCAGTAACATGTACGTAGTGACATTGATAACGCGATGACCAATCAGTGGCAGTAACATGTACGTAGTGACATTGATAACGCGATGATCAATCAGTGGCAGTAACATGTACGTAGTGAGATTGATAACGCGATGGCCAATCAGTGACAGTAACATGTGCATAGTGAGATTGATAACGCGATGACCAATCAGTGGCAGTAACATTGTACGTAGTGAGATTGATAACGCGATGGCCAATCAGTGACAGTAACATGTAGGTAGTGAGATTGATAACGCGATGACCAATCAGTGGCAGTAACATGTACGTAGTGAGATTGATAACGCGATGACCAATCAGTGGCAGTAACATGTACGTAGTGAGATTGATAATGCGATGGCCAATCAGTGACAGTAACATGTACGTAGTGAGATTGATAACACGATGACCAATCAGTGGTAGTAACATGTACGTAGTGAGATTGATAACGCGATGACCAATCAGTGGCAGTAACATGTACGTAGTGAGATTGATAACGCGATGGCCAATCAGTGACAGTAACATGTACGTAGTGAGATTGATAACGCGATGACCAATCAGTGGCAGTAACATGTACGTAGTGAGATTGATAACGCGATGACCAATCAGTGGCAGTAACATGTACGTAGTGAGATTGATAATGCGATGGCCAATCAGTGACAGTAACATGTACGTAGTGAGATTGATAACGCGATGGCCAATCAGTGACAGTAACATGTGCATAGTGAGATTGATAACGCGATGACCAATCAGTGGCAGTAACATTGTACGTAGTGAGATTGATAACGCGATGACCAATCAGTGGCAGTAACATGTACGTAGTGAGATTGATAACGCGATGGCCAATCAGTGGCAGTAACATGTACGTAGTGAGATTGATAACGCGATGACCAATCAGTGGCAGTAACATGTACGTAGTGAGATTGATAACGCGATGGCCAATCAGTGGCAGTAACATGTACATAGTGAGATTGATAACGCGATGGCATCTAATAAAATCTGACAGTGCATAATCGTGTTATGTTGAAATGGCGGCCAGATTCTGTTCCGTTGATTTGTATTTCTACAGTTTTATGGCATTCTGCTGAAATACGGTTTGAATTAAAAAATATTTTAGTTTCAATATGTATATAATTTATACAGTGTCGTCTACTTTTAACTATTTACCAGCATGATTAAGAAGAAAATATAAAATACTTGTATTGACCTATTCTGAAATATGGTTTAGTTCTGTCTGTAATGCAGTAAATTACTTGCTTTTTGTGGCCTAAATTATTTCCATTATTAATGTGTTTGCATACGTAATACCGCAATTACACTGATAATGATTGACACTGCATACGTAATACTGCAATTACACTAATAATGATGGATACTGCATACGTAATACCGCAATTACACTGATAATGATGGATACTGCATACGTAATACCGCAATTACACTGATAATGATTGATACTGCATACGTAATACCGCAATTACACTGATAATGATTGACACTGCATACGTAATACTGCAATTACACTAATAATGATGGATACTGCATACGTAATACCGCAATTACACTGATAATGATGGATACTGCATACGTAATACCGCAATTACACTGATAATGATTGATACTGCATACGTAATACCGCAATTACACTGATAATGAATGACACTGCATACGTAATACTGCAATTACACTAATAATGATGGATACTGCATACGTAATACCGCAATTACACTGATAATGATGGATACTGCATACGTAATACCGCAATTACACTGATAATGATGGATACTGCATACGTAATACTGCAATTACACTGATAATGATGGATACTGCATACGTAATACCGCAATTACACTGATAATGATGGATACTGCATACGTAATACCGCAATTACACTGATAATGATGGATACTGCATACGTAATACCACAATTACACTGATAATGATGGATACTGCATACGTAATACCACAATTACACTGATAATGATGGATAGATACTGCATACCTAATACAACACAACAACCTGTCATTATTATAAGCGATACAATAATATTGCTGTACAAATTTATACGATAAAATATTCAAATCCATCATGATACATAGCCTTATATAATTTCATTGGTAACTTCACACTTTGCCCATTACAATGGCATACGAATAAACCCAATACAAATATTAGCAGATCTTTGGTAGGAATTCTATTTCAAATGGCTACGGGTGATATTTGGACAAAGACGGATTGCGAAATACACGATAATTACGTGAAATGAAGCAATTAATAGGTATAATACATAAAATGGTAGATATTCAATACGTTGGTTTGGTAGATTTTATTATTGAAATTGCGATGACCTTTCATTTACAGCCCAGCTTGTACCCAGGGCACAATGTTATCTCTATTGGAATCAGGTGACCGTACACCTTTAATACTATTGGTCACATTTTAACACAAAGCTTAAATAGAAACTTAATATGAAACCACTGTAAGAAAGCTCTACTACGTATTATATCCTGTAAGTCAGTTACATTAGTTAATGCAAATTTATTTGAGCTCGATTGCGAAACAAGTTCTTACAACTTATATTAATCACTCTAGAGACCTCTTTCAGATGGGATGTTAAACCGAGGTCTTGTGTCAGTGCTTTACACCATGCACATAAAAGAACCAGAGGAGACTCTGGAATGGGTCTCTGTCTGTATCATTGCACTATCCTCCAAAAATTTAAAATGACTAATCTCTTCAGGAGGCGTCGCTCATATGGGCAACCGGTAGCGACGATAAATAAACGTAAAACACACTCGAAGCAAATTGTAACAACTTATATTAATCACTCTCGTTGGCGTGGATGTGTGGTCATTTGTGTGGGAGGAAACCGGAGTACCCGGGAAGTATGTGAGATGGTACGGTGGTCGCCAGATCAGACAGGTGGGGTTGTTTTTTTACACGACACGAGACCTCGGTTTAACGTCCCATCTGAAAGACTGATAATTTTATTAGGGTCAGACGAGGGATCGAACCTGTGATACCTGGATTACCAGTCCAGCGTGCTACCACTGCACTACAGATCAGTCAATTTTTTTAAAAGATTTGTATTCCAGTCTTTGGCAACCAATTTTTGAGAAATTTTCATATTCCAGTTTTCTGAAACTTCACAGCAGTGCCGTAAACATTCAAATAATAACAACATGTTTTCAAAGCATTTGCCTATGGGGATGACAGCAGGCAATCAGTGATTGTCCTGCAGTTATTAACACTTGTCCCTAGCGGCTGGGCAATGGACTTGGCTATGCTGATGTATACAAATATTTCTATTATTGGTGAAATTGGTTCAAAACTTCATCCACCCAACCCTACCCCACCCACTCCCCTAAAAACCCCTCTAAAGCGAAACCCCATCCAAACCGAACTTGTTATCTAGTCCGGGCGGTTCGTTTTAGAGGGGATGCACTGTCCTAACAAGAAATTGCAATAAGGATCTCTGATTCTTTTTTCTGAGCCTAGCAACGATTCTACGGTATTCTCCGGTATAATTATACTTGAACATTGAGTCAAGCAAATGTCACTGGTGTCAGTATCCACCAAGTAAACTAAACCTTTAACAATGAAATAAGCTAAAAATTATTATCGCAACTAATTTTCAAATAACATCCGTCAATAAGCCTACGCTTGGCAGTTATTACGGATTATTTCCATCCGTTTATCTTTATAATTGGATAATTTTCAATAGATCGTATCCAGGGTAGGTAGGTTATAGATACCCATTACAGGGTTATTACCCATTTTTCATTTACATGGCGATTACGGCTTACTTCACAGACATGCTGATATTGTAAATGGGACCTGGTCACCTTAGCGCTACTGCTATGTCTGGACGACAAAGTTTTCACTAACACAATGGAAGCAAAATTGACGATCTCATAATAACTTAGTATTTCAGGTAATATAGGATCTTACACGAGTGTATAAATACAGGATCTTACACGAGTGTATAAATACAGGATCTTACACGAGTGTATAAATACAGGATCTTACACTCGTGCTGATTTCATACCATATTTTATGAAACAAGTTTTGGAATTTTGCTATTCAGCGAGCCTTTTTTTATTATTTAAGTTTATTAAACGTCGCTACGGGTTGTCCATTTGAGCGACGGGCAGTTTACCTAACAACACCTTTCCTGGGCAGGCTCCAGTGGTTAACCAGTACTTGGTGCACCAACCTCCATAACAAACTGCCAACTGATTCATGTAAATGAGACACGGCCTGAGCGTCAGCGAGCCTTTTGACTCGTGCCTTTTCACTCGTGCCTTTTTTCACTCGTGCCTTTTTTCACTCGTACCTTTTCACTCGTGATAATAATGCTTTCAATGATCATTCGGTGAAATATAATTTGATCGTTCACTGAAACATACAATTATCCTCTTATTATCTAGGTGTTCTAGGAGCAATTAAACTCCTACAAGGAATGTAATGGACCAATATCGAACCTACAAGGAATGTAATGGACCAATATCGAACCTACAAGGAATGTAATGGACCAATATCGAACCTACAAGGAATGTAATGGACCAATATCGAACCTACAAGGAATGTAATGGACCAATATCGAACCTACAAGGAATGTAATGGACCAATATCGAACCTACAAGGAATGTAATGGACCAATATCGAACCTACAAGGAATGTAATGGACCAATATCGAACCTACATGGAATGTAATGGACCAATATCGAACCTACAAGGAATGTAATGGACCAATATCAAACCTACAAGGAATGTAATGGACCAATATCGAACCTACAAGGAATGTAATGGACCAATATTGAACCTACAAGGAATGTAATGGACCAATATCGAACCTACATGGAATGTAATGGACCAATATCGAACCTACAAGGAATGTAATGGACCAATATCGAACCTACAAGGAATGTAATGGACCAATATCGAACCTACAAGGAATGTAATGGACCAATATCGAACCTACAAGGAATGTAATGGACCAATATCGAACCTACAAGGAATGTAATGGACCAATATCGAACCTACATGGAATGTAATGGACCAATATCAAACCTACAAGGAATGTAACGGACCAATATCGAACCTACAAGGAATGTAATGGACCAATATCAAACCTACAAGGAATGTAATGGACCAATATCGAACCTACAAGGAATGTAATGGACCAATATCGAACCTACAAGGAATGTAATGGCCCAATATCGAACCTACAAGGAATGTAATGGACCAATATCGAACCTACAAGGAATGTAATGGACCAATATCGAACCTACATGGAATGTAATGGACCAATATCAAACCTACAAGGAATGTAACGGACCAATATCGAACCTACAAGGAATGTAATGGACCAATATCAAACCTACAAGGAATGTAATGGACCAATATCGAACCTACAAGGAATGTAATGGACCAATATCGAACCTACAAGGAATGTAATGGCCCAATATCGAACCTACAAGGAATGTAATGGACCAATATCGAACCTACAAGGAATGTAATGGACCAATATCGAACCTACAAGGAATGTAATGGACCAATATCGAACATACAAGGAATGTAATGGACCAATATCGAACCTACAAGGAATGTAATGGACCAATATCGTACCTACAAGGAATGTAATGGACCAATATCGAACCTACACGGAATGTAATGGACCTAATATCGAACATACAAGGAATGTAATGGCCCAATATCGAACATACAAGGAATGTAATGGCCCAATATCGAACATACAAGGAATGTAATGGACCAATATCGAACATACAAGGAATGTAATGGCCCAATATCGAACATACAAGGAATGTAATGGACCAATATCGAACATACAAGGAATGTAATGGACCAATATCGAACCTACAAGGAATGTAATGGACCAATATCGAACATACAAGGAATGTAATGGCCCAATATCGAACATACAAGGAATGTAATGGCCCAATATCGAACATACAAGGAATGTAATGGACCAATATCGAACATACAAGGAATGTAATGGCCCAATATCGAACATACAAGGAATGTAATGGACCAATATCGAACATACAAGGAATGTAATGGACCAATATCGAACCTACAAGGAATGTAATGGACCAATATCGAACATACAAGGAATGTAATGGCCCAATATCGAACATACAAGGAATGTAATGGACCAATATTGTACCTACAAGGAATGTAATGGACCAATATCGAACCTACAAGGAATGTAATGGACCTAATATCGAACATACAAGGAATGTAATGGACCAATATCGAACCTACAAGGAATGTAATGGACCTAATATCGAACATACAAGGAATGTAATGGACCCATATCAAACCTACAAGGAATGTAATGGACCCATATCAAACCTACAAGGAATGTAATGGACCAATATCGAACATACAAGGAATGTAATGGACCAATATCAAACCTACAAGGAATGTAATGGACCAATATCGAACCTACAAGGAATGTAATGGACCAATATTGAACCTACAAGGAATGTAATGGACCAATATCGAACCTACATGGAATGTAATGGACCAATATCGAACCTACAAGGAATGTAATGGACCAATATCGAACCTACAAGGAATGTAATGGACCAATATCGAACCTACATGGAATGTAATGGACCAATATCGAACCTACAAGGAATGTAATGGACCAATATCGAACCTACAAGGAATGTAATGGACCAATATCGAACCTACATGGAATGTAATGGACCAATATCGAACCTACAAGGAATGTAACGGACCAATATCGAACCTACAAGGAATGTAATGGACCAATATCAAACCTACAAGGAATGTAATGGACCAATATCGAACCTACAAGGAATGTAATGGACCAATATCGAACCTACAAGGAATGTAATGGCCCAATATCGAACCTACAAGGAATGTAATGGACCAATATCGAACCTACAAGGAATGTAATGGACCAATATCGAACCTACATGGAATGTAATGGACCAATATCAAACCTACAAGGAATGTAACGGACCAATATCGAACCTACAAGGAATGTAATGGACCAATATCAAACCTACAAGGAATGTAATGGACCAATATCGAACCTACAAGGAATGTAATGGACCAATATCGAACCTACAAGGAATGTAATGGCCCAATATCGAACCTACAAGGAATGTAATGGACCAATATCGAACCTACAAGGAATGTAATGGACCAATATCGAACCTACAAGGAATGTAATGGACCAATATCGAACATACAAGGAATGTAATGGACCAATATCGAACCTACAAGGAATGTAATGGACCAATATCGAACCTACAAGGAATGTAATGGACCAATATCGAACCTACAAGGAATGTAATGGACCTAATATCGAACATACAAGGAATGTAATGGCCCAATATCGAACATACAAGGAATGTAATGGCCCAATATCGAACATACAAGGAATGTAATGGACCAATATCGAACATACAAGGAATGTAATGGCCCAATATCGAACATACAAGGAATGTAATGGACCAATATCGAACATACAAGGAATGTAATGGACCAATATCGAACCTACAAGGAATGTAATGGACCAATATCGAACATACAAGGAATGTAATGGCCCAATATCGAACATACAAGGAATGTAATGGCCCAATATCGAACATACAAGGAATGTAATGGACCAATATCGAACATACAAGGAATGTAATGGCCCAATATCGAACATACAAGGAATGTAATGGACCAATATCGAACATACAAGGAATGTAATGGACCAATATCGAACCTACAAGGAATGTAATGGACCAATATCGAACATACAAGGAATGTAATGGCCCAATATCGAACATACAAGGAATGTAATGGACCAATATTGTACCTACAAGGAATGTAATGGACCAATATCGAACCTACAAGGAATGTAATGGACCTAATATCGAACATACAAGGAATGTAATGGACCAATATCGAACCTACAAGGAATGTAATGGACCTAATATCGAACATACAAGGAATGTAATGGACCCATATCAAACCTACAAGGAATGTAATGGACCCATATCAAACCTACAAGGAATGTAATGGACCAATATCGAACATACAAGGAATGTAATGGACCAATATCAAACCTACAAGGAATGTAATGGACCAATATCGAACATACAAGGAATGTAATGGACCAATATCGAACATACAAGGAATGTAATGGACCAATATCGAACCTACATGGAATGTAATGGACCAATATCGAACCTACAAGGAATGTAATGGCCCAATATCGAACCTACAAGGAATGTAATGGACCAATATCGAACATACAAGGAATGTAATGGACCAATATCGAACATACAAGGAATGTAATGGACCAATATCGAACATACAAGGAATGTAATGGACCAATATCGAACATACAAGGAATGTAATGGACCAATATCGAACCTACAAGGAATGTAATGGACCAATATCGAACATACAATGAATGTAATGGACCAATATCGAACCTACAAGGAATGTAATGGACCAATATCGAACATACAAGGAATGTAATGGACCAATATCGAACATACAAGGAATGTAATGGACCAATATCGAACATACAAGGAATGTAATGGACCAATATCGAACATACAAGGAATGTAATGGACCAATATCGAACATAAACCAAGGATAAGAAGATCAGTTCACCTACCTTTGGTGTTGGATCCAGATGAAATTTGTTCGGCAATGGTTTGAAGGAGTATTCCAAACTTAATCTACGCTGGAAATACATTGTCTGCTTTGTTTCACTTTCACGTTAATATATATATCAAAACACTATCCTCACATATATCCTCACATATATCCTCACTTATAAAAATGCTTCCTCAAAATCAATTCATTCCAATCCATATAGGCGTAGATTCCAAACTGCCTGGCGTAAGACCCATAATGGAAAGTAATTTGTCTAGTTTATAAATAAGTCCACTATTGCATTTTATAATTTCCTGATGATTCCTTCCTTCTTTCATAATTAGATCCAGATGGGTGTGTACAAAGCATGCATTACCCCTTTTTAAAACACTATCGTGACGTCATACCTTTATACTTGCAGTCCATTATTATTAATATTGGACTGGTTTCAAAAGGTCAGAGTATTATAGCATATCCTATGCGTAAATGTACGAAATTAACACATTTTAATTAATAAAGTGTGTGTGTTCTATGTAAGATATAAGATATAACGGATCCAATATGTAAAATATAGGTACCGTATTTGGCGCAACGCACCTCATACAGTCTATGTATACATCCCAGCGAGGGGTTTGACATAAAAGGAAGATAAATAGATAGATAGACAGTCCAATATTTTACATATTGGATCATTTTCGGCTTACCGATATATTCCTATGCATAACTAAAGAAAAACTACTAAAATTATAAAGTAACGAGCATATTTGTCTGTTTCAAATTGCTATCACACATTTTTCTGATCTAATTCATCATAGGATTTCTGGTATTTAAGGTGATAATGATTACACAATATATCTATATGCATATCATTATCCGCTTAAGTCACAACAAAGGATACATTGAAATCCTTTAACAACATGTTTGCAAGATTATGTGCTTTTACCTGCACAAATAAGGGTTATGTTATCCCCGGTGGGGTACGTGCAGGAATCTGTATCAACACCAACAACAATATAACTATGATTAGACCTTTGATCTATAGTTCAAAGTTTAAACTTTATTTATTTTACGATTTTTTTTTTTTAAACTTTATTTATTTTCAGTTTTAACAACTTTTAATCAGTCTCATTGGTGCGGATGTGGTCATTCGTGTGAGAGGAAACTGGAGTACCCGAAGAAAACCCACCTGTCCGATCTTGCGACGACCGTACCATCTCACATACTTCCCAGTCTGAGGATCGAACCCGGGTTGCATTGGTGAGAAGCTGTGCTAATCGGACAGATCTATAGTTAGCGCAGATTAACCCATCATTTTTAGGGGTCATCATTATGAATATTCATCAGGCATAGTCTATGGTTGAAAACAAGTATGTGTCAAGGTTTTTACTCCCTTTAATTTGTACTGGGAGGGGACATCACTCTGGAGCATTTATTATACAAAGTCAGTCTGTTGTAGTATAGAAGACCAACCACATTTCCTGCGTAAGAAACGGTACTCAACTCTCCAACCTCTACAAGCGACTGACAACTTGTTATCATTTTATCACTTGTCCCTGATCCAGTTTTTTCATTTAACATTTATTTATCATCGCTACCGGTTACCCATATGAGCGACGGGCAACACTTTTCCTGGACAGGCTCCAGCTGCTAACCAATACTTGGTGCACCAACCTCCCTAAGAAACTGCCAACTTTTTCATATAAAGAAACACAAGCGGGACTCGAACCCGTGACCATCAGTTAAGATTACAGTGTTACACAAGTCAGTACTTTAACCACTCAGGGAGCGAACTCACGACCCAATTATGTTAGCGGTGAAAGGCAAGTTCTAACAACAGCGTGCTAGATCACCCAACCACGGAGGCTCCTAAGGGTAGCGGTTAATTTTTGTCACACTCGGTTTTGTGTATATTTTCTATTGTACATAATTATACCACTATGATATCCCTATCAATAAAGCGCTCTATAATTGTATGCAAATAATAGCTTGAAGGACATTTAAGCTCTTTCATCTGATGGATTTTTTTTATTACTGATTTTAAATTTGAATACATTTCGTAGTTGTAATTTAAACTGTTTCAAGACCTCTATGATCAAATTCTGAGGAGAAAAATAATTCCATAAGAGTCTCTGTCTATCATTCTAGTGCTTTGTTGTTAATTGTTTTCCAAATTTATATACGTCTGCCTGCCCGAATTTATACACGTCTGTCTGCCCAAATTTATATACGTCTGTCTGCCCGAATTTATATACGTCTGTCTGCCCGAATTTATATACGTCTGCCTGCCCGAATTTATATACGTCTGTCTGCCCGAATTTATATACGTCTGCCAACCAATATATTAATCAGAAAATTACATTTGGACCAGTTCATTTATCAAAATGGCCAATTTTGTCTAAAAATAGTAATATTACTGGCAAAAAGTGCAGATCCTGATGAGACGGCTCGTCATGAGCCGGCTCATCTGGATCTACACTTTTTGTAAGCCTATTTAGAGATATGTAGTGTTGAGAGGGTTAATGAACATACATCTTAGAGAAAGGACAGTAATAAATAACATTCAAAGAGAGTGGTATACCTACGTACATGTAAGAGGGTGGTATACCTACGTACATGTAAGAGGGTGGTATACCTACGTACATGTAAGAGAGTGGTATACCTACGTACATGTAAGAGGGTGGTATACCTACGTACATGTAAGAGAGTGGTATACCTACGTACATGTAAGAGAGTGGTATACCTACGTACATGTAAGAGAGTGGTATACCTACGTACATGTAAGAGGGTGGTATACCTACGTACATGTAAGAGAGTGATATACCTACGTACATGTAAGAGAGTGTATACCTACGTACATGTAAGAGAGTGGTATACCTAGTACATTAAGAGAGTGGTATACCTACGTACATGTAAGAGAGTGGTATACCTACGTACATGTAAGAGAGTAGTATACCTATGTACATTCAAAGAGAGTGGTATACCTACGTACATTTAAGAGAGTGGTATACCTACGTACATGTAAGATAGTGGTATACCTACGTACATGTAAGAGAGTGGTATACCTACGTACATGTAAGAGAGTGGTATACCTACGTACATGTAAGAGAGTGGTATACCTACGTACATGTAAGATAGTGGTATACCTACGTACATGTATGTACACAGGCTAAATGAATGAAGAACACTAGGTGTGCATGCATGTCTCAATAGCGGAACCATCCAAGCAGAGATGAAGAAGTGGCCAGCACAAAGTGTCTACTCATCAGACAGACAGACGAAGGGTGGACACACCTACCATCAGCCATAGATGAAGAAGTGGCCAGCACAAAGTGTGTACTCATCAGACAGACAGACGAATGGTGGACACACCTACCATCAGCCATAGATGAAGAAGTGGCCAGCACAAAGTGTGTACTCATCAGACAGACAGACGAATGGTGGAGACACCTACCATCAGCCATAGATGAAGAAGTGGCCAGCACAAAGTGTGTACTCATCAGACAGACAGACGAAGGGTGGACACACCTACCATCAGCCATAGATGAAGAAGTGGCCAGCACAAAGTTTGTACTCATCAGACAGACAGACAGACAGACAGACGAAGGGTGGTCACACCTACCATCAGCCATAGATGAAGAAGTGGCCAGCACAAAGTTTGTACTCATCAGACAGACAGACAGACAGACGAAGGGTGGTCACACCTACCATCAGCCATAGATGAAGAAGTGGCCAGCACAAAGTTTGTACTCATCAGACAGACAGACAGACAGACGAAGGGTGGTCACACCTACCATCAGCCATAGATGAAGAAGTGGCCAGCACAAAGTTTGTACTCATCAGACAGACAGACAGACAGACAGACAGACAGACAGACAGACAGACAGACAGACAGACAGACAGACAGACAGACAGACAGACAGACAGACAGACAGACAGACAGACAGACAGACAGACAGACAGACAGACAGACAGACAGACAGACAGACAGACAGACAGACAGACAGACAGACAGACAGACAGACAGACAGACAGACAGACAGACAGACAGACAGACAGACAGACAGACAGACAGACAGACGAAGGGTGGTCACACCTACCATCAGCCATAGATGATAACTTGTCCTTTTTTGTCCAAAAACAGCCACGCTAAACTGGTAATTACGATATAATCAATTGCAAAATAATCTCTCTATTTTCAAAGGGTACTCCATAGACTGTATTTAATCAAACTGTGTGGATATTCTTGTGATCAATGAGTAGGACATGCACATTTTTATGTAGTTAAATTCTCAAGTTATATTCAGTATTTAATTCTTAGTTGATCAATCGTTTCTCTCCGAAACCTCTCGGAATCAATCAAATTATTTAATTAATCTGTTAACCCATTCAACCCCAAGTAACTGATATGGACTGGTGCATGATATTTTTAGACCAATAAATTAATAACAAAATCACATTTGGATCAGTTCATTTATCAAAATGGGTAATTTTTCTAAAAATAGTTATATTACTTGAAAAAAGTGCAGATCCTGATGAGACGGCTCGTCACGAGCCGGCTCATCTGGATCTACACTTTTTGTAAGCCAATTTAGAGGTCTGTGGTGTTGAAAGGGTTAACCCATTCAACCCCAAGTAACTGATATGGACTAGTGCATGATATTTTTAGACCAATAAATTAATAAGAACGTTACATTTGGAGCAATTCATTTATCAAAATGGGTAATTTTGTCTAAAAATAGTAATATTAATTGCAAAAAGTGTGATACTGTCATATAGAGATAATTTAGAAATTATCAGTCTAAAAGTAAATATGCGCAGGCACAAATGTGATCGAGATATAACGGTAAACATTTACTATAAATGTTGTTATTCAATATACATGCATTGTATTTGAGCCTAAATATTACATCTCAAGGGAATTTAGCTTAATTTATACAAATTTATTTTAGCCCGATTGAGAAACAAGTTTTTACAACGTTAGATTAATATCTCTCGAGACCTCATTCCTGATGTTTAGCTTAGTTAGTTTAATCATATTTTATCGCTCGATTGGTTTTACATATACATGTGAATACAAAACATGACAAATTAAATAAAGGCAAACAGGTCGGGCCACAAGTTCTAGCAACATTATGTTTATACAAATTTATTTTAGCTCGATTGCGAAACAAGTTATTTCAACTTATATAAATCACTCTCGAGACCTCATTCCTGATGGAATCCATCGCTACGAGGGATAGAGAAGAGGCAATGTGGAATTTAAATGCCTTGCCTAAGGGCACAATCATAACGGCTCCAGTGGGGCTCGAACTTCGGACCTTTCGCACCTGAAGCGAATGCGCATCCACTGCGCTATCACGACTTTCACGACTTTAGCAACATTAATTACGGCCCTTCCCGATGGAATCCATCGCCAATCAATACGCACTAGTTGGACTTGCTACAAGAATGAAGATTTAAGTACACATCAAACACAGCTCCAGCTCCATATAATAACTTCAATGTTTACTTCTTGCTATAAATAGATTATATAGAATAGATTCCTACAGGAATGATTGGCTGAGAAATTAACTCCAAGTTATGATATCTAATCAATTATTTACTGATGTGTATGATAATATGTTATGCATGAGATCTCCTACGTGACATAAAAAAGGGCAATTAATTCTGCGTTTCCATGTGTTACATATCAAACCACTACAAACAAGTTATATTTATATTGATAAATTTTTATCAATAACTACATGTACACATGATTAATCTAAAAATGTGACACAATTTTCTGTATCAAATGTCGCAATATTACGCACCATATAAGAAACAAGTATAAAGGTATAATACTGGTACGTGTGTGTGTGTTTTACGTTTATTTATCGTCGCGACCGGTTGCCCATATGAGCGACGCCTCCTGAAGAGATTAGTCATTTTAGATTTTTGGAGGATAGTGCAATGATACAGACAGAGACCCATTCCAGAATCTCCTACAGCACCGACACGAGACCTCTGTTTAACGTCCCATCTGAAAGACTTAATTTTATTAGGGTCAGACAGGGGATCAAACCTGCGATCCCTGGATTACCAGTCCAGCGCGTTAACCACTGGACTACAGATCCGTCTGTATATACTGGTACGTAATAAGCTGTAACTTTGCAATATGAAAGCATGAGATACATTTATCAAATCTAAACTTTGACATATAAAAAATATTATCACTTATAATCTTAAATCAGGCCCGTAGCTAGGGGGCGGGGCGCTTGGACGACCCCCCCCCCATAATTCCCTGAGGTCCACCTTTTCATGCATTATACCAGAATGTTTACACAGTTACTATAATAACATTGATGCAAGCAACACCTGGGAATAGTTTATAAGAGGCTTTCTCTATCTACAATGGGAATAGTTTATAAGAGGCTTACTCTATCTACAATGGGAATAGTTTATAAGAGGCTTTCTCTATCTCTATCTACACTGGGAATAGTTTATAAGAGGCTTTCTCTATCTACAATGGGAATAGTTTATAAGTGGCTTTCTCTATCTCTATCTACAATGGGAATAGTTTATAAGAGGCTTTCTCTATCTACAATGGGAATAGTTTATAAGAGGCTTTCTCTATCTACAATGGGAATAGTTTATAAGAGGCTTTCTCTATCTACAATGGGAATAGTTTATAAGAGGCTTTCTCTATCTACAATGGGAATAGTTTATAAGAGGCTTTCTCTATCTACAATGGGAATAGTTTATAAGAGGCTTTCTCTATCTCTATCTACAATGGGAATAGTTTATAAGAGGCTTTCTCTATCTCTATCTACACTGGGAATAGTTTATAAGAGGCTTTCTCTATCTCTATCTACAATGGGAATAGTTTATAAGAGGCTTTCTCTATCTCTATCTACACTGGGAATAGTTTATAAGAGGCTTTCTCTATCTACACTGGGAATAGTTTATAAGAGGCTTTCTCTATCTCTATCTACACTGGGAATAGTTTATAAGAGGCTTTCTCTATCTACAATGGGAATAGTTTATAAGAGGCTTTCTCTATCTCTATCTACACTGGGAATAGTTTATAAGAGGCTTTCTCTATCTCTATCTACACTGGGAATAGTTTATAAGAGGCTTTCTCTATCTACAATGGGAATAGTTTATAAGAGGCTTTCTCTATCTCTATCTACACTGGGAATAGTTTATAAGAGGCTTTCTCTATCTACAATGGGAATAGTTTATAAGAGGCTTTCTCTATCTACACCGGGAATAGTTTATAAGAGGCTTTCTCTATCTCTATCTACACCGGGAATAGTTTATAAGAGGCTTTCTCTATCTCTATCTACACTGGGAATAGTTTATAAGAGGCTTTCTCTATCTCTATCTACAATGGGAATAGTTTATAAGAGGCTTTCTCTATCTCTATCTACACTGGGAATAGTTTATAAGAGGCTTTCTCTATCTACAATGGGAATAGTTTATAAGAGGCTTTCTCTATCTACAATGGGAATAGTTTATAAGAGGCTTTCTCTATCTACACTGGGAATAGTTTATAAGAGGCTTTCTCTATCTCTATCTACAATGGGAATAGTTTATAAGAGGCTTTCTCTATCTCTATCTACAATGGGAATAGTTTATAAGAGGCTTTCTCTTTCTCTATCTACAATGGGAATAGTTTATAAGAGGCTTTCTCTATCTACAATGGGAATAGTTTATAAGAGGCTTTCTCTATCTCTATCTACAATGGGAATAGTTTATAAGAGGCTTTCTCTATCTACAATGGGAATAGTTTATAAGTGGCTTTCTCTATCTCTATCTACAATGGGAATAGTTTATAAGAGGCTTTCTCTATCTACAATGGGAATAGTTTATAAGAGGCTTTCTCTATCTACAATGGGAATAGTTTATAAGAGGCTTTCTCTATCTACAATGGGAATAGTTTATAAGAGGCTGTCTCTATCTACACTGGGAATAGTTTATAAGAGGCTTTCTCTATCTACAATGGGAATAGTTTATAAGAGGCTTTCTCTATCTACACTGGGAATAGTTTATAAGAGGCTTTCTCTATCTACAATGGGAATAGTTTATAAGAGGCTTTCTCTATCTACAATGGGAATAGTTTATAAGAGGCTTTCTCTATCTACAATAGGAATAGTTTATAAGTGGCTTTCTCTATCTACACTGGGAATAGTTTATAAGTGGCTTTCTCTATCTACACTGGGAATAGTTTATAAGAGGCTTTCTCTATCTCTATCTACACTGGGAATAGTTTATAAGAGGCTTTCTCTATCTACAATGGGAATAGTTTATAAGTGGCTTTCTCTATCTACACTGGGAATAGTTTATAAGTGGCTTTCTCTATCTACACTGGGAATAGTTTATAAGTGGCTTTCTCTATCTACACTGGGAATAGTTTATAAGTGGCTTTCTCTATCTACACTGGGAATAGTTTATAAGAGGCTTTCTCTATCTCTATCTACAATGGGAATAGTTTATAAGAGGCTTTCTCTATCTACAATGGGAATAGTTTATAAGAGGCTTTCTCTATCTCTATCTACAATGGGAATAGTATATAAGAGGCTTTCTCTATCTACACTGGGAATAGTTTATAAGAGGCTTTCTCTATCTCTATCTACACTGGGAATAGTTTATAAGAGGCTTTCTCTATCTACACTGGGAATAGTTTATAAGAGGCTTTCTCTATCTCTATCTACACTGGGAATAGTTTATAAGAGGCTTTCTCTATCTACAATGGGAATAGTTTATAAGAGGCTTTCTCTATCTACAATGGGAATAGTTTATAAGAGGCTTTCTCTATCTCTATCTACAATGGGAATAGTTTATAAGAGGCTTTCTCTTTCTCTATCTACAATGGGAATAGTTTATAAGAGGCTTTCTCTATCTACAATGGGAATAGTTTATAAGAGGCTTTCTCTATCTCTATCTACACTGGGAATAGTTTATAAGAGGCTTTCTCTATCTACAATGGGAATAGTTTATAAGAGGCTTTCTCTATCTCTATCTACAATGGGAATAGTTTATAAGAGGCTTTCTCTATCTACAATGGGAATAGTTTATAAGAGGCTTTCTCTATCTACAATGGGAATAGTTTATAAGAGGCTTTCTCTATCTCTATCTACAATGGGAATAGTTTATAAGAGGCTTTCTCTATCTCTATCTACACTGGGAATAGTTTATAAGAGGCTTTCTCTATCTCTATCTACAATGGGAATAGTTTATAAGAGGCTTTCTCTATCTCTATCTACACTGGGAATAGTTTATAAGAGGCTTTCTCTATCTACACTGGGAATAGTTTATAAGAGGCTTTCTCTATCTCTATCTACACTGGGAATAGTTTATAAGAGGCTTTCTCTATCTCTATCTACAATGGGAATAGTTTATAAGAGGCTTTCTCTATCTCTATCTACAATGGGAATTAGTTTATAAGAGGCTTTCTCTATCTACAATGGGAATAGTTTATAAGAGGCTTTCTCTATCTACAATGGGAATAGTTTATAAGAGGCTTTCTCTATCTACAATGGGAATAGTTTATAAGAGGCTTTCTCTATCTCTATCTACACTGGGAATAGTTTATAAGAGGCTTTCTCTATCTACAATGGGAATAGTTTATAAGTGGCTTTCTCTATCTACACTGGGAATAGTTTATAAGTGGCTTTCTCTATCTACACTGGGAATAGTTTATAAGTGGCTTTCTCTATCTACACTGGGAATAGTTTATAAGTGGCTTTCTCTATCTACACTGGGAATAGTTTATAAGAGGCTTTCTCTATCTCTATCTACAATGGGAATAGTTTATAAGAGGCTTTCTCTATCTACAATGGGAATAGTTTATAAGAGGCTTTCTCTATCTCTATCTACAATGGGAATAGTATATAAGAGGCTTTCTCTATCTACACTGGGAATAGTTTATAAGAGGCTTTCTCTATCTCTATCTACACTGGGAATAGTTTATAAGAGGCTTTCTCTATCTACACTGGGAATAGTTTATAAGAGGCTTTCTCTATCTCTATCTACACTGGGAATAGTTTATAAGAGGCTTTCTCTATCTACAATGGGAATAGTTTATAAGAGGCTTTCTCTATCTACAATGGGAATAGTTTATAAGAGGCTTTCTCTATCTCTATCTACAATGGGAATAGTTTATAAGAGGCTTTCTCTTTCTCTATCTACAATGGGAATAGTTTATAAGAGGCTTTCTCTATCTACAATGGGAATAGTTTATAAGAGGCTTTCTCTATCTCTATCTACACTGGGAATAGTTTATAAGAGGCTTTCTCTATCTCTATCTACAATGGGAATAGTTTATAAGAGGCTTTCTCTATCTCTATCTACAATGGGAATAGTTTATAAGAGGCTTTCTCTATCTCTATCTACAATGGGAATAGTTTATAAGAGGCTTTCTCTATCTCTATCTACAATGGGAATAGTTTATAAGAGGCTTTCTCTATCTCTATCTACAATGGGAATAGTTTATAAGAGGCTTTCTCTATCTCTATCTACACTGGGAATAGTTTATAAGAGGCTTTCTCTATCTCTATCTACAATGGGAATAACTTATAAGAGGCTTTCTCTATCTCTATCTACACTGGGAATAGTTTATAAGAGGCTTTCTCTATCTCTATCTACACTGGGAATAGTTTATAAGAGGCTTTCTCTATCTCTATCTACACTGGGAATAGTTTATAAGAGGCTTTCTCTATCTCTATCTACAATGGGAATAGTTTATAAGAGGCTTTCTCTATCTCTATCTACAATGGGAATTAGTTTATAAGAGGCTTTCTCTATCTACAATGGGAATAGTTTATAAGAGGCTTTCTCTATCTACAATGGGAATAGTTTATAAGAGGCTTTCTCTATCTCTATCTACAATGGGAATAGTTTATAAGAGGCTTTCTCTATCTCTATCTACAATGGGAATAGTTTATAAGAGGCTTTCTCTATCTACAATGGGAATAGTTTATAAGAGGCTTTCTCTATCTACAATGGGAATAGTTTATAAGAGGCTTTCTCTATCTCTATCTACAATGGGAATAGTTTATAAGAGGCTTTCTCTATCTCTATCTACAATGGGAATAGTTTATAAGAGGCTTTCTCTATCTCTATCTACAATGGGAATAGTTTATAAGAGGCTTTCTCTATCTACACTGGGAATAGTTTATAAGAGGCTTTCTCTATCTACAATGGGAATAGTTTATAAGAGGCTTTCTCTATCTACAATGGGAATAGTTTATAAGAGGCTTTCTCTATCTACACTGGGAATAGTTTATAAGAGGCTTTCTCTATCTCTATCTACAATGGGAATAGTTTATAAGAGGCTTTCTCTATCTACAATGGGAATAGTTTATAAGAGGCTTTCTCTATATGTCTTTTTTTAACTATGTACAATGCAGGAACTTGCGTAACAGACCATCTCGATTAAATATTCAGGGGGGAATGCCCCAGGAGCCCCCTAGCAGCCTCGGTCCCTTCTGGACCTCAAAACATAAAAAAGCTGGATACAGGCCTGTAAATTATGAGATTTTAAGAAAATGCACTGTATCAACTTCACAAATAATAACTCCCTCCTTCCTAAAACACAGAATCCAAATAGAGTAAGCCACTAGACTTCAATATTACAATTATAATAGAAATCCAGTATAATATCAGGTATATTATCCCATTTCTTGTATACCGGTAATATTTATTTTCAAATATGCTAAAGAACATACTGAGTCAAAAAAGAAACGATAACAAACCAATTTGACGAAAAAGATGCATAGATACTATTAGTATGATCGTATTTTAAACTTGTAACATTGTCTCATATGTTTCAATCTCGGTACACGAAATTTCAGATGAATTGCTTATTTAGTAATTAAAATACATATATGTTTATACCATGTATCGTTTCTTATTTCACTCAGTATATAAAAATATACATCCCTACCAGATACTTGACACTCAATAATATATTCCATACAAATGTTGACAACAGTCACAATACATGTATACTGTACACATCAACAAGTCAGAAACACTCGTTTCCTAATTCTGCAAATCTATCATTCTGGAAAAAATAAAAATTAAAACTTCCTTTAGACTTTGACGCATTGTTTGTGTCTTTCTTTCATAAAACGTGTGTCCTCAACTGTAATTCAATTTTGTAAAAATTCATCTCAAAAGAATTGAGAGATTACTGACGTAAGATGAGCAACGGCTTTCAATCCTTAGGTAGAAAATTCCTTGAACAATACGAAAAATGCGTCGAACAATGACAACACTCGTGAATAGATAATGTACAAAACTGAACACACACAATCATCAAAGCATGTTTACATCTGATCTATTACGATTATGATCTAAGTTGCATACAATGTAAAATGCTGAACGTTTTTCCCTTATTGATTTAGTTGTATGGTTTATGCTCGGCATCTTAGGTCGACTTAGCCGCAGACACAAGTGGACAAGCTGTAATGTGCGGATATAAAAACATTGACAACCAAATCGATGAATTTATTAGGTGACATGCAATGAAATATTGACAGATTCATACAAATTGATTGGCAATACAAATATGTCATGTTGACCTATATTTTAGCTATGATGATGATGATGATGATTCTGTGGTCGCAGGGATAACAGTCTTTCAGATGGGATATAAACGGAGGACTCGTGTATCGGTGCTAATACACCGGGCGTGTACATGAACCATATGGATGCTTCTATAGCTTGCACTCATAATCATCCAAAAAATAAAATTACTCTAACAATTACTTCTGTAGGCGTCGCTCCGATTAACAGGGTGGGGGGGGGGAATAGGGGTGCTAAATAAAATGCATAAAAAAAATCCAAACAATTTGGGAGCTATACGTTTCTCTGGTTTGGGGGGGGGGGGGAAACAAATTTCGAATAAATCAATTCTGATATATGTATTCCTACATGAAAATAAGAGCCTCAAGCTTCAGTGGATGATAATACTTTATATTATTATACATGTTTAAATACTCTCATTTAAAACTTATCCATTATGGTTCTGTTAACAGGTTTTAATTGTATGAAATAGTGTATTGGAAATATGTAAATAAATGTTCAGGTCTGTTTAAAATAACAGGTATCCGGAGTTGGCTACTCCTAGCTCTGACCCCATATAAATAATTCTAGAAGTCAGTCTCAAGATTTCTGATTATTAAATTGATACTCTCTCCAAAAGCAACCAATCAAACCTCTTGAGCGTTACTAATGTCCGGTATCCATGCATGGAACCCACATCCTTTTTTAAGAAGGTAATCATTCCTCTACTAGTCTCAAGTATCACATTACAATATTACAAACAGTTAGGGATGGCAACGAATATTCGCTTGGACGTCCGAATATCCGAATACTATTCCAGTATTCGAATATTTGGAAAAAATATTATAAAATTTTCAAACATGAAATAAACTGTCAGATACGTCGTTTTCTTTTGAAACCATCATAAATAATAGGTGCTAAGGTAGGTAGTGTTTAATTATGATGTCAAAACTGTTTAGACCAGAAAATTCCTTTGAAATGTTACAGACACTGCATCAACAACCACCCCCATGTATCTTAAATTTTTAATTAACTGCTCAATATTACCAAAAAGTACTATTTAGCGTACGTTTTTTTTTTTTGGTGAAGTCAGAAACTTCGTTTATTCATTATATATATATATACACAATCATATTTACACATATATAGTACACGTGCAAAACTGCACACATTTAAATACATTAAATTTTTTCAGTTTTAGTATTTTTACAAAACATTGCACAATCTAGCTTACAAAGAAACGAAACATGAAGCGCGGATTTTTATTATATTGTCCTCAAAAATCCCAATTTGAGTGATTTTGAGTTTTTGATAGCATTACATCGAATATTTGAACATTCGAATACCTTCCCGACCGAATATTCGAATAGTAAAATCGCTATTCGTTGCCATCCCTACAAACAAACCATAATGTTATTTCCGCTACATGATGGCATTGCACTTTGCATCTTTCAAACTTCTCAAGTTTCATTAATTTGCTATAAGTATCATCCAAATAGTATTAAATCCAAACGAGACACATAACATCATCTTTAACAAGATTGACACCAAATGTAACATGTAACATAACTTTTAAGCCGTTCTATTCAGTCAATCACTTTTTTATTCAACTTAGACACAAAATATGCAAGTCAGCTTTAGCATTAAACATTAATGACTTTAAGACTTTGTATTTCAGAACATTTAAGGCTTCTAAGTCCGATATGAAAACACATAAACTATTAAAAAACATTGAAGATTTTCCGACACCTATTAAATAGACGTCTTAGAAAGAAAAGGAACCCAAAGTCATAAAATAAACATCATGGTTATATTGATAGACTGTAGACTAGAATTCTTCTATACAGCGATTACGTGGGAAATCACAAAATAAATAATGCTCATTCATCGGAGGGCTGGTATCGTACTAAAAGGAGAGATAGTTGCGCGGATCCATGTAACCATTAATGATTCATTCAGCTTTATGGGGACTTCTTATTATATTTATCAGTAAGATTTGGATGAAATAAAGTCAAACCTGTTCTTACTGGGCGCCTGGAATACAGTCAAACACATGTTATATAGTGGTCACATGTATTAGTGCTCACCTGTGTTAGTGCTCACCTCCATTAAGCAACCAACCTGTTATAATTAAGCAGCCAATTTCCGGATTCCCAATATGTTGTTTTATTATACATTTGACCTCAGTTATGCAGTCACCTGTGCTAAGCAGCCCACTTTCTGTGCTTCCCTTGTCTACCAAGCAGCCCACATTCAGTGCTTCCCTTGTCTAGCAGCCCACTTTCTGTGCTTCCCTTGGCTAGCAAGCAGCCCATATTCTGTGCTTCCCTTGTCTAGCAAGCAGCCCACATTTTGTGCTTCCCTTGTCTAGCAGCCCACTGTCTGTGCTTCCCTTGTCTAGCAGCCCACTTTCTGTGCTTCCCTTGTCTAGCAAGAAGCCACTTTATGTGCTTCCCTTGTCTAGCAAGAAGCCACTTTCTCTGCTTCCCTTGTCTAGCAAGTAACCCACTTTCTGTGCTTCCCTTGTCTAGCAAGCAGCTACTTTCTTTGCTTCCCTTGTCTAGCAAGTAACCCACTTTCTGTGCTTCCCATGTCTAGCAAACAGCCCACATTCTGTGCTTCCTTTGTCTAGTAAGCAGCCCACATTATGTGCTTCCCTTGTCTAGTAAGCAGCCCACATTCTGTGCTTCCCCTGTCTAGCAAGCAGCCCACATTCTGTGCTTCCCTTGGCTAGCAAGCAGCCCACTTTCTGCGTTTCCCTTGTCTAACAAGCAGCCCGCCTTCTGTGCTTCCTTTATCTGACAGGCAGCCCATTTTCTGTGCTTCCCTTGTTTAGCAAGCAGCCCACATTCTGTGCTTCCATTGTGTAGCAAGCTGCCCACTTGATGTGCTTTCCTTGTCTGCAAGTAGCCCACCTTCTATGCTTCCCTTGTCTGGCAATCAGCCACTTTCTGTGCTTCCATTGGCTAGCAATCAGCCACTTTCTGTGCTTCCATTGTTGGCTAGCAAGCAGCCACACTCTATGTGCTTCCATTGGCTAGCAAGCAACCACTTTCTGTGCTTCCATTGGCTAGCAAGCATCCCACTTTCTGTGCTTCCATTGGCTAGCAAACAGCCACTTTATGTGCTTCCCTTGGCTAGCAAACAGCCACTTTCTGTGCTTCCATTGGCTAGCAAGCAGCCACTTTCTGTGCTTCCATTGGCTAGCAAGCAACCACTTTCTGTGCTTCCATTGGCTAGCAAGCAGCCACTTCCTGTGCTTCCATTGGCTAGCAAGCAGCCACACTCTCTGTGCTTCCATTGGCTAGCAAGCAACCACATTCTGTGCTTCCATTGGCTAGCAAGCATCCACTTTCTGTGCTTCCATTGGCTAGCAAGCAGCCACACTCTCTGTGCTTCCATTGGCTAGCAAGCAACCACTTTCTGTGCTTCCATTGGCTAGCAAGCATCCACTTTCTGTGCTTCCATTGGCTAGCAAGCATCCCACTTTCTGTGCTTCCATTGGCTAGCAAGCAGCCACTTTCTGTGCTTCCATTGGCTAGCAAACAGCCACTTTCTATGCATCCATTGGCTAGCAAGCAGCCACTTTCTGTGCTTCCATTGGCTAGCAAGCAACCACTTTCTGTGCTTCCATTGGCTAGCAAGCAGCTCACTTTCTGTGCTTCCCTTGGCATAAGCAAGCAGCCCCCTTATGTGCTTCCCTTGACTAGCAAGCAGCCACTTTTTGTGCTTCCCTTGTCTACCAAGCAGCCCACACTCAGTGCTTACCTTGTCTAGCAGCACACTTTCTGTGCTTCCCTTGGCTAGCAAGCAGCCCATATTCTGTGCTTCCCTTGTCTAGCAAGCAGCCCACATTCTGTACTTCCCTTGTCTAGCAGCCCACTGTCTGTGCTTCCCTTGTCTAGCAGCCCACTTTCTGTGCTTCCCTTGTCTAGCAAGAAGCCACTTTCTCTGCTTCCCTTGTCTAGCAAGTAACCCACATTCTGTGCTTCCCTTGTCTAGCAAGCAGCCACGTTCTTTGCTTCCCTTGTCTAGCAAGTAACCCACTTTCTGTGCTTCCCATGTCTAGCAAACAGCCCACTTTCTTTGCTTCCCTTGTCTAGCAAGTAACCCACTTTCTGTGCTTCCCATGTCTAGCAAACAGCCCACATTCTGTGCTTCCTTAGTCTAGTAAGCAGCCCACATTATGTGCTTCCCTTGTCTAGTAAGCAGCCCACATTCTGTGCTTCCCTTGTCTAGCAAGCAGCCCACATTCTGTGCTTCCCTTGGCTAGCAAGCAGCCCACTTTCTGCGTTTCCCTTGTCTAACAAGCAGCCCACCTTCTATGCTTCCCTTGTCTGGCAATCAGCCACGTTCTGTGCTTCCATTGGCTAGCAATCAGCCACTTTCTGTGCTTCCATTGGCTAGCAAGCAACCACTTTCTGTGCTTACATTGGCTAGCAAGCATCCCACTTTCTGTGCTTCCATTGGCTAGCAAGCAGCCACTTTCTGTGCTTCCATTGGCTAGCAAACAGCCACTTTCTGTGCTTCCATTGGCTAGCAAGCAGCCACTTTCTGTGCTTCCATTGGCTAGCAAGCAACCACTTTCTGTGCTTCCATTGGCTAGCAAGCAGCCACTTTCTGTGCTTCCATTGGCTAGCAAGCAGCCACACTCTCTGTGCTTCCATTGGCTAGCAAGCAACCACTTTCTGTGCTTCCATTGGCTAGCAAGCAGCCACTTTCTGTGCTTCCATTGGCTAGCAAGCAACCACTTTCTGTGCTTCCATTGGCTAGCAAGCAGCCCACATTCTGTGCTTCCTTGTGTAGCAAGCAGCCCACTTGATGTGCTTTCCTTGTCTGCAAGTAGCCCACCTTCTATGCTTCCCTTGTCTGGCAACCAGCCACTTTCTGCGCTTCCATTGGCTAGCAAGCAACCCACTTTCTGTGCTTCCATTGGCTAGCAAGCAGCCACTTTCTGTGCTTCCATTGGCTAGCAAGCAATCACTTTCTGTGCTTCCATTGGTTAGCAAGCAGCCACTTTCTGTGCTTCCATTGGCTAGCAAGCAGCCACACTCTCTGTGCTTCCATTGGCTAGCAAGCAACCACTTTCTGTGCTTCCATTGGCTAGCAAGCAACCACTTTCTGTGCTTCCATTGGCTAGCAAGCAACCACTCTCTGTGCTTCCATTGGCTAGCAAGCAACCACTTTCTGTGCTTCCATTGGCTAGCAAGCAGCCACTTTATGTGCTTCCATTGGCTAGCAAGCAACCACTTTCTGTGCTTCCATTGGCTAGCAAGCAACCACTTTCTGTGCTTCCATTGGCTAGCAAGCAACCACTTTCTGTGCTTCCATTGGCTAGCAACTGCTTATAAGACAGGTTTGACTGGTTGTTACTTTCTAATGATTTTGAAAACAATTTTCTTTCGCTGTTTACAAAGCTTTTTGATTATGTTGTTTATAACCTGAAAAGCACATCTGCCTCGAAGACTTATTGTGACCTAGTTTATTTTCAGGATGCAGCTATGCTTTACACATGCATAGCAATATGTCATAGTGGCATTCAGTATTTATTGCAGGACTGGTGCTATATTTATATATATTAATGTCCACCTGTTTAATCAAGCTATACTATGATTGTTACAAGAGTATGCAGTATAGCAGAAATAGAAAGTGAATACAGTATACCCCCGTTTAAAAGCCCCCCGGGGGCGATGCAATATGCGACAAATTATATGCAAAGTATGTCTGGAACTCCTTAAAACGCCCCCCTTTCTTCATACCTCTTGACATTGACACTGACTACTGTGTTTCTAGCAGTACAGATTATGATAGCAGCGGGCACTGAGGTGAGAATTATTTTGTTTTGCTTCAAAATGGGGGGGGGGGGGCGTTTGTTATGAAAGGGGCGTTTAAACGGGGATATACGGTAATTTATTTTTTGATACATTTATTTTTATTATTGCCTCCTGGTCAATCGGGGCAATGCCTCCAGAAGTATATTAGTATTTTATATTTTGGAGGATAATGCAAGATGCGGTAATTCGAGATTAAGAGTTAGCTCAAATCCCTTGTTATTTTGCATGTACTAGCTGTGATTAACACCGGTACATTAGACCAGGGTTGATTGTAAGTCCTATCTGAAAAACTATTAATGTTATCATGGTCAGACGGGGATTGAACCTGCAATCCCTGCATTAACAGTTCAATGTTTTGATCACTGTATCACTGACCCATCTATAGGTGAATTAAATGTCGACTAAGAAACTTCATACATGTAGCTGGGGCTGCAGTGAAAATAAGACACATACAAATTCATCGGTTTCTGCCATCACTTAACAGTTGAATTGAGAACCATATCCTCCAGCTTTAACTCACAATCCCCATCCTCCAGCTATAACCCACAATCCCCATCCTCCAGCTATAACCCACAATCCTCATTCTCCAGCTATAACCCACAATCCCCATCCTCCACCTATAACCCACAATCCCCATCCTCCAGCTATAACTCACAATCCCAATCCTCCAGCTATAACCCACAATCCCCATCCTCCACCTATAACCCACAATCCCCATCCTCCACCTATAACCCCACGATACCCATCCTCCACCTATACCCCACAATCCCCATCCTCCACCTATACCCCACGATACCCATCCTCCACCTATACCCCCAATCCCCATCCTCCAGCTATAACCCACGATACCCATCCTCCAGCTATAACCCATGATACCCATCCTCCACCTATAACCCACACTCCCCATCCTCCACCTATACCCCACGATACCCATCCTCCACCTATACCCCACAATCCCCATCCTCCAGCTATAACCCACAATCCCCATCCTCCAGCTATAACCCACACTCCCCATCCTCCACCTATACCCCACGATACCCATCCTCCACCTATACCCCACAATCCCCATCCTCCACCTATAACACACAATCCCCATCCTCCACCTATACCCCACAATCCCCATCCTCCAGCTATAACCCACAATCCTCATCCTCCACCTATAACCCACAATCCCCATCCTCCAGCTATAACCCACAATCCTCAGCTTATACCATCACATAAACTCGTCATTTAAATACGTCTTTACTCCATCTTAAAGATCCATAATCCACTAAAATACAATAAATATATTCAACATTTCCACCAAATACTGTTTCATTCTTCACACTTCAGGCAACTATTGAATTTACCACATTTACCACATTGAAATAAACATAATACTCAACCTGAATGGCTGTTAAAATATTTAACTAATATGTCGAAATAAATTTGATATTCCAACTATGCACGAAAAATGTCCTTTAATAAACTGCAAACCTTTTCTTGACATTAATTAAAGCGAAAGCAAACACAACTTATTTGAACACATGATTTTGCAAATATTGCTCTACAATATACGATTACATTACTACTGAAAACTGGCAAGAGATCATGTCAACAAATAAATGTCATGAGGGTCCCCTGCAGTCCCCTAATTGGCAATCAAGATATAGCTGAATCACTGATCCAATATCAAATCCTATGCATAAACATACGTAAGTCCCACAGTTTAATTTAAAAGCGAACCCAAATCCTCTGTAGTAATGAATACATTTCCTTTGTATACTAATTTAATTACGCTCCTGAATACGAATTTAGTCGGAAAATTACCGTATGCTTAAATCTCTTTATTTATTTTCGTAATTGTTACCAAACCGACAATAGGTATGAATGAGCCATAAGTACAGTGCTCTATTTTGGGTTATCAAAGAGAATCTTATGTCAAATTCAACAATAATTAAAAAAGATTTCGTCATTACATCATATAATAAATCATTATTTCGAAATTCATTACTATCTATTAATAGAAGTAAGAAGCACCTAGAATCTATTAATAGAAGTAAGAAGCACATAGTATATATCAATAGAAGTAAGAAGCACATAGTATCTATTAATAGAAGTAAGAAGCACATATTATCTATCAATAGAAGTAAGAAGCACCTAGAATCTATTAATAGAAGTAAGAAGTACATAGTATCTATCAATAGAAGTAAGAAGCACATAGTATCTATCAATAGAAGTAAGAAGCACATAGTATATATCAATAGAAGTAAGAAGCACCTAGTATATATCAATAGAAGTAAGAAGCACCTAGTATATACCAATAGAAGTAAGAAGCACATAGTATATATCAATAGAAGTAAGAAGCACATATAATCTATTAATAGAAGTAAGAAGCACATAGTATATATCAATAGAAGTAAGAAGCACATAGAATATATCAATAGAAGTAAGAAGCACATAGTATCTACCAATAGAAGTAAGAAGCACATAGTATCTACCAATAGAAGTAAGAAGCACATAGTATCTACCAATAGAAGTAAGAAGCACATAGTATATATCAATAGAAGTAAGAAGCACATAGTATCTACCAATAGAAGTAAGAAGCACATAGTATCTACCAATAGAAGTAAGAAGCACATAGAATCTACCAATAGAGGTAAGAAGCACATAGAATCTATTAATAGAAGTAAGAAGTACAATTAGGGTTGTACCTTCTCTTGCAGCGGTTAAATTAAGGAAGATATATCAAAAACGTGCTGATATTGAGGAGAAATGAAGTGAGAATAGCAATCTCATCAATGCAGCAGATGGGTTGGGAGAAGAATGTACTCGAAGACATCAACACCATTTTGATTGGTCTCTGATCAAGCCGCAACCTCGATTCAAGTTTTGAATTCTGATCGTTTTACTTGATTAAAAAATGAACACATCACAATCGTAATTGTACATCAGGTTATCGGTTATTATGTTTTCGGATAAAAAACGCACCCCTTGACATAAATCAATAAGGGTACCAGACGTGTTTTTTTCATTTCTGGAATGTGCTAAGAATTTCCACGAACAGCTCGGAATGACTTTTATTTCAGGAAAACCTGTCTATGAGGGGGGCACTGTATATTACAGCATTTATTAATTAGTACAATCATGAATATGATAAGAGAATCGAATAGTAATCATGATTGATAACCACCTCCCCCCCGCCCCAGTATTTTCTACTTGACATATTTGTACCTAGCCTGGGTTCCAGTCTGTCGATTTTTCACTTTTTAACTTCTGGCAAAATGACATATGATCAGAAACTCAATACGGCACAATTAATAGTCTCGGTGTTAAAAATATATTTATTTGACTGACCAGGCAAAATATATCGACGCCTGTTCCAAGGCTAACTGGTACCCTTTTTATGCATACAAAAGGGCTCACCTCGGGCGAGTGGAACCACAGATAATGATATTGGAAGAAATGCTGTGACCAACAACACAACAAATCAACATTAATTTTTGTGGTCAATATCAGCCTCTATAAAAGACATACAGTAATCATAAAATTTCATTCCCCGACTGCATAGTCAGACAATTATTACCTGTTTTCTTAATTCTTCAATACTTGGAGGTTTCACATTTTCATCTGACTGTTTTACAGTAGCATCGTCTGGTGGATGAATGTATATGAGTGTTGCATGAGTTATGGCCCCTGCTGTCGCAGACGCCGATCGTCGAAGTGTCGTTACTGGTCGCGGATCTGCAGTACTACCCTCTAGAGCTGAAACAAAACAAGATATGGTAAAACTTACATAATTATCTTTCCTTACAGAAACATCGATGTCTGGGTAACGTACACAGGCTTAGAAATAGCAGATTGATACAAACCAATATATACTAATTCATCATTGTTTATTTCAAACTAATTTTCTATGTGAACAAGTACACTGAGAAAAAAAACCATTAACATTATCAATAATGTTATTTAATTTCATTTGCATAATTTTCATATTCATTTATAAAATAGTCAAGTTGTGCCATAAATATATCCCGGCTGGTATAATTCACCCAATCATTCATAATACATATAGAACTACATCTACGAACCCACTGCACAACTGTCATACTGTCAAGTTTAAAACAATCAAATGCTCCGAATGCCTAATTTAGAAATAATTAGACGATTTGAATAATTCATGTGCATTTTGATGTATTATACTTATATATACTTGTAGGAACACTCCTACTTACAACGGGAACCGAGAACCGGATTTTAAAGTGCTACAAAAAAAAAACAAGCTTAAAATATGTTGCAATGCAATAAAAGATAATGAAATAAGTAAATAAGGTAATAGTGCACCCTGATGAATATTGAAGTCCAACGCAAAGTAAGGTGTTTATTATAGTGTCACTGTCGCCCCTAGCCTGGGTTCCAGTCTGTCGATTTTTCACTAATTTACTTCTGGCAAAATGACAGCCTGGGGGAAAATTGGATTTCCGAACGTAGCGCCACCTACATTACACCCGTGTTTTCTAGGGTGTTGATTGAAGAACGACAACTCTTATCTGCATGATAGATCATTCAAAATAGAAACGGAATTATTTCGGAAATCACCGAACAGGCACGTTTATACATTTCTTAAACTATATGAATGTACGCACCCGTAGCCTCATTTACATTGCATAATTGTGTCAACATATAATTTCACGTTTCATTGCTATATCGACGAAATGGCGGATTTTAACTGTTACGTTTATGTGGTAACGGATCGATTCGGCGTATTTGAAGTAAGGACGACTTAAATCTAGAGTAAATATGTCAAATCAGGCGCACACTATACTTTTTAAAACTAATTACCGTTTCGTTGACCCATAAAAAATGGCGGCCAATTATACAGTTTTATCAACATTGCAGAGCTTCGCTTTCAATTCAAGTACGTCATTAATTAAGTCACATGTTAATAGGCCTATTAATAGGATTAATGATAATCAATAATTACATGGAATACCCGCCGAGTTTCCCCAGGCATTGATATTATCAGAAACTCAATACGGCCCAATTAATGGTCTGGGTGTTAAAATATATTTATATGACTGACCAGGCAAAATATATCAATACCTATTCCCAGGCTATGTCACCCCAATTGAAAGGGCCATCCATTTGTGACTTACAAGACACTATTTTATTATTAACATCAGTAAGAATCTTATCCCTACAGGTCAAATGCCACGCTAATAGGCAATCGGTAACCATTATTTATTTAACTAGCTGATGGCTCACCAACCAGCCATATCAGAATAAACCAAGACAAGGTTTGTACCTTTGACCTCCCGCTCCGTAGGCGGAGGTGTTAACAACTAGGCAACAGACAGTGTAAACATGTTTGTTTTTCTGTCAGCATTAATAAAACAGATCATTTTATCACAATGGGTTGGGTATACATTTAACTATGTGTCGGAATTTCTAAGATTCAACCTGCTTGAAGACTGCGCACAATTATTATTTTAACTCTTTCAACACTAAAGATCTCTAAATAGGCTTACAAAAAAGACATCTCATCAGGATCTGCACATTTTGCCAGTAATATTACTATTTTTAGACAAAATTACCCATTTTGATAAATAAACTGGTCCAAATGTAATTTTCTTATTAATTTATTGGTCTAAAAATATCATGCACCAGTCCATGTCAGTTACTTGGTATTAAATGGGTTAACAGCCTTGATTATGGCCAGAATAAATTTCTTACGAGATTATAGTCTCCACCTATCCTAATTTAATTTCATTCCGACTATCTAAATAGGCTGCTTTATTTAGAGATACCCCGAAAAAACATTTATTTTTAATGCCTTTTCCCCCCAAGTAACATTAGAAAAACACAAAACAACCACTCAACCAATCCAAGGTTTAACAGTTTTAATATCAATTTTCGTGATAACCCAATAACTACTATCTGTATTTTATATTCTAACACGACCCAGCTAATAACATACATACTTGTAGAGTAAAATCTACCTCGGGTTATTCTGCGATATACCTACCTTGAACTATGCTGCGCGAGCACCGTATTTTGGCTATTCCATTTATACAATGTGTGTAAAGTTTTATGAATGAAAGTCACATGATGTTTGTAAATACTACCGTGGGAATTCGCGGAAGTGAGCTATTTTTAGAATCAGATAATCTCTTGTCCGTCTTGTTTATCTGTTAAGTAACGTTTCAGTTACTATTCTGTACAGTTTTATTTGACAAAATAAATAAAATTATTGATCAGTTACAACTTTTGTTCATTTATGCACTAGATTGATATTTTCCATAAAAAATAACGTCATCACCCCTATGCGGGAGGAAATTCCGAAAGCCAAATGCAGCGGAGTAGCACAGCGTTTGAAGAAAATACTCCTTTGATTCTCGTCTAAAATTATTAGAAGTAAGTCCTGTTAGAAGGCCTTCAAACTCGGGTTATTCTAAGGCCTTCGTGATATATTTCTACGCATAAGAACTTCAAACTCGGGTTATTCTAAGGCCTTCCTGATATATTTCTACGCATAAGAACTTCAAACTTGGGTTATTCTAAGGCCTTCGTGATATATTTCTACGCATAAGAACTTCAAACTCGGGTTATTCTAAGGCCTTCGTGATATATTTCTACGCATAAGAACGACAAACTCGGGTTATTCTGCGATATACCACGGTTGATACTTATTATTTCTTAAATAGACTTTCTATCATGTGCTTTTCCCAGTAACTGAAACTTCTAAATTCCATGCTCCCAATTATTACAAGGAAAATAAGATATAATATTTCACGGGTGTTCTATAGCCTTAATTAACCAATCAGACAGCAAACAAACCCTGTAAATAAAGGTGCATGTTCAAGATATAACAGACACGGAAATGACGAAGAGTAAGTAAGTATTGTAAACAAGTATTGTCTAAAACAGAGTAGAAGAACCTTTCATAAAAAATAAAATATGAATTACACTCAAGATGATAGAATTGCATGGAGAAAATTAAATTATCGTTAATAGCGGCCCGGCTGTGCGTACTTAACCCATTCAACACCAAGTAACTCACATGGACTGGTCCATGATATTCATAAACCAATAAATGAATAATAAAATTACATTCGGACCAGTTCATTTATCAAGATGGGTAATTTTGTCTAAAATTAGTAATACTACTTGCAAAAAGTGCAGATCCTGATGAGACGGCTCGTCATGAGCCGGCTCATCTGGATCTACACTTTTTTGTAAGCCTATTTAGAGGTATGTGGTGTTGAAAGTGTTAAAATAATGCTGACTTGTATTGAAGACAATTGTTTGAAATTCTGTCCACTAAATTAAGTCAGCATTATCAGAATTATCTTCTGTAAATTATCTCCCTTGAAATAAATGCTTTTTTAATCGATGTTAATAAAAATGTATTGTGGCCCATCCAGCTAAAATTTCACAACTCACAGTTCTATCTTAGGTTATATATACACCTGTCATTAGGGGTTCAGAGTTCAGATTTCTAGGAGAGTCCGGGTGTGCCCCCCCACCTCAAAATATTTTGTTTCCTTAGATCGTCTGTGGTACATTCCATGTAGGGTGATTAACTGTGGCAAGCAATTATTTTACCAGAATTTTCATTCATTATTCATTAATTTGTTTGATTTTAAAGCGACAGAATTTTCATTCATTATTCATTAATTTGTTTGATTTAAAGCGACAGAATTTTCATTCATTATTCATTAATTTGTTTGATTTTAAAGCGACACTACATCAGTGAAAACGCAATTTTCTACAGAATAATAATTTTTTTCTAAATATTTTCCTCAAAAACAGAACAAAAACAAAAACATATTTGCCTCAGTATTTCAACTAATAAACAAACATTGTATACGCAATTTGTTGACATAACAAAATAATGTAAATAGGGTCGACATTCATGAGTAATACAATGCGCGTATATAGTGAATAATAATAATTTATGTTACAGATTTACTGTTATATCTCACATTTGTGCCTATGCATATTTATTTGTAGGCTAATTTTAGCTAAATTATCTCTAAACGACAGTACCACACGCTCAGTATTGACTTCAATGACAAACACACGTCAATTCAGGAGCATCGATGACCGTTATATGAAATCCTACTTTCACTTTTTGAAAATTTGTAGACTACTACTAGACACTGTTTATTGATACAATGTTAGTGTTTGAATGTATTCAGAAGAATTTGTAGTAGCAATGCATTTATACGTGAGAAAATGCATTTCTTTGCTTTTTGGGATGTAATGTCGCTTTAATTATTTTAAGGTAAACTAATCAAAGTAAATCCGATTTATTCACATAATAATTATGATTTAATTTTAGATTTTTGCAATGCATGAGAAATTAGAAATTCACTGTGAGACAGTGATTTCATTGGAAAATGTGTGAAACTAGCGAGGAAACCGTGGTACTTGACAGGTATGTCGAATGTAGCTGAGTTATATAACTATATACAAAGCATAGATGGTATTCTAGATTCTGCCATTAATACAGGTTTTCACAGAATTTATTTTTTATTACGGGAATGATAGAAAATATCAACACTGTTATAAACTAACACTGTATATAGTATAATGAATCTGTATAAACTAACACTGTATACAGTATAATGATCCTTATAAACTAACACTGTATATAGTATAATGATCCTTATAAACTAACACTGTATAGAGTATAATGATCCTTATAAACTAACACTGTATACAGTATAATGATCCTTATAAACTAACACTGTATATAGTATAATAATCCTTATAAACTAACACTGTATATAGTATAATGATCCTTATAAACTAACACTGTATATAGTATAATGATCCTTATAAACTAACACTGTATATAGTATAATAATCCTTATAAACTAACACTGTATATAGTATAATGATCCTTATAAACTAACACTGTATATAGTATAATGATCCTTATAAACTAACACTGTATATAGTATAATGATCCTTATAAACTAACACTGTATATAGCATAATGATCCTTATAAACTAACACTGTATATAGTATAATGATCCTTATAAACTAACACTGTATATATTATAATGATCCTTATAAACTAACACTGTATATAGTATAATGATCCTTATTAACTAACACTGTATATAGTATAATAATCCTTATAGACTAACACTGTATATTGTATAATGATCCTTATAGACTAACACTGTATATAGTATAATGATCCTTATAAACTAACACTGTATATAGTATAATGATCCTTATAGACTAACACTGTATATAGTATAATGATCTGTATAAACTAACACTGTATACAGTATAATGAATCTGTATAAACTAACACTGTATATAGTATAATGATCCTTATAAACTAACACTGTATATAGTATAATAATCCTTATAAACTAACACTGTATATAGTATAATGATCCTTATAAACTAACACTGTATATAGTATAATGATCCTTATAAACTAACACTGTATATAGTATAATGATCCTTATAAACTAACACTGTATATAGTATAATGATCCTTATAAACTAACACTGTATATAGTATAATGATCCTTATTAACTAACACTGTATATAGTATAATGATCCTTATTAACTAACACTGTATATAGTATTGCTGTATAACAACCAGTCGGTTACACTGTTTAATACAATGTACTATATATAATGATCCTTCCAATAATTATCAATTATCAATAATGACCATCCACAATGACCCCAGGTCCACGGAGAATGTGTCATTAGGTTTCTTACCATTATTAATTTATTATGTGATCAAAGCAGTTAAAGAAATGAACATGGCAGCCGGGTAGCAACCATGAACCAATAACCAATTTATAGCTACACTTTCATCATGCATCATATACCAAATATGCTGGTGCAAAAGGTTGCCATTTATTCCCAGAGATGTCTATTTAGTGAGAATGCAACAAACATAAAAAAAAGAAAAGAAAATTCTAAAATGCACTTATTACAGATTTTCCCATTTAAGCCAAATTTTAATGTGAAACTTAATATTTTTTTCTGGTGTAATAAACTATTATGAGTCACCTTTGTTAATGATTTCGGCACAGAATTCACAATAAAATCTCCTCCAATGTGTTTCACTGTCAGTCATATTGTAATAAAAGGGCATATTTCTAACGTATATAAATAAATGCATACAAATAAAATGTCAGAAATATTAGCAGCAAAAATGGTTGACGTTAAGGAGAATAGCACAAACTTGTACATGATTTACACCTCAGATGCAGCCTTTATACCATTAATGCATCATCAACACAATGAAGATAAATATAGCTGTTGATAATGGACATTATATACCATGCATGGGCATATGAACTATAAGCCACTTGACATTACTTAGAGTATTCATCATGTAAAACCTTGAGATGCAATATGGTGTTTTAGGTTTATTTATCGTCGCTACCGGTTGCCCATATGAGCGACGCCTCCTGAAGAGATTAGTCATTATAGATTTTGGAGGATTGTGCAATGATACAGACAGAGACCCATTCCAGAGTCTCCTCTGGTTCTTTTACATGCATAGTGTAAAGCACCGACACGAGACCTCGGTTTAACGTCCCATCTGAAAGACTGTTAACCCATTCAACACCAAGTAACTGACATGGACTGGTCCATGATATTTTTAGACCAATAAATTAATAACAAAATTACATTTGGATCAGTTCATTTATCAAAATGGGTAATTTTTTTTCTAAAAATAGTTATATTACTTGAAAAAAGTGCAGATCCTGATGAGACGGCTCGTCACGAGCCAGCTCATCTGGATCTACACTTTTTGTAAGCCAATTTAGAGGTCTGTGGTGTTGAAAGGGTTAATTTTATTAGGGTCAGACGGGGGATCTTTTTGTTCCATTGAATCAAACGTCCTTAAAAACATTAGATTAATCAATAGCTCTGGAGACCTGAGGGGTCACATTCATGTCCAGGGGACTCACTGCCATGAGGGAGAGCCGCTTGGCAATGTGGATTTAAGTTGCCTTACGTAAGGTATCTGGTGAGGCACAAAGTCATGACCGGGTGGACACGTATTCTACACTATAAATTGAATGGAATACCTAGAAATGAACGATATTGCACTTACTGCAATATCAAAGACATAGAAGATGAATACCATTTTGTATGTGTTTGTCCATGCTACATTAACATTTGACAGGCCTTCTGTGTATAAATAGGCCTTCTGTGTATAAATAGGCCTTCTGTGTATAAATAGGCCTTCTGTGTATAAATAGGCCTTCTGTGTATAAATAGGCCTTCTGTGTATAAATAGGCCTTCTGTGTATAAATAGGCCTTCTGTGTATAAATATCCAGAATTATTAAAAACATCCGATAAAACAATCCTATTTAAAAAAGCAAATTATATCAAAAAAGCTTTGTATTACAAAAATTCCCTAACGACAGTATAATGTGTTTCTTGATAAATAATACTTGATAGTCTACTGAAATATAATGTTCATCCTCTGTTACTAATACAATAAACACACTTGCATATGTATCTAACCAGTCACATGCTATTCAGCCAAGTGTTTTAGCTCCATATCCGAATAGCAAACAGCATAGAGCCTGATCAGACGGCACATCCTGATCAGATGGCACATTCTGTGCTGTCTGATCTGGAAAATGTGCCATCTGATCTGGATCTATGCTGTTTGCAAAAGTGATTTTTATCTGCCGCTAGCGTGCAAAGGGTTAATTTAGTTAATTAAACATGATACAATTCTTCCATGCAATCATATGTGAATGGTTTCTCTTTGTGGAGATTCTAACAAGTACCCATCATGCATAGCTTTGAGAAAAAATACAACAAAAATTATTTACCTTGATTTCATACAAATTTCATTTTCAGCAATTTATTGGGGGTTAAATTACACAACGGTATTCTTTTCAACATTAATTAAAATGAGATGGACATTTATAAAGCAATAGGCCACCGCCAACATAAGATTAAAAGCAAAATGATAAAACTGGAAACTAATATCCCAACAATACCCAACAACATAGCTGATAAAAACTCAATGGTGCTGTTACAGTCAAACCTGTCTATAAAGGCCACCATCAGGAAAGTAAAAAAGTGGCCTTTGTTGACAGGTGGCCTCTCAATAGAGGGTTAAAATGCATTGACAATGGCTCAACGGGAGAGAAAAATGGTGGTCTTTAGAGACAGGTTTTTCATATGCAGCCTTTATTCGGAGATGGCCTTTAGCACAGGTTTGACTGTATATAACTCACTGTTTGTAGTTCTCTTAGAATATACTGAAATATAATTATATAAAAGTACACTTCTGGACGTCTGTTCACAAAGTACCCTTATGGAAGGATCCAGCTTAAAACCAGCTGTTTCAAGCCAAGATTTGACCCTCGACTTATGGTCGAGATCGACTTATGGCCGGGATTATACGGTATTTTATGAAATCAACAAGTTTGGCAGAGTACATGTAATACACTGCCCAAGCCACATTTTAAATAAAAAAGTCCTTAGAACCCTGTTAGAGAAGCCTTCATCTGCAAAAACAAAACAGAATACTTAGGAGCCATGCAGTATACAGTAGTATACCATTTGCTCTGATTGGCTGCAGCAATGTAGCAGGATTTCAGATTGGCTACAGCAGTATATCAAGTTTTCATGATTGGCTACAGCAGTATACAGAGTGCTCTGATTGGCTACAGCAGTATACAAAGTGCTCTGATTGGCTACAGCAGTATATCAAGTTTTCATGATTGGCTACAGCAGTATACAAAGTGCTCTGATTGGCTACAGCAGTATACAAAGTGCTCTGATTGGCTACAGCAGTATATCAAGTGCTCTGATTGGCTGCAACAATGTACCATGGTGGAGGCTTTCAGATTGGCTAAAACAGTGTACCAATAGCTCTGATTGGCTACAGCAGTATACCAAGTGCTCTGATTGGCTACATCAATGTACCAAGAACACTGATTGGCTACATCAATGTACCAAGAGCACTGATTGGCTACATCAATGTACCAAGAATACTGATTGGCTACATCAATGTACCAAGAGCACTGATTGGCTACATCAATGTACCAAGAGCACTGATTGGCTACATCAATGTACCAAGAATACTGATTGGCTACATCAATTTACCAAGAGCACTGATTGGCTACATCAATGTACCAAGAGCACTGATTGGCTACATCAATGTACCAAGAGCACTGATTGGCTACATCAATGTACCAAGAATACTGATTGGCTACATCAATGTACCAAGAGCACTGATTGGCTACATCAATGTACCAAGAGCACTGATTGGCTACATCAATGTACCAAGAATACTGATTGGCTACATCAATTTACCAAGAGCACTGATTGGCTACATCAATGTACCAAGAGCACTGATTGGCTACATCAATGTACCAAGAGCACTGATTGGCTACATCAATGTACCAAGAACACTGATTGGCTACATCAATGTACCAAGAGCACTGATTGGCTACATCAATGTACCAAGAACACTGATTGGCTACATCAATGTACCAATAACACTGATTGGCTACATCAATGTACCAATAACACTGATTGGCTACATCAATGTACCAAGAGCACTGATTGGCTACATCAATGTACCAAGAACACTGATTGGCTACATCAATGTACCAAGAGCACTGATTGGCTACATCAATGTACCAAGAACACTGATTGGCTACATCAATGTACCAATAACACTGATTGGCTACATCAATGTACCAATAACACTGATTGGCTACATCAATGTACCAAGAGCACTGATTGGCTACATCAATGTACCAAGAACACTGATTGGCTACATCAATGTACCAAGAGCACTGATTGGCTACATCAATGTACCAAGAACACTGATTGGCTACATCAATGTACCAAATGCTCTGAATAGCAGCATGATACAGTGGATATATAGTAGATATATCTTAGAACCATTCTCAAATTCAACAAAATCAGTTCTATGGTAATTTAGGTAATTACCTAGGTAATATTGTAATTGTTATGATTAGAGGCACTTTCAAAAATTGCTCAGAAACTATTTTTGTGAGCAGTTTTAAAATGATCATCGCTTGTCAAATAAGATATCAGTAGGTGTTATTTAGAATTAAATATCGTTGCAAATCAAATGCAAAATATCAAGAAAAATTAGTACATAATTCTTACCTTAGGGGTAATTGCAAAATATCATAAATTCCTATCATAAAAATTTGAAACAAAACAACGAAAGGTCATTTATTTTGTTTTTTTTCTGTTGTTTGTAATTCACTATTGTATGAGGTTACTGCAAAAATGATACAAAATTAGCGTATATTTTTTTACTAACTGAAAAATCGACCAAGCATATCATTTTGAACTCTGTAACATCTAGCGTGTTTTAGGTACATCATGCATTGATATATAATATATCCGGAGGTATTAACTTATTTTACGCTTAAATGCTACTGTATCCGCGCAGTTTGTAAGGCATCGTGGGACATCACACACATGGCTTGCTGATATTAATACGATACCTACAACTGATGTCACTTTTTCCCATTTTATCTACCGTTGAAAATCAGGTACGCCTTAGGAGCTCAAGTTTTTTTCATCATAGTTTGACCTTTTATGATGAATTAACATGACCTTCTGATTGAATAGTATTAATAAACGATCGAGATCATAAAAGATTCAAGCTGAGAACATCTTATTCATTAGCGGTGATCCAGATCAAAGTTAATCTGCGAAACATTTTTCTGTTGACCCGTATTATATTGAATTGGAAAAAAACAACAAACATGAATTTGTTATGTATAATAGATGAATAAGTTATAAATGTGTTGCAAATGGTCTGAATATGTTGTTGTTGTTGTTGTTGTTGTTGTTGTTGTTGTTGTTGTTGTTGTTGTTGTTGTTGTTGTTGTTGTTGTTGTTGTTGTTGTTGTTGTTGTTGTTGTTGTTGTTGTTGTTGTTGTTGTTGTTGTTGTTGTTGTTTGTTGTTGTTGTTGTTGTTGTTGTTGTGTTGTTGTTGTTGTTGTTGTTGTTGTTGTTGTTGTTGTTGTTGTTGTGTTGTTGTTGTTGTTGTTGTTGTTGTTGTTGTTGTTGTTGTTGTGTGTTGTTGTGTTGTTGTTGTTGTCGTTGTTGTGTTGTTGTTGTTGTTGTGTGTTGTTGTTGTGTTTGTTGTTGTGTTGTGTTGTTGTTTGTTGTTGTGTTGTTGTGTTGTTGTTGTTGTTGTTGTTGTTGTTGTTGTTGTTGTTGTGTTGTTGTTGACGACGTTGATGACTTAGAAACTGACACAAAAATGAGGGATGAACCAAAATATTCGTATACAGACGGATCTGTAGTCCAGTGGTAACACGCTGAACTGGTAATCCAGGGATAGCAGGTTCAATCCCCCTGTCTGACCCTAATAAAATTAACAAGTCTCTCAGATGGGACGTTAAACCGAGGTCTCGTGTCGGTGCTTTACACCGTGCACGTAAAAGAACCAGAGAAAAATGGGTCTCTGTCTGTATCATTGCACTATCCTCCAAAATCTAAAATGACTGATTTCTTCAGTCGGCGTCGCTCATATGGACAACCGGTAGCGACGATAAATAAACGTAAAACACACACAAAATATTCGTACCTGCTCAGATCACACAGGTGCAATAAAACAGGAAAATTGTTAACTCTTTGCATTCTGGGTAAAATAGATGCTATTAATAGTTCATATAATTGCAACAAACAATTCATTAATGTCTCGGTTATCTAATTTCTAGCTGAAAACTCTGGAAATGTATCACGGAATTTCATTGTAAATTATGTATCTGGCTTGCAAAGAGTTGATGTTGAAATCTAGCCTGGGAAACAGGCATTGATATAGCTTGCCTGGTCAGTCATATAAATATATCGTAACACCGATACCGGTAATTGGGCCGTATTGAGTTTCTGATATAGCTTGCCTGGTCAGTCATATAAATATATCGTAACACCGATACCGGTAATTGGGCCGTATTGAGTTTCTGATATATTTTACCTGGTCAGTCATATAAATATATTTCAACACCGATACCGGTAATTGGGCCGTATTGAGTTTCTAATATATTTTGCTACAAGTGAATTAGTAAAAAATCGACAGACTAAGGACCCAGGCTAAGAAGCCATTGGTGGCATTTAATTCCAATGAGAGTCACCGGTTAGTTACTGCCCCTGAATATTCCCTAAAAATATTGGTCCTCTGTTTTCATCGTTGTTTCCTTTACACAACATGCTATCAATTTTCATCAACTTTCTCATCTTATAATTATTAAATTACTATATCTCGGAGGGTGAATTGGGCAAATTAGTCTCCATATAGGCCCAGACTTTGCCCCTTTGTGCCCCACTTCTCCCTAAAAAAAAAAAAAATTAAAACAAAATTATTTGTTTTCAATTTTCATACAAGATTTTGTCCAGTAACAAAGGGCCCAATATAAAGCACTTCTTCTATTCAAATGTTGTATTTAATGGTCATACTGTGTATTTTAACCCTATTTTGCAGACATTTATTAAAGAACACCCATTTAAGGACGCAATCGCGTGCTTTCTCACTTCTCCCATAGCATCTGACATAGAATGAGCCCTTTTTTATTAAAATTACTTGTATTAAAAACGGAACGATTGTGCCCTTAGACAAGGCATTTAAATTCCACGTTGCCTCTTCTCTCTCCCACGTGGCGATGAATTCCATCAGGAATCATCAGGTCTCGCGAGTGATTATTAATATAAGTTGTAAAAACTTGTTTCGCAATCGAGCTAAAATAAATTTGTATAAACTAAAAACGGAACACTGTCATACATTTCAATTATGTATGTTTGAACAGGAGATTAACTATATATTATATACCCAGATAAAGACACAATGTACATAGAACAATTTTGTTCTTATACGTACATTCTATAAATGGTATATATACTGTGGAATGAGAGTCGGTGTGACACTGATCGATTAAGATTAAACCCTCTATATTCTTCTCTTCAAAGCAAACCGACAGATTCAATATGGAAGGTATGGTTACATTTATCAATACTTTATACAGCGATTAATTACAGAAATAATCGCAAATCTGACAGGAAAATTACGAGATTATCAGGATTTTCATCTAAATGTGACAAGAAACATTTATCATATAAATACGGAGACAGCGACACCGACACCGTCTCTAACTTAACCTGGGTACAATATCGGCAAAGGTCAACGGAAGATCATTTAACCCATTCAACACCAAGTAACTGACATGGACTGGTCCGTGATATTTTTAGACCAATAAACTAATAAGAAAATTACATTTGGACCAGTTCATTTATCAAAATGGGTAATTTTGTTTTTAAAAATAGTAATAATACTGGCAAAAAGTGCAGATCCTGATGAGACGGCTCATCACGAGCCGGCTCATCTGGATCTACACTTTTTGTAAGCCTATTTTGACTTTAGTGATTTTCTGAATCAATAATTATCGCACTACATATTAATCGTTACTTAATCATTACTTAATCAATACGTAATCAATAAATATGGTTATTACTGATTGATTTTCTATATTGATTGGCAGCTAGCTGAAGTCTGATATATCTTGTATCAAAGGACGTGTGTGTAATGAATATATTATCATGGTTTCTCCGGGGGTTTCTCCGGGGGTTTCTCTCAAACATTTGCCACATACATATTTAGTGTAATATACAACAACAACAATACCTTTATTGCATTAAACATTCATATAGTCTATAGCAAGTACATGTATAGATGTAGGTAACGACATAGATTTACTGTGTGTGTTTTACGTTTATTTATCGTCGCTACCGGTTGCCCATATTAGCGACGCCTCCTGAAGAGATTAGTCATTTTAGATTTTTGGAGGATAGTGCAATGATACAGAGAGAGACCCATTCCAGAATCTCCTCGGGTTCTTTAACGTGCACGGTGTAAAGCACCGGCACAATACCTCGGGTTAAAATCCCAACTTAAGATGGTTAATAGTATTATGGTCAGATGGGATATTTGTTTATATTTTGTGTATATTGTATATATAGGGTCTGTTGATTCTAGTGTTTTTTGTCTGGTTCTAGCATTATTACCTTATATTTTGTGTATATTGTATATATAGGGTCTGTTGATTCTAGTGTTTTTTGTCTGGTTCTAGCATTATTACCTTATATTTTGTGTATATTGTATATATAGGGTCTGTTGATTCTAGTGTTTTTTGTCTGGTTCTAGCATTATTACCTTATATTTTGTGTATATTGTATATATAGGGTCTGTTGATTCTAGTGTTTTTTGTCTGGTTCTAGCATTATTACCTTATATTTTGTGTATATTGTATATATAGGGTCTGTTGATTCTAGTGTTTTTTGTCTGGTTCTAGCATTATTACCTTATATTTTGTGTATATTGTATATATAGGGTCTGTTGATTCTAGTGTTTTTTGTCTGGTTCTAGCATTATTACCTTATATTTTGTGTATATTGTATATATAGGGTCTGTTGATTCTAGTGTTTTTTGTCTGGTTCTAGCATTATTACCTTATATTTTGTGTATATTGTATATATAGGGTCTGTTGATTCTAGTGTTTTTTGTCTGGTTCTAGCATTATTACCTTATATTTTGTGTATATTGTATATATAGGGTCTGTTGATTCTAGTGTTTTTTGTCTGGTTCTAGCATTATTACCTTATATTTTGTGTATATTGTATATATAGGGTCTGTTGATTCTAGTGTTTTTTGTCTGGTTCTAGCATTATTACCTTATATTTTGTGTATATTGTATATATAGGGTCTGTTGATTCTAGTGTTTTTTGTCTGGTTCTAGCATTATTACCTTATATTTTGTGTATATTGTATATATAGGGTCTGTTGATTCTAGTGTTTTTTGTCTGGTTCTAGCATTATTACCTTATATTTTGTGTATATTGTATATATAGGGTCTGTTGATTCTAGTGTTTTTTGTCTGGTTCTAGCATTATTACCTTATATTTTGTGTATATTGTATATATAGGGTCTGTTGATTCTAGTGTTTTTTGTCTGGTTCTAGCATTATTACCGTATGACAGACATGATGGTTTTCACAACAGACTGGTTCGCAACTGGACTGACCTTGATCCGATCGATCGTGGTACACCCTTGATAAGATGGGAGGTACGACAACTGACTGGTAAGATAGATCACGACAACCTCCTTGGTCGAGTGGTTAATGTCGCTGATTTACAACTGTAACCTATCATTACTAATGGTCACGGGTTCGAGCCCCGCTCAGACGTGTCACTTTGTATGAAAAAGTTGGCAGTTTCTTACGGAGATTGGTTACTCCAAGTACTGATTAACCGCTGGAGCCTGCCTAGGAAAGGTGTTGTTAGGTAAGCTGCCAGTCGCTCAAAATGGGTAATCAGTAAAGACGTTAAATAAACTTAAATTAAAAAAAAAGAAAGATAGATCACACTACCTTAACGCTGACGTCAACAGTGTTCAGCATTACAAACAGGATTAATTGTACATATTCTCTTAGTGCACTCACACAAGCTGATGAGGGAGGAGGGGAACTACCAATTGATAAATGTAATTTCATTAAACCCATAACAATATTTGCATAAATTAACAGATCATCATTCATGTTAGATGCAGAAATCAATACTGATTGACAAAGTAAAACACATTAACTACTGAGAAGTATTCAACATAGATCACGTAATAGATGAGAGATTCAAATTACAAAACATTAACTACTGAGAAGTATTCAACATAGATCACGTTATAGATGAGAGATTCAAATTACAAAACATTAACTACTGAGAAGTATTCAACATAGATCACGTTATAGATGAGAGATTCAAATTACAAAACATTAACTACTGTATTCAACATACAGTGGAACCTCTCTTAAGCAGCCACTCTTGGGAAGGGCACAAATTGGCTGCTTAAGGGAGGTGGTTGCTTAACGGAGGGAGACTGCTGGACAACTAGAAATTATTTTCAAAGCAAGCATGCCTGGAAAAGCTGTGATAACAATAATCTGTCAATGGGATTGCCTTATAGTATGATAACAACAAGAAATGAGACAACAGAATCTGAAATTTAAACTTTTATTTTTATTAACATTTTATTTATTTTTCAAATTAAACATATGTACATACATTTGTTCTTTTAAAAAGTGCTTTGTGGAGCTCTTAACACGCATTCCGGTTGCTAATGCTGACAACTCCATCAAACAATCTAACATTTTGGAGTTTCCACTGGCACATGCAAAATCCTTCAAACTATCAATGTAACTTTAGGAGATTAACTTTCATCAAACAATGCGATCGAATAATCGGCCTTTGATATCCCAGTAATCCGATCAAAACAATGGTTTTCAGCGCCTTGTGTGATCACTCCAAGTTTGTTTATGATTTAACAACCTATTGTGTGGTGCCCGACTTTGTATTTTACACTCTTCAAAAATAGAATGGAAAACCAGGATGACTCATCAATTTCCCGCATAATGGCGGATAATCACATATCATTATCGCTATGATTGGAGACTTCTGTAAAAACGTGTGAAAAACTAATCAATATTGTTTTTAAGGCCAAAATATCATTTGATAGCTGTAATATAACTATTAAAAAATGATAATTATTGATAAAATATTTCTTTTTTTCCACTCCGTAAATTCAATCTTTCAATGTCTACATCTGATTTGAATGTTACATATTTTCGCGACCGCATCTCTGTAAATATTTTGCCGATTTTTGGTGGATTTTGACCGTTTAAGGTAGGAAATTTTGTCCCAAAACGGTCACTTTGGTGGCCGCTGGCCGGAGATGAGAGGTGACCGCTCAACAGAGGTGTAATATATAGGAAAATCGCTCGGGGGGAATAAAAGTGACCGTTTACCGGAGGTGACCATTAGTGGAGGTTCCACTGTAGATCACGTTATAGATGAGAGATTCGAATTACAAAACATTAACTACTGAGAAGTGTTCAACATAGATCACGTTATAGATGAGAGATTCGAATTACAAAACATTAACTACTGAGAAGTGTTCAACATAGATCACGTTATAGATGAGAGATTCGAATTACAAAACATTAACTACTGAGAAGTGTTCAACATAGATCACGTTATAGATGAGAGATTCGAATTACAAAACATTAACTACTGAGAAGTGTTCAACATAGATCACGTTATAGATGAGAGATTCGAATTACAAAACATTAACTACTGAGAAGTGTTCAACATAGATCACGTTATAGATGAGAGATTCGAATTACAAAACATTAACTACTGAGAAGTGTTCAACATAGATCACATTATAGATGAGAGATTCGAATTACAAAACATTAACTACTGAGAAGTGTTCAACATAGATCACGTTATAGATGAGAGATTCGAATTACAAAACTGAAATAGGTTTTAATTTGTATTATAATACACTATAATTATGGTTGCTGGTTAATGTTTGATGTGTTCAGAGTGGTACCATCAGCCAAGGTTATATGTACATAGATATGCATATGTATATGATATATAAAATATTGTACTGTGTGAGGTGAGTAGCACTGAAGACAGTACCAATATTTTACATATTGGATCCGTTTGAGGCTTATGTCTTACTTAAAACACACACTTATATAACAAGATCCTATTAATGAAAATTGTTAACTTCATACATGTACGCACGTGTAGGATTTAATATAATACTCTGGCCTTTTGACACCAGTCCAATATTAATAATAATGGACTGCAAGTACAAAGGCATGACGTCACAACAGTGTTTTAAATAACTGATAAAATGGTTAATATGTTTCATATTCAATGACATATCCAGTAGTGTGTATGTCTCTCTACATGTATGTGTGTGTGTATTTGTGTGTGTGTGTGTGTGCGTGCGTGCGTGCGTGCGTGCGTGCGTGCGTGTGTATGTGTGTGTATGTATGTGTGTACATGTGACATGTGTGTGTGTGTGTGTGTTGTGGTGTGTGTGTGTGTGTGTATGTGTGTATGTACATGTGACATGTGTGTGTTGTGGTGTATGTGTGTATGTGTGTATGTGTACATGTGACATGTGTGTGTGTTGTGGTGTGTGTATGTGTACATGTGACATGTGTGTGTTGTGGTGTGTGTGTGTGTGTGCGTGCGTGCGTGCGTTCGTGCGTGCGTGCGTGCGTGCGTGTGTGTACATGTGACATGTGTGTGTGTGTTGTGGTGTATGTTGTGGTGTGTGTGTGTGTGCGTGTGTGCGTGCGTGTGTGCGTGCGTGCGTGCGTGTGTGCGTGCGTCTTGTGGTGTGTGTGTGTGCGTGCGTGCGTGCGTGCGTGCGTGCGTGTGTATGTGTGTATTCATGTATGTATGTATATCCCTTCATATGGTGGAATAAAAGATATGTCTGTCTGTCTGTCTGTCTGTCTGTCTGTCTGTCTGTCTGTCTGTCTGTCTGTCTGTCTGTCTGTCTGTCTGTCTGTCTGTCTGTCTGTCTGTCTGTCTGTCTGTCTGTCTGTCTGTCTGTCTGTCGTCTGTCTGTCTGTCTGTCTGTCTGTCTGTCTGTCTGTCTGTCTGTCTGTCTGTCTGTCTGTCTGTCTGTCTGTCTGTGTCTAGTTTGGTAAATGTAATAATCACTTGCCAGTATCATACAGTTTGGTGAATAATACACCTTTACGGTAAACTTATATCTGCAACATTGTTTTGGTGAATAATAAAAATGATATGATATGAAATTTGACTCTCTTCGGGAAAATAACAATTATACCTACAGCGTAGAAGATAATGGTGTATCTTGATATCTGGTGGTATTATGAACCATACAAATGAGTGTTTTATATCTTTAACTTACATAAAAATAATATTAATACTTTACAGTTGGTTCAAAAGTTTGTCAGATCTTATCCTTGTCAAACAATGACTTCCTTATTTACAATTATATTAGGCATAATTTCTTCATGATTCACCCCCCCCCCCACCTTTACAGAGGGCTTAAACATGCTTGCAGCGGCAAACAATAATCATATCTACAGTGGCCTACAATAGCATGTACTTAGTGGCCTACAATAGCATGTATTTAGTGGCCTACAATAGCATGTATTTAGTGGCCTACAATAGCATGTATTTAGTGGCCTACAATAGCATGTATTTAGTGGCCTACAATAGCATGTATTAGTGGCCTACAATAGCATGTATTTAGTGGCCTACAATAGCATGTATTTAGTGGCCTACAATAGCATGTATTTAGTGGCCTACAGTAATCATATCTACAGTGGCCTACAATAGCATGTATGTAGTGGCCTACAATAGCATGTATTTAGTGGCCTACAATAATCATATCTACAGTGGCCTACAATAATCATATCTACAGTGGCCTACAACAAACATGCCCACAGTGGCCTACAATAAACATGCCCACAGTGGCCTACAATAAACATGCCCACAGTGGCCTACAATAAACATGCCCACAGTGGCCTACAATAATCATATCTACAGTGGCCTACAATAAACATGCCCACAGTGGCCTACAATAAACATGCCTTCAGTGGCCTACAATAAACATGCCCACAGTGGCCTACAATAAACATGCCCACAGTGGCCTACAATAAACATGCCCACAGTGGCCTACAATAAACATGCCCACAGTGGCCTACAATAAACATATCTACAGTGGCCTACAATAATCATGCCCACAGTGGCCTACAATAAACATGGATGTAGTGGCCTACAATAAACATGGCTGTAGTGGCCTACACTAATGTCTGTAGTGGCCTACAATACTGTCTGTAGTGGCCTACAATAATGTCTGGCCTACAATACTGTCTGTAGTGGCCTACACTAATGTCTGGCCTACAATACTGTCTGTAGTGGCCTACACTAATGTCTGTAGTGGCCTACAATACTGTCTGTAGTGGCCTACACTAATGTCTGTAGTGGCCTACAATAATGTCTGTAGTAGCCTACAATAATGTCTGGCCTACACTAATGTATGTAGTGGCCTACAATACTGTCTGTAGTGGCCTACAATAATGTCTGTAGTGGCCTACAATAATGTCTGTAGTGGCCTACAATAATGTCTGTAGTGGCCTACAATAATGTCTGTTGTGTCTTACAATAATGTCTGTAGTGGCCTACAATAATGTCTGTAGTGGCCTACAATACTGTCTGTAGTGGCCTACAATACTGTCTGTAGTGGCCTACAATAATGTCTGTAGTGGCCTACAATACTGTCTGTAGTGGCCTACAATAATGTCTGTAGTGGCCTACAATACTGTCTGTAGTGGCCTACAATAATGTCTGTAGTGGCCTACAATACTGTCTGTAGTGGCCTACAATAATGTCTGTTGTGGCCTACAATAATGTCTGTAGTGGCCTACAATACTGTCTGTAGTGGCCTACAATAATGTCTGTAGTGGCCTACAATAATGTCTGTAGTGGCCTACAATAATGTCTGGCCTACAATACTGTCTGTAGTGGCCTACAATAATGTCTGTAGTGGCCTACAATAATGTCTGTAGTGGCCTACAATACTGTCTGTAGTGGCCTACAATACTGTCTGTAGTGGCCTACAATAATGTCTGGCCTACAATACTGTCTGTAGTGGCCTACACTAATGTCTGTAGTGGCCTACAATACTGTCTGTAGTGGCCTACAATACTGTCTGTAGTGGCCTACAATAATGTCTGTAGTGGCCTACAATAATGTCTGTAGTGGCCTACAATAATGTCTGGCCTACAATACTGTCTGTAGTGGCCTACACTAATGTCTGTAGTGGCCTACAATACTGTCTGTAGTGGCCTACAATAATGTCTGTAGTGGCCTACAATAATGTCTGTAGTGGCCTACAATAATGTCTGTTGTGTCTTACAATAATGTCTGTAGTGTCTTACAATAATGTCTGTAGTGTCTTACAATAATGTCTGTAGTGTCTTACAATAATGTCTGTAGTGTCTTACAATAATGTCTGTAGTGGCCTACAATAATGTCTGTTGTGTCTTACAATAATGTCTGTAGTGTCTTACAATAATGTTTGTTGTGTCTTACAATAATGTCTGTAGTGTCTTACAATAATGTCTGTAGTGTCTTACAATAATGTCTGTAGTGTCTTACAATAATGTCTGTAGTGTCTTACAATAATGTCTGTAGTGTCTTACAATAATGTCTGTTGTGTCTTACAATAATGTCTGTAGTGGCCTACAATAATGTCTGTAGTGGCCTACAATACTGTCTGTAGTGGCCTACAATACTGTCTGTAGTGGCCTACAATAATGTCTGTAGTGGCCTACAATACTGTCTGTAGTGGCCTACAATAATGTCTGTAGTGGCCTACAATACTGTCTGTAGTGGCCTACAATACTGTCTGTAGTGGCCTACAATAATGTCTGTAGTGGCCTACAATACTGTCTGTAGTGGCCTACAATAATGTCTGTTGTGGCCTACAATAATGTCTGTAGTGGCCTACAATACTGTCTGTAGTGGCCTACAATAATGTCTGTAGTGGCCTACAAATACTGTCTGTAGTGGCCTACAATACTGTCTGTAGTGGCCTACAATACTGTCTGTAGTGGCCTACAATACTGTCTGTAGTGGCCTACCTAACCTAAACATGTCTTTAGTTGTTTACAATAATCAAAAATATACATTTATATTATATTAAACTATTGTGAGAACTCAAACAGGAAGATCCACAACCAGAAGTGGGAAGGACAGTTCAACCTTGTATACAGTTACTGACAACTGATCAATCTGACACAAGCAGGGTACAGCAAAGATCTGAACACCTTGTGTATGTTTTACGTTTATTTATCATCGCTACCGGTTGCCCATATGAGCGACGCTTCCTGAAGAGATTAGTCATTTTAGATTTTTGGAGGATAGTGCACTGATACAGACAGAGACCTATTTCAGAGTCTCCTCTGTTTTTTTTGTGCACGATGTAAAGCACCGACACGAGACCTCTGTTTAAAGTCCCATCTGAAAGATGGTTAATTTTATTATGGTCAGACGGGGATCGAACCTGCGATCCCTGGATTACCAGTCAAGCATGTTAACACTGGACTACAGATCCGTCTGATCCTGAACACCTTATTGCATATCACCCATAAAATGGACAGGTTAATTTGCATTCAATAATTATAAAATAAGCTTTCCACTTTCCACTCACATTTGATGTAGAAAATGTAATTTGTATGGATTATACCCCAAGTCATTAAGAAAAGTAGTACAGTAACGTTTGAAGTAATGCATGATAAAGAAAAGTAGTACAGTAACGTTTGAAGTAATGCATGATAAAGAAAAGTAGTACAGTAACGTTTGAAGTAATGCATGATAAAGAAAAGTAGTACAGTAACGTTTGAAGTAATGCATGATAAAGAAAAGTAGTACAGTAACGTTTGAAGTAATGCATGATAAAGAAAAGTAGTACAGTAACGTTTGAAGTAATGCATGATAAAGAAAAGTAGTACAGTAACGTTTGAAGTAATGCATGATAAAGAAAAGTAGTACAGTAACATTTGAAGTAATGCATGATAAAATGTGCACTCATTTATATTGGGTATAAAGAAAAGAGAACCAAGGGTGAATAAATCTCTCACTCCTGTTCAATTTAATCATGATAGTCCTGTAAGAGTCATCTCCCTCTATAATTTTTAAAAAAAAGATTTGTATTCCAGTCTACGGCAACCAACCTTTCATATTCCAGTATAGCAGTTTTTCGACAGCCAAGACAATTTGTTTTATCTGGTTGCTTAGGGGTTTAACCATTATTTATTTTACAACAATTGCGAAGCAAGTTTTAAAAACTTATACTAATCACTCTCGCTGGCGCGGATGAAAGCCTAAATATGGTCATTTGTGTGGGAGGAAACTGGGGTACACGGAGAAAACCCACGTGTCCGATCTGGCGACCACCATACCATCTCACATACTTCCCAGTCAGAGAATCGAACCCAGGTTGCATTGGTGAGAAGCGAACACGCTAACAGTGAAAATGTGATTAAGCAAGATTCATACAAATCCTACGCTGCCTCACAGACTTAGATACATCAGTACACCACAACCACTCCTCAAAATGTTATAAAATAAACCAAGAATAACGTACCCATCCTGCGTTGCCTCAGTGCCCGTACCTCCGTCCGCATCTTCCTCTTCTCACTGAAGTTTGTACTCTTCCTCAGCTGTAGCAAACAAATCATGATAAAGAATTACAAAACATTCTGTACACGAGTACAATTATTTATTCAAACATGCAATATTCTCTTTATCTACATGCATTGTTAAATTGCCCTTTAATATTTATGTTTGTTATTTATTTTGCTATTTTCTTCGTGTGTGTTTTGCGTTTATTTATAATTGCCCATATGAGCCACGCAGCCTGAAGAGATTAGTCATTTTAGACCCATTCCAGAGTCTCTTCTGGTTCTTTTACGTGCACGGTGTACAGCACTGTCACGAGACCTCGGCTTAAAGTCCCATTTGAAAGACTGTTAATTTTATTAGGGTAAGCAGACAGGGGATCTAATCTGTGATCCCTGGATTACCAGTCCAGCATGTTAACAACTGGACTACAGATCCGGCTGCTATTTTCTTCATTCTTGACTCTTTAAATAAAGTCGTTATTATTATTATTATTATTATTATTGTACTATATGCTGGGATTCAGGGTTTTGGCATGCTGGGACTGGGTCACTAAGGGATGTATCATTCAGGGGATTTGACATGCTGGGACTGGGTCACTAAGGGATGTATCATTCAGGGGTTTTGACATGCTGGGACTGGGTAACTAAGGGATGTATCATTCAGGGGATTTGGCATGCTGGGACTGAGTCACTAAGGGATGTATCATTCAGGGGTTTTGGCATGCTGGGACTGGGTCACTAAGGGATGTATCATTCAGGGGTTTTGGCATGCTGGGACTGGGTTACTAAGGGATGTATCATTCAGGGGTTTTGGCATGCTGCGACTGGGTCACTAAGGGATGTATCATTCAGGGGTTTTGGCTTGCTGCGACTGGGTTACTAAGGGATGTATCATTCAGGGTTTTGGCATGCTGCGACTGGGTCACTAAGGGATGTATCATTCAGGGGTTTTGGCATGCTGCGACTGGGTCACTAAGGGATGTATCATTCAGGGGTTTTGGCATGCTGGGACTGGACTGGGTTACTAAGGTATGTATCATTCAGGGGTTTTGGCATGCTGGGACTGGGTTACTAAGGGATGTATCATTCAGGGGTGTTGGCATGCTGCGACTGGGTCACTAAGGGATGTATCATTCAGGGGTTTTGGCTTGCTGCGACTGGGTCACTAAGGGATGTATCATTCAGGGGTTTTGGCTTGCTGCGACTGGGTCACTAAGGGATGTATCATTCAGGGGTTTTGGCATGCTGGGACTGGGTCACTAAGGGATGTATCATTCAGGGGATTTGGCATGCTGGGACTGGGTTACTAAGGGATGTATCATTCAGGGGTTTTGGCATGCTGCGACTGGGTCACTAAGGGATGTATCATTCAGGGGTTTTGGCATGCTGCGACTGGGTCACTAAGGGATGTATCATTCAGGGGATTTGGCATGCTGGGACTGGGTAACTAAGGGATGTATCATTCAGGGGAATTGACATGCTGGGACTGGACTGGGTCACTAAGGGATGTATCATTCAGGGGATTTGGCATGCTGGGACTGGGTTACTAAGGGATATATCATTCAGGGGAATTGACATGCTGGGACTAGGTTACTAAGGGATGTATCATTCAGGGGAATTGACATGCTGGGACTGGACTGGGTTACTAAGGTATGTATCATTCAGGGGTTTTGGCATGCTGCGACTGGGTCACTAAGGGATGTATCATTCAGGGGATTTGGCATGCTGGGACTGGGTTACTAAGGGATGTATCATTCAGGGGATTTGGCATGCTGGGACTGGACTGGGTTACTAAGGGATGTATCATTCAGGGGTTTTGGCATGCTGCGACTGGGTCACTAAGGGATGTATCATTCAGGGGATTTGGTATGCTGGGACTGGGTCACTAAGGGATGTATCATTCAGGGGATTTGGCATGCTGGGACTGGACTGGGTTACTAAGGGATGTATCATTCAGGGGTTTTGGCTTGCTGCGACTGGGTTACTAAGGGGATGTATCATTCAGGGGATTTGACATGCTGGGACTGGACTGGGTTACTAAGGGATGTATCATTCAGGGGTTTTGGCATGCTGCGACTGGGTCACTAAGGGATGTATCATTCAGGGGATTTGGCATGCTGGGACTGGGTTACTAAGGGTTGTATCATTCAGGGGATTTGGCATGCTGGGACTAGGTTACTAAGGGATGTATCATTCAGGGGATTTGACATGCTGGGACTGGACTGGGTTACTAAGGGATGTATCATTCAGGGGTTTTGGCTTGCTGCGACTGGGTCACTAAGGGATGTATCATTCAGGGGATTTGACATGCTGGGACTGGGTAACTAAGGGATGTATCATTCAGGGGATTTGGCATGCTGGGACTGGGTAACTAAGGGATGTATCATTCAGGGGTTTGGCATGCTGGGGCTGGGTCACTAAGGGATGTATCATTCAGGGGTTTGGCATGCTGGGACTGGGTCACTAAGGGATGTATCATTCAGGGGTTTGGCATGCTGGGACTGGGTCACTAAGGGATGTATCATTCAGGGGTTTTGTTATGCTGGGACTGAGTCACTAAGGAATGTATCATTCAGGGGTTTTGCCATGCTGGGACTGGGTTACTAAGGAATGTATCACTGGCAATCAAATTGTGGCAATCAGTATTTCTTGGTTTGAGATATTTGATCCTAACTTTTACAATATCTGTAAATCCTTATTTATTGTTATCATTGCTTGTTCGGTTTCATTTTCATTTTCAGAAATCCATCGGTCAGTTTTATTAAATGTTAACATTTTCTAATGTTGTTTATATTTGTGGCCCAACTCATTGTTGTGTTATTATTGTATCTTGTAATGTGTTTTGTTAAGCGAAATAATAAAGAGGATATTTGATTGTTTCAGTGTATGATCGAATTATATTTCAGCAAATGAACATTGAAAGCAGTATTGTCACGTGTGGCACGAGGCGTGATGCAGGGGTCATAATAATAGCATAGTATATTATAATAAAATATTCATAAGTGAAATATTATTCGATCATTCACTTAACTCTTTCACCGCCAATGTCGCATATGCTGATTGTTCTTCAGACAGTGGAGTTGAAGCACCTGTCCGAATAGCAAACAACATAGATCCTGATCAGACGTGGCATTACGCCGTGGCTGATCTGGATCTATGTTGTTAGCACATGCTCTGAATTTATTCGGCGCTGAAACAGTTAAACAAACAAACGTTTTTTTTTGTTTTAGGCTGAAATGTGTTTTTATTTATATTTAATTTAATCATATTTTATTGCAAATCAATAGTACATATGCCATACCCATACAGACACAATACATAGCATGAAAATACAAATGGTTTGGGCCACAAGTTTAAAACAACATTAGACAACGGCCCGTACCAGTAGTTATTTATATATAAACTGATGCAACCGTGCACTAAATGCTGTTTTAGATGTCGTGTTTAGATGACAATAAATGCCGTCAATAAGCAATATTATTACGAGTGGCGATAGTCACGAGCGCTAATAATAGCTTTCTATATTCATCAGTGAAATATTGTTCAATCATTCACACAAACATAGCTTTCTATATTCATCAGTGAAATATTGTTCGATCATTCACACAAACATAGCTTTCTATATTCATCAGTGAAATATTGTTCAATCATTCACACAAACATAGCTTTCTATATTCATCAGTGAAATATTGTTCAATCATTCACAAAAAACATAGCTTTCTATATTCGTCAGTGAAATACTGTTCAATCATTCACACAAACATAGCTTTCTATATTCATCAGTGAAATATTGTTCGATCATTCACACAAACATAGCTTTCTATATTCGTCAGTGAAATATTGTTCGATCATTCACACAAACATAGCTTTCTATATTCGTCAGTGAAATATTGTTCGATCATTCACACAAACATAGCTTTCTATATTCGTCAGTGAAATATTGTTCGATCATTCACACAAACATAGCTTTCTATATTCATCAGTGAAATATTGTTCGATCATTCACACAAACATAGCTTTCTATATTCATCAGTGAAATATTGTTCGATCATTCACACAAACATAGCTTTCTATATTCATCAGTGAAATATTGTTCGATCATTCACACAAACATAGCTTTCTATATTCATCAGTGAAATATTGTTCGATCATTCACACAAACATAGCTTTCTATATTCGTCAGTGAAATATTGTTCGATCATTCACACAAACATAGCTTTCTATATTCGTCAGTGAAATATTGTTCGATCATTCACACAAACATAGCTTTCTATATTCGTCAGTGAAATATTGTTCGATCATTCACACAAACATAGCTTTCTATATTCGTCAGTGAAATATTGTTCGATCATTCACACAAACATAGCTTTCTATATTCGTCAGTGAAATATTGTTCGATCATTCACACAAACATAGCTTTCTATATTCATCAGTGAAATATTGTTCGATCATTCACACAAACATAGCTTTCTATATTCATCAGTGATATATTGTTCGATCATTCACACAAACATAGCTTTCTATATTCATCAGTGAAATATTGTTCGATCATTCACACAAACATAGCTTTCTATATTCATCAGTGAAATATTGTTCGATCATTCACACAAACATAGCTTTCTATATTCATCAGTGAAATATTGTTCGATCATTCACACAAACATAGCTTTCTATATTCATCAGTGAAATATTGTTCGATCATTCACACAAACATAGCTTTCTATATTCATCAGTGAAATATTGTTCGATCATTCACACAAACATAGCTTTCTATATTCATCAGTGATATTGTTCGATCATTCACACAAACATAGCTTTCTATATTCATCAGTGAAATATTGTTCGATCATTCACACAAACATAGCTTTCTATATTCATCAGTGAAATATTGTTCGATCATTCACACAAACATAGCTTTCTATATTCGTCAGTGATATATTGTTCGATCATTCACACAAACATAGCTTTCTATATTCGTCAGTGAAATATTGTTCGATCATTCACACAAACATAGCTTTCTATATTCGTCAGTGAAATATTGTTCGATCATTCACACAAACATAGCTTTCTATATTCGTCAGTGAAATATTGTTCGATCATTCACACAAACATAGCTT
>CM026403.1:22868586-22948120 GCA_014843695.1 Archivesica marissinica
CAGTGAAATATTGTTCGATCATTCACACAAAATAGCTTTCTATATTCGTCAGTGATATTGTTCGATCATTCACACAAACATAGCTTTCTATATTCGTCAGTGAAATATTGTTCGATCATTCACACAAACATAGCTTTCTATATTCGTCAGTGAAATATGTTCGATCATTCACACAAACATAGCTTTCTATATTCGTCAGTGAAATATTTCGATCATTCACACAAACATAGCTTTCTATATTCGTCAGTGAAATATTGTTCGATCATTCACACAAACATAGCTTTCTATTTTGTGTTTTGTTGTTTTGTTTTTATTCATCAGTGAATATTTGTTCGATCATTCACACAAACATAGCTTTCTATATTCATCAGTGAAATATTGTTCGATCATTCACACAAACATAGCTTTCTATATTCGTCAGTGATATATTGTTCGATCATTCACACAAACATAGCTTTCTATATTCGTCAGTGAAATATTGTTCGATCATTCACACAAACATAGCTTTCTATATTCGTCAGTGAAATATTGTTCGATCATTCACACAAACATAGCTTTCTATATTCATCAGTGAAATATTGTTCGATCATTCACACAAACATAGCTTTCTATATTCGTCAGTGATATATTGTTCGATCATTCACACAAACATAGCTTTCTATATTCGTCAGTGAAATATTGTTCGATCATTCACACAAACATAGCTTTCTATATTCGTCAGTGAAATATTGTTCGATCATTCACACAAACATAGCTTTCTATATTCGTCAGTGAAATATTGTTCGATCATTCACACAAACATAGCTTTCTATATTCATCAGTGAAATATTGTTCGATCATTCACACAAACATAGCTTTCTATATTCATCAGTGAAATATTGTTCGATCATTCACACAAACATAGCTTTCTATATTCATCAGTGATATATTGTTCGATCATTCACACAAACATAGCTTTCTATATTCATCAGTGAAATATTGTTCGATCATTCACACAAACATAGCTTTCTATATTCATCAGTGAAATATTGTTCGATCATTCACACAAACATAGCTTTCTATATTCATCAGTGAAATATTGTTCGATCATTCACACAAACAAAGTTTTTTTATTTTAGGCTGAAAAGTGGTTTTATGATAGAAAACAACGCAACCACACACACGTACTGTGCTTTCAAAGTAAAGTAATAATTGTAACCGTTGGAATATTACACTACTGTATAGGTAAGGCAATATACGATAGCTTACAGGTACTGTGATTTATTGTTTAATAGGTTATACCTGGCTTACCTATAATGCAATAGTGTATCGAATGTTTGTTTACAACCGTTATTACTTTACTTTGAAAGCACAGTACACAGAGCAATTTTCCACAGAGTTATTCCCCTTGTGATTTATATAATTTTAAATTATGCTCATGAATGAAAAAACATGAACTTTCATCAGAAAATTCCATTGTTGTGTATAATAGATCTTGGAATGTTTGTAGTGTGACACAACCGGAGGAAATAATCTTGTTTTGTATGGCACCTGCCTCGGGGCATATGATAATAACCGGCATATGTCTTGTACCCTTCCATAATCTACTTGTAATGATAATGCGTCACATGGCGTATTATGTCATCCTTCTACAGTTTGGTTCATTTTATATCATGCAACCAGCCAAAGAAATTAGAGACAGACGGATCTGTAGTCCGGTGGTTAACACGCTGGAATGGTAATCCAGGGATCGCAGGTTCGATCCCCCCCCGTCTGACCCTAATAAAATGAATAGTCTTTCCATTGGGACTTTAAACCGACGTCTCGTGTCGGTGCTTTACACTGTGCTCGTAAAAGAACCAGAGGAGACTCTGGAATGGGTCTCTCTCTCTGTATCATTGCACAATCCTCCAAAAATCTAAAAAAATGACTAATCTCTTCAGGAGGCGTCGCTCATATGTGCAACCGGTAGCGACGATAAATAAACGTAAAACACAACACACAGAAATTAGAGTGTTAGGTGGTCACCAAATGAGACAAATGAGTTTTCTCAGGGTACTCCGGTTTCCTCCCACACACATGACCACATATACGCTTTCATCCATGCCAACAAGAGTGATTAATATATTTAGTTGTTAAAGCTTGTTTCGCATTCGTTGTAATATAAATAAAGATATACTGCCAAACCTGTCTTAGGCAGCCAGCCAGCCAGCCAACCAAGGGAATCACAGAAAGTGGCTGCTTAGCACAGGTGGCTGCTTAATAGATGTCAAATGTACAATAAAACAACATATTGGGAATATGTTAACTGGCTGCTTAATACAGGTTGGCTGCTTAATGGAGGTGACCACTAACACAGGTTTGACTATACACTTAATGAATGACAAAATGTGGTTGCTCAGCACAGGTGGCTACTTAAAGCTCTAAATTAATTTAAGCTTACTGGTATATATTTTACAATGATTGCATAACAAGTTTTATCAACTTTCATTAATCATTTGTGTAGATGATGATACAAGTACACGTGTTCCGTCATGTGGGAGGAAACCGGACGACCTGGAGTACCCAGAGAAACCCCACCTGTCTAATCTCTGGCAAACACTGTACCATCTCACATACCCCCAGGGCAAGGTTTGAACCAGGTGAGGCGAGCATGCTAATCATTGCACTAAACCATGAACTATTTGCGCGCTAGCAGTTAAAATAACAGCGAAATATCTCATAGACTTTCTTTAGAATTGTGTTGTAACGACACAATTCTAATGAAATTAGACGACATATTTCCAGACTTTTCAGCTATAAATAAGAAAAACAGTATACAAAGAAATTATGTCTAAAGTCTATTATTATTATTATTATTATTATTATTATTATTATGAGATACTGGTGTGTTCTATTTGACCAACCCGCAGGCACAAGACACAAATTTTATTTTGTTTGGCCTATGGTCATATAGTAAGTAATATAATGTACATTGTAAACATTACTTTCTATAATTATGACCATAGGGCAAAAAAACAAAATGTGTGTCTTGTGCCTGTGGACCAACCTAAGGCACAAAATGTTTCTAATCATTGTATTGTACTATAATGAATAACGAAGAGATTTAAAAAATAAAAATATCGAATCCAAATATAGACCTATTTATCAAATGCCTAAAAAGTTGCTTGGAAATTGAAAAAACTATTGCATTGGAGACAAATTGGAAATAACAAATTCCCCATATATTTCTGTTGGTTTTATGCCTTAATTATATTCTTATTCCAACAAATGTATACAGAGATATATTTGGAATACGGTAGAAGTAGCTTGTAGACATATTTAATATGCTTCTGTACCTGCTGATATGAATGTGTGTATGGTAGTGAGAGTGCTTGACGTGAGAAAGAGAGCGAGGGTTTATGTATAGGATATAAGCCGAAAACGATCCAATATGTAAAATATTGGACTGTGTGAGGTGCATAGCGCCGAAGACAGTCCCAATATTTTACATATTGAATCCGCTTGAGGTTTATATCTTACTTAAAACAAACACTTATATAACAAGATCCTACTAATTAAAATTGTTAATTTCGTACATTTACGCGTAGGATTTAATATAATACTCTGGCCTTTTGACACCAGTCCAATATTAATCATAATGGACTGCAAGTACAAATGTATGATGTTACGACAGTGTTTTAAGAGAGTTAAAACCAATTCTATGTCCATTTCTTATCAAATATCAAATGTTTAGATTATGTACTTGTACATGCACATAGAATGTAAATAAACTAAATTTTAGAACAAAAAATAACAAGATAAAACATAGCAAGTTATTTCAAATGGGTTTTTCTGATGTATGTGACGTATGTGAGTTGGTACGGTGGTCGCCAGATCGGACAGATGGGTTTTCTCCGGGTACTCCGGTTTCTTCCCACACGAATGACCACATTTACGCCTACATCTGCGCCAACATGAGTGATTAATATAAGTTGTTAAAACTTGCTTCACAATCGTTGTAAAAAAAGGTTTAAACTAAATGGGTTTTCAACTAAATGGAGCAGACACAAAATAGTGTACCAATATCTGACTTCAATGACTAATTGTGACTACATTGTGTATGTCGTTGTCAGTTCAAGTCTGGTGAACATTTATGTGAAGTTATATCAAAACAGATTGATTTGTTTCAAAGATATGGAGTGGCCACAAAATATGGTACTCACTCTGACCCCGACGACAACATGTGACCTTGACCTTCTAGCTTAACAAACCTGGGATTTTCGTAAAACATTATTGACTCAATATGGTTGCTATTAGTGTGAAGGTATTAGAAAAGAGCTGACTTCAAAGATATGGAATGGACACTAAAATGGGACAGACAGATTGGCCGACATCTGAATAACATTTTCTCCGACCCAATCATCTCTAAGACTATGTTCACATTTTATATAACTTTACAAATTCATAAACTATTCATACCATTTCCTGTAGCTTTGCTTCCTCCTGCATCAAGTTGCCTATCAATTCGATTTTCCCAAATGGAGTTAGTGGCTCACCTACTTCAAACATCGTGAGTACATTTATTTCGGCTTCTATGCCATCAATATCATCTATCGGAGCAACAATCAGCGCATCTGTTTCACTGACAGCCCTTCGTCGCCTCACAATGTCTGACTTAGATCTCTGTACCGGCTTTCTTTCACTTACTGGACACTTGGAAGAAATTATAGAATTCACTTCATTGATTGCCTTAACACAGGTTGGTATGAGGTCTTTTTCTGTGTCAGATTTAGTACCTGATGTTGATTTTAGTTCATTTTCTAAATTTAACAACTGCAGTTCTCTTCTGACTCGATTAGCTTTACGTTTCGAATCAGACTTTTCCAATTTCTGTTCTAGTGTCTTCTTCAGATCTGCTGGAGTCAATTTTAATTTGTCTTGTTTATCAATAGCCTCTTTCTCAATTGTAAGTTGACCCCTCCTTTCTTTTCTCCTTTCTTGAAGAAGACGAATGGTCCGTTGATGAACAGTTTCATCGTCTTCCGGATCACTATCCTGTTTGATCGGAATTGCTGGCAATCTTCTCCTCACCAAACCAGACTTACCTACTTTTCTTGGACTCATTTCTCTCGTATCTTGTTTCTGGTCACTAGTAGTTACTACTGCAATCCTTGGCATATGAGAATTATAATCCGTTTTTTTATCACCATCTTTATTCTTTTTACGATATTTCCTACAGTTTTTATGTTCATCAAGATCAATTCTGCCCTTCCTCGACAGTCCACCCTTCTTTTTCAACAATGTATTATCAGCAATTTCCTCCATTGACACAGTTTTGTTATTTCTGTAATTAGATATCACATTTGTCCCTGAATTACTAACTTCATTTTCCCCAAGTTGAACGTCAGGCTTACTTCTCACTGGTGACAAAACTATGAGTTTGTCTTCGGTAATTGACTTTCTGTCATGCTTTTCTTTCATCTTGTTTGTAAAGTAGCTAAATTCCTGTAAATCACTCTTTATGTCCCTGTTTCTTTGTGAATCAATTTTAACCCTTAACTGTGACACCAAACTTGCTGCCGTTGTTTCTGTTTCTCTTTTAATCTCAATTGGCTTTGCAATGTAAATGTCTTCATGGGCTTTAGCTTTAGTTGATTTCTCTACAGAATGCTTAGCACTTTCTGTTGTACTGTTAAATGAATCATCAGTTCTACTATGTACATCTTTAATGGGTTCCTGAGTATCTTTCATTTCTAAACAATGATCAACATTTAAACAATTTACAACTTTAGAATATCGTTGAATATCGTTTACATTTGCCGAAGCATTAATACTTATATTATTAACTTCCAAACATAATCCTTGAATATGATTTACTTCCATAGAAGTATCATTGGTCTCGCCATATACATGCACTTGTCTAATGATTTCCTGAATATCTTGTTTTCCTGAATATTCAATTGTATTGTCAATAGTCGCCGGAGCACTTTGTAATGTCGTCCTTGAGACAGTCGAGCTTACAGGGTTTAATTTCGAAGCTGGCAAAAACGCACTTCTTCTATAACTTACAATTTTCCTTGGCTTTCTAGGAGATGTAAATACAGGTGAAATGCAAGATCTTGGTGACTGTACATTATCTTTAGCATTATTATCACTTTTGTGACTAGACAAATTTACACTTACTGGCCTATGTAATACTGAAGTTTGCTTCACTTTTTCCAAATCACCACTGAATTGTATTGCACTAATGTCTAACTGTTCTACACACTCTTTCTCTTTTCTTTCATTCTTTGGCAGTGGGGTACTTTCATACCTTCTAATTCTTTCCTTCCTTTCAGTTGCTTTAAGTTCAATATATTTTTGAGATTCTGTTTCATCTGCTGGAATTTTTGAACCAACTTTGGTACCAACAATACCTTCTTCAGTCGCTGTACACTTATCAACTAAATCTGATATATCCAACACTTTAATTCTTGTTATGGCAGTATGATGTTTCCTTGGGATGCGAGATTCTTTCTTAACCTTTGGTGAACTTCTCGGAGAGCTTATTGTACCGGCATATAAATAACTCCTAAACTGAGCTTTACTATTTCCATTCTCATCCCTTTTAATATTTTTATCTCCCTGAGGTTTCAGAACATTGTGACCGTTCTCATCAGAATTTCTACTTCTAACATCACCAAAAGTTTGATTTTCCTGACAATCTGTGTTTATTGCACTGGTATATGGTGGCTGTTGATTTTGTCTTGGTGACTTAACTGACGATGAAAGACGTTTGACATGTTTGGACCCGGAAGAGTATGTGATGATGGCGTTTCCATCTAGTTTTATTCCCTTGAGTTCCCTCAGAGCAGAACGGATGTTCTGTCGCTCTTTGTAATCTTTGCAAGCTTCCAACTGAAAAATAAACATGAAAAAGATACAGAATAATGTATAAAATATACACAGAAGTATACAATCTACACAAAAGTAACGAATGTACACAAAAGTATAAAATACACAGAAAAGTACATATACATACCAAAATTATCAACTTTAAATAAACTATAAAACATAGACAAAACTCTAATTATTTAGTTTGTCTTGTCTTCCTCTTCAAATATACAAGAGTAGATATATAACAAATAGATATCATATCAATACGGTAGACTGTGCAGGTGAAACCTCAGGTAAAGTTAAAGTTTTTCCATATTGAACAATTCCCACACAGCAGTTTTTTAATCTCATTAAGCAAAGCTGACCACAAGACAAGTGACCTTAACTACAAGTAGCTCCCTATTGCAAATGTATTTGATTGCTCGCCCACATGGTTTGCGATGGTAAATAAGCTCAACCATCCATGTATTTGATTTTCTAACTTAAACATTCAAATATTCAAAGTTCACCAGAATTACTCAAACATGTAGATGTTTCATGAGAAAATTTACTTAAAAATATTTAATAATATTTTATTGCAATCTTTTTCATAATGATGAATACAATTTACATTTACATATCACAATAACACTACTGTCACATTTATAACATACATAACACCCGATAATATCGGTCTACAAGTTCTGAAAACATTGGCAACAGCCCTTTCCAAAAGGTCAAATGTGCTATCAATTTGTTCCGATAAGTACTAATATAAGTAAGTTTTTCAAGAAAATCATTATATCAATATACATGTAGTATTATGCACAATTTTTTCTCATAGCTAACCAACAGAATGGTATTTAAAGAAATGTTAACTTGGCAAAATAAAGCTACTGGTACAATCATTATGTGGATGCCCTTGAACCACTTGGGTACAGTGTTTGAATAGCTGAAATAACAATTTGTGAAATACATAAAACAGACTTTGATAATAGTAAAATCATTTAAATTTAAAAGCAAACACAGGAGTCTAGTACATTTTAGAATTTAATTATTTTGTGACAGGATGATAATTTTATAATTATATTATCTTGTGACAGGATAATAATTTTATAATTATATTATCTTGTGACAGGATAATAATTTTATAATTCTATTATCTTGTGACAGGATGATAATTTTATCAATTCTATTATCTTATGACAGAATGGTTAATTTTGTATTATCTTGTGACAGGATGATAATTTTATAATTTCTATTATCTTGTGACAAGATGATAATTTTATCATTTCTATTATCTTGTAATTTCTATTATCTTGTGACAAGATGATAATTTTATAATATTATCTTGTGACAGAATGGTTAATTTATAATATTATTATCTTGTGACAGGATGGTTAATTTATAATTTATATTATCTTGTGACAGAATGGTTAATTTATAATATTAATATCTTGTGACAGGATGGTTAATTTATAATTTCTATTATCTTGTGACAGGATGGTTAATTTATAATATTATTATCTTGTGACAGGATGGTTAATTTATAATTTCTATTATCTTGTGACAGGATGGTTAATTTATAATATTATTATCTTGTGACAGGATGGTTAATTTATAATTTCTATTATCTTGTGACAGGATGGTTAATTTATAATATTATTATCTTGTGACAGGATGGTTAATTTATAATTTCTATTATCTTGTGACAGGATGGTTAATTTATAATATTATTATCTTGTGACAGGATGGTTAATTTATAATATTATTATCTTGTGACAGGATGGTTAATTTATAATTTTATTATCTTGTGACAGGATGGTTAATTTATAATTTCTATTATCTTGTGACAGGATGGTTAATTTATAATATTATTATCTTGTGACAGGATGGTTAATTTATAATTTCTATTATCTTGTGACAGGATGGTTAATTTATAATTTTATTATCTTGTGACAGGATGGTTAATTTCCTTATCTTTGAAAACAAGAAGGGGTAAGTTTATAGTTTTATAATCTTACGACAGGGTGATTAAAAGAATTCCTTTAAGGATTACACAAAATTCTTTGGGGATTAAACAAAACGTCAACTCATCAATTTAATTAAGACTTATTTAAAATATTGTTCTAAATCAACGCCCATGTCAATATTTACCATGTAACAAAATCCACTCAATTAACTTCACATCAATTGTAATCAAAAATTGATGATTTTAAATGTCAATTAACTACTGAAACTTAATGATTAAACACATCGACATCGCCACTGACCAACAGTTATCCCGTAGCAATCCACTTCATTTTGACATGATCTATAACCCACAAATGAAGTTTTACGACCTAAAAATGTAAAATTGGCGATTAAAATCAGTACACAATTCATGTAACGTAGAAATCAATTGTGAATGAAAATTAATACCACACTGACCTTTTTTAACCTGTGAATTAAATACCTAATCTAGTCACAATCACATCTCAAATTACTGGTTTACCTTCAATAAGATTAAATCAGTCGTTGGTCCATTTTAATGCATAAATGTGAAAAGAACTACTAATAATTAACATAAATTGAACTACTAATAATTAACATAAATTGAACTACTAATAATTAACATAAATTGAACTACTAATAATTTACATAAATTGAACTACTAATAATTAACATAAATTGAACTACTAATAATTAACATAAATTGAACTACTAATAATTTACATAAATTGAACTACTAATAATTTACATAAATTGAACTACTAATAATTTACATAAATTGAACTACTAATAATTAACATAAATTGAACTACTAATAATTTACATAAATTGAACTACTAATAATTTACATAAATTGAACTACTAATAATTACATAAATTGAACTACTAATAATTAACATAAATTGAACTACTAATAATTAACATAAATTGACTAACTATAAAACAATATTTTTAAACAGTTATACACAATTTAATTATTTTATTTCAATTCAAACAAGAACTTCTGATTAATTCAAGTAAATATGTCACTTAACCCATTCAATTCTGGATACGTTCAAACAGTATTTGCAAAGAACATAGAGTCAGATCAGCCACCACGGAACGTGCTGTCTGATCAGGCTCTATGCTGTTTGCTATTCAGATGATCTTGCTAAGACACTTGACTCTGTAGCAAACAACATAGATCCTGATCAGCATGCAGCGTCATGCTGCGGCTGATCTGGATCTATGTTGTTTGCAAAAGCCTTTAAATGTATCCAGAATGCAATTGGTTAACCAATCATAGATAAATAAATTAGATAAAATCTTACTTGAACAGAAGTCATTATGATAAAATGACTGGAGTTGATAACAAGCTGAATTTACCATAAATAAAAATTCCTAAAATAAAATTCAAATTGCTGTAATATTAAACTGGTTTAATGTTATTTTTCATTGGCTATGAAAACAAATAAGCTCATAATTGGAGAGGAACAAATTACTCATATCTGGTGTTTATGAACAATACAATTAGCAAAAAAATGTTAATAAACAAACCGGTTCATGATCCATATTGATACTCCCTCCATAAAACCACAACATAAATTTATCCATAAGTCATATTTCTCTATGAATAAACTATACAACCACTGCATTGAATGTCGACTATAAATGCCTGAATTTGGTACGATACCAAAAATACATCATAGTAAATGACACGCGTTGTGTGATTGTAATTGACAATTAAACTCAACCGGGGTATATGATCTTTACCATCAACCGCTTAGAAATTTATTTTCCAAACTTGGACAAGCATCAAGTATTTTATATTTTACTTCGTCATCGTCTCTATTATGACGGTTATTGCTTCAATGTACTCGTTTGGTCATAACCTTTCATATAACAACCGACATACCTATATGTGGCATAAACGTTACAAGTTAAAATGAGGTAATTCATGTCAGTCCCATACCATTGGATAGGATGTCAGTCACATACCATTGCATAGGATACCAGTCCTATACCATTGCATAAGATACCACTATACCATTGCATAGGATGCCAGTCCCATACCATTGCATAGGATACAGGTCTCATACCATTGCATAGGATACCAGTCCCATACCATTGCATAGGATACCAGTCCCATACCATTGCATAGGATACCAGTCCCATACCATTGCATAGGATACCAGTCCCATACCATTGCATAGGATACCAGTCCCATACCATTGCATAGGATGCCAGTCCCATACCATTGCATAGGATACCAGTCCCATACCATTGCATAGGATGCCAGTCCCATACCACTGCATAGGATGCCAGTCCCATACCATTGCATAGGATACCAGTCCCATACCATTGCATAGGATGCCAGTCTCATACCATTGCATAGGATGCCAGTCCCATACCATTGCATAGGATACCAGTCCCATACCATTGCATAGGATGCCAGTCCCATACCATTGCATAGGATGCCAGTCCCATACCATTGCATAGGATGCCAGTCCCATACCATTGCATAGGATGCCAGTCCCATACCATTGCATAGGATATCAGTCCCATATCATTGCATAGGATATCAGTCCCATACCATTGCATAGGATGCCAGTCCCATACCATTGCATAAGATACCATACTTTTGCATATGACGGGATCCATACATTTACATACAACAGGTTCTGGTTCATCGCTACCCCATAATATCATATCTAATACTCTGTAACACATCGCATTTATAACTGAAGTGTAATTATTAAAGTTTTGATAGGCTATAAAACCACTGCCAAGTTACTCAAGCGACAATATAATCCCAAAGTCCATTGCTTATATCAAACACTTTGATAAAAATAGTAAATTTGAGATTATTAATTACAAAAGGACACAAAATAAAACTATAGTTGAAGATTTAAACCTCAGATAAATGTTCTAATCTGTCAAATAGGATTGGTGATGTCACATTTCAGATATAACCAATAATATAATACTGGATATATGAAATATAGACCATAATAGATCAACAAACAAACTGCCTGTTCAAGATAAAATCCACATTAGATATGATGAGATTTGGTAAGTCATTACAATCCAAGTCAGAATTTGATCTCATCGATCTTCAGTTTATTGTTGTTTAATATTTTACCTGTTTGAACAAGTAATTCTATACTGGACATGACATATCAGTAATTCTCTACTGGACACACAAGTAATTCTATACTGGACTCACAAATAATTTTATACTGGACACACCAGTAAAAAAGTCTATCCTGGACACACCAGTAATTTTATACTGGACACCAGTAATTCTATACTGGACACATCAGTAATTCTATACTGGACACATCAGTAATTCTATACTGGACATATCAGTAATTCTATACTGGACACATCAGTAATTCTATACTGGACACACCAGCAATTCTATACTGGACACACCAGTAATACTATACTATACAGTAATACACGATTTTCTCACGTGATCGTCAGTGACATCGTATGATGACCTACAACATATCGGGAGGCAATAATAGAGGAATGGGCAATGGGAGTCGATCAGCCGGCGGCACCTGAGCCAGAAGAAGATAGCCATGGATGGAAGAGTAGAGTGTGAAACTGATGATGAGGAGCCGAGAATAGAGACCGTTTTGAATACATTGCCTCGGACTGAAGATGGTGAAGTGATTGCTTGGAAATATACCTCAAACATGTGACACAAGCACATGCAGGTTGATCTTGCAACATTGCAGGCATTTACCTGTGGGCAGGTGAAATATATATGTGCAGTCTATGATGGTCTACTCTGTGGGACTGGTACCATCCGTAGTCTATCCCAGACCATCGTACACTCTGTGAGACCGGTACCATCCATAGTCTATCCCAGACCATCGTACACTCTGTGAGACCGGTACCATCCGTAGTCTATCCCAGACCATCGTACACTCTACTGGTACCATCCATAGTCTATCCCAGACCATCGTACACTCTACTGGTACCATCCATAGTCTATCCCAGACCATCGTACGCTCTGTGAGACCGGTACGATCCGTAGTCTATCCCAGACCATTGTACACTCTGTGAGACCGGTACCATCCATAGTCTATCACAGACTGTCGTACGCTCTGTGGGACCAGTACCATCAGTTGTCCATAGCATTAGCTAGTGCACTATCTCTGATGGACATAAGTAATGTACAAGTTCACACACATTTTCAAAAGTTTATATTTCTACTTTACTTTAAAAATTTCACAAGTATTAAAGTACAGAAACATTTACTGGTTAAATAAATTACCTACATCAAACTCAAGCTTATCATTAGTGGCCTCACCTATACTTTAATCATTGTCATTTTCTCCTCAACTCAAACATAATGAAATGTATGTCTGAATAATTTGGAAACTATTGAAATGCAAATAAGTAATTTGGCTGGATGATATTTAAATCACAGTTAATTTATAAAAAAATAGCTTTTCTAAACATGCCTGAAGACTGACTATGTGCTTTACTGTGCATATTAAACAAAGATAAATATCGAAAACTACCTAAATCTAAATCAACTTTAAATAATTTACCGATTAGCGCAGTGGTTAGCGCGCTCGCTTCTCACCAATGCAACACGGGTTCGATCCTCGGACCGGGAAGTGTGGGTTTTCCCCGTGTACTCCGGTTTCCTCCCACATGAATGACCACATTTACGCTTTCATCAGCCCCAACGAGAGTGATTAATATAAGTTGTTAGAACTTGTTTCGCAAAAATAAATAAAGTTTAAAATAATTTTTCGGTTTCAAATTTTAGAAATACATGTATCAATATCAGAAGAAGACAACAATAAATGATTTGGCTTTCTGTCCAAACCTATCATTGTTTATTGTCAATTGACCAGTCACTGCCTGTCAATCAAACTAATCAATAATCCAATCAGCTATCATTATATCACACACCCTCAGACAACGTATCTCTGTGTAGCATTTTTGGCCCAGTGGTAGAGCGTCGGATTTGGAATCGAACGGTCCCGGGTTCGATACTCGGTCAGGCCACGTATGTAGTGTCATTGAGCAAGGCACCTCACACACATTGCTTAGTACTGGTTAATCGCTTAGGTCGGCTAAGCCTGCCCAGGAAAACATGTCTAAGTCCCCGAGAGGGGTTTGACATTAAAAGGAACATACATAAATACTCCGACAAGCTAGCATAAAATATTGCATTGCGGTAACAGGAAACCTAACGCTTTAATTAATGGTTAGCTCATCATATTAGTTTATACAAATTTATTTTAGCGCGATTGCGAAACAAGTTCTTACAACTTATATTAATCACTCTCGAGACCTCATTCCTGATGGAATCCATCATCACGAGGGAGAGAGACGAGGCAATGTGGAATTTAAATGCCTTGCCTAAGGGCACAATTGTAACGGCTCCAGCGGGGCTCGAACTCCGGGACTTTCGAACCTGATGTGAATGCACTACCACTGTGCTATCACGAATTTCCATAATATATAAATATTGAATATGTAACAGTGTGCCTAATAATATTATTACATATACAGTTAAACCTATCTTAAGCAGTCAGCCAAGGGAATCACAGAAAGTGGCTGTTTAGCACAGGTGGCTGCTTAATAGAGGCACGTCGGATAGTGGAGCATTTAGGGATCAATCAGACTTTATCTGCCAAGGGAGGTAATAGAAAAGCCAGCATGGTCCTCATTATGTAGATAAAACTGTTCCTATCACACGCAATAAATCCTTCCAGATCTGACAGAATCTCCAACATTTACAGCCTTATAAGAAGAAAAACGAGACTGCTATCCTTATGCACAAATAAACGAAATAAATGAAATCCTGCCTGTGCAAGTATTTTGAAGCGCCTTTATAAAATAATATCATTTTATCAATGACATTAAATATATATCAATGTATAATGCACGTAATGACAGGCTGTTTGAGAAAACGGGAAGGCGTTTTAAATGTATATAAAGCACCGTTAATGTTAATGTTCATTCTAGTTGTACGCACATCATGCTAACATATAATTATTAAATAATTTAGAAAATTAAGACCAGTGGACAATGTGTATCTACCTCACTGTACATTGGACCAATAATATACACTGTCAGGTCTGCTATGCCGACAAACTTCAATACAATAATATACACTGTCAGGTCTGTTATGCAGACAAACTTCAATACAATAATATACACTGTCAGGTCTGTTATGCAGACAAATTTCAATACAATAATATACACTGTCAGGTCTGTTATGCAGACAAACTTCAATACAATAATATACACTGTCAGGTCTGTTATGCAGACAAACTTCAATACAATAATATACACTGTCAGGTCTGTTATGCAGACAAACTTCAATACAATAATATACACTGTCAGGTCTGTTATGCAGACAAACTTCAATACAATAATATACACTGTCAGGTCTGTTATGCAGACAAACTTCAATACAATAATATACACTGTCAGGTCTGTTATGCAGACAAACTTCAATACAATAATATACACTGTCAGGTCTGTTATGCAGACAAACTTCAATACAATAATATACACTGTCAGGTCTGTTATGCAGACAAACTTCAATACAATAATATACACTGTCAGGTCTGTTATGCAGACAAACTTCAATACAATAATATACACTGTCAGGTCTGTTATGCAGACAAACTTCAATACAAAAATATACAATGCACTGTCAGGTTTGTTATGCAGACAAACTTCAATACAATGATATACACTGTCAGGTCTGTTATGCAGACAAACTTCAATACAATAATATACACTGTCAGGTCTGTTATGCAGACAAACTTCAATACAATAATATAAATGCACTGTCAGGTCTGTTATGCAGACAAACTTCAATACAATAATATACACTGTCAGGTCTGTTATGCAGACAAACTTCAATACAATAATATACAATGCACTGTCAGGTCTGTTATGCAGACAAACTTCAATACAATAATATACACTGTCAGGTCTGTTATGCAGACAAACTTCAATACAATAATATACAATGCACTGTCGTGTTATGCAGACAAACTTCAATACAATAATATACACTGTCAGGTCTGTTATGCAGACAAACTTCAATACAATAATATACACTGTCAGGTCTGTTATGCAGACAAACTTCAATACAATAATATACACTGTCAGGTCTGTTATGCAGACAAACTTCAATACAATAATATACACTGTCAGGTCTGTTATGCAGACAAACTTCAATACAATAATATACACTGTCAGGTCTGTTATGCAGACAAACTTCAATACAATAATATACACTGTCAGGTCTGTTATGCAGACAAACTTCAATACAATAATATACACTGTCAGGTCTGTTATGCAGACAAACTTCAATACAATAATATACACTGTCAGGTCTGTTATGCAGACAAACTTCAATACAATAATATACACTGTCAGGTCTGTTATGCAGACAAACTTCAATACAATAATATACACTGTCAGGTCTGTTATGCAGACAAACTTCAATACAATAATATACAATGCACTGTCATGTCTGTTATGCAGACAAACTTCAATATAATAATATACACTGTCAGGTATGTTATGCAGACAAACTTCAATACAAAAATATACAATGCACTGTCAGGTTTGTTATGCAGACAAACTTCAATACAATGATATACACTGTCAGGTCTGTTATGCAGACATACTTCAATACAATAATATACACTGTCAGGTCTGTTATGCAGACAAACTTCAATACAATAATATACACTGTCAGGTCTGTTATGCAGACAAACTTCAATACAATAATATACACTGTCAGGTCTGTTATGCAGACAAACTTCAATACAATAATATACAATGCACTGTCAGGTCTGTTATGCAGACAAACTTCAATACAATAATATACACTGTCAGGTCTGTTATGCAGACAAACTTCAATACAATAATATACAATGCACTGTCAGGTCTATTATGCAGACAAACTTCAATACAATAATATACACTGTCAGGTCTGTTATGCAGACAAACTTCAATACAATAATATACAATGCACTGTCAGGTCTGTTATGCAGACAAACTTCAATACAATAATATACAATGCACTGTCAGGTCTGTTATGCAGACAAACTTCAATACAATAATATACACTGTCAGGTCTGTTATGCAGACAAACTTCAATACAATAATATACAATGCATGTCAGGTCTGTTATGCAGACAAACTTCAATACAATAATATACACTGTCAGGTCTGTTATGCAGACAAACTTCAATACAATAATATACAATGCACTGTCAGGTCTGTTATGCAGACAAACTTCAATACAATAATATACACTGTCAGGTCTGTTATGCAGACAAACTTCAATACAATAATATACAATGCACTGTCGTGTTATGCAGACAAACTTCAATACAATAATATACACTGTCAGGTCTGTTATGCAGACAAACTTCAATACAATAATATACACTGTCAGGTCTGTTATGCAGACAAACTTCAATACAATAATATACACTGTCAGGTCTGTTATGCAGACAAACTTCAATACAATAATATACACTGTCAGGTCTGTTATGCAGACAAACTTCAATACAATAATATACACTGTCAGGTCTGTTATGCAGACAAACTTCAATACAATAATATACACTGTCAGGTCTGTTATGCAGACAAACTTCAATACAATAATATACACTGTCAGGTCTGTTATGCAGACAAACTTCAATACAATAATATACACTGTCAGGTCTGTTATGCAGACAAACTTCAATACAATAATATACACTGTCAGGTCTGTTATGCAGACAAACTTCAATACAATAATATACAATGCACTGTCAGGTCTGTTATGCAGACAAACTTCAATACAATAATATACACTGTCAGGTCTGTTATGCAGACAAACTTCAATAATATACACTGTCAGGTCTGTTATGCAGACAAACTTCAATACAATAATATACACTGTCAGGTCTGTTATGCAGACAAACTTCAATACAATAATATACACTGTCAGGTCTGTTATGCAGACAAACTTCAATACAATAATATACACTGTCAGGTCTGTTATGCAGACAAACTTCAATACAATAATATACAATGCACTGTCAGGTCTGTTATGCAGACAAACTTCAATACAATAATATACACTGTCAGGTCTGTTATGCAGACAAACTTCAATACAAAAATATACAATGCACTGTCAGGTCTGTTATGCAGACAAACTTCAATACAATAATATACACTGTCAGGTCTGTTATGCAGACAAACTTCAATACAATAATATACACTGTCAGGTCTGTTATGCAGACAAACTTCAATACAATAATATACACTGTCAGGTCTGTTATGCAGACAAACTTCAATACAATAATATACACTGTCAGGTCTGTTATGCAGACAAACTTCAATACAATAATATACAATGCACTGTCAGGTCTGTTATGCAGACAAACTTCAATACAATAATATACACTGTCAGGTCTGTTATGCAGACAAACTTCAATACAATAATATACACTGTCAGGTCTGTTATGCAGACAAACTTCAATACAATAATATACACTGTCAGGTCTGTTATGCAGACAAACTTCAATACAATAATATACACTGTCAGGTCTGTTATGCAGACAAACTTCAATACAATAATATACACTGTCAGGTCTGTTATGCAGACAAACTTCAATACAATAATATACACTGTCAGGTCTGTTATGCAGACAAACTTCAATACAATAATATACAATGCACTGTCAGGTCTGTTATGCAGACAAACTTCAATACAATAATATACACTGTCAGGTCTGTTATGCAGACAAACTTCAATACAATAATATACAATGCACTGTCAGGTCTGTTATGCAGACAAACTTCAATACAATAATATACAATGCACTGTCAGGTCTGTTATGCAGACAAACTTCAATACAATAATATACACTGTCAGGTCTGTTATGCAGACAAACTTCAATACAATAATATACACTGTCAGGTCTGTTATGCAGACAAACTTCAATACAATAATATACAATGCACTGTCAGGTTTGTTATGCAGACAAACTTCAATACAATAATATACACTGTCAGGTCTGTTATGCAGACAGACTTCAATACAATAATATACACTGTCAGGTCTGTTATGCAGACAAACTTCATTACAATAATAGACACTGTCAGGTCTGTTATGCAGACAAACTTCAATACAATAATATACACTGTCAGGTCTGTTATGCAGACAGACTTCATTACAATAATATACACTGTCAGGTCTGTTACGCAGACAAACTTCAATACAATAATATACAATGCACTGTCAGGTCTGTTACGCAGACAAACTTCAATAGTTCTCAACAATGCTGTAAGACACCACATACTCTGCTTCCAAAAGACATCCAAACATTTATTTAATAGTTAAATGCTTTTACTCTTTGCTTCATATACAGGGTTCACGCTACAGTGTGAAATGCGCAGAAACTGTTTCGCTCTGATTGGCCGGGAGAACGAAACCAATGCCGCCGTCGATATCGAGTTAATTTGATTTCACACCTGGATGACCTAATTCCTTAATCTGATAATGCCAATCACCGACTGGCATTGACTATTCATTGCTGCTAATTCACTGTGATTGTTATTGCCATGTGTCGGTGGGCGCTAAAATGTCATAAATGATGTCACTGTCACTGAGTCGGAACTCGTCACTGAGTCGGAACTCGTCACTGAGTCGGAACTCGTTCGTGTTATCAATCAGTGGAATATACATTTTATTTCAATATTATATTTCTTTATTCCAATGGAAGTGGGTATTTTTACGTTTATTTATCGTCGCTACCGGTTACCCATATGAGCGACGCCTCCTGAAGAGATTAGTTGTTTTAGATTTTGGAGGATAGTGCATGATACAGACCCATTCTAGAATCTCTTCTGGTTCTTTTACGTGCACGATGTAAAGCATCGACACGAGACCTCGGTTTAATGTCCCATCTGAAAGACTGTTAATTTTATTAGGGTCAGACGGGAGATCGAACCTGCGATCCCTGGATTACCAATCCAGCGTGTTACCACTGGATTACAGATCCGTCTGTATTTCATTGGAAAGCATAAAATAACTTTATTTATAGAGGGTGACCTGGTGCTAAGCACATGCAAACATTTGAACAAGGGACCTTCTACACGGCTTAATTAACCTGCTACCTGCTAATCACAAGTTTTGCAAACATCATAGAACAATGTACCATCTGATCACGCTATATGCTATTTGATATTCAAATAGTGGAGCTAAGTCACTTGGCTGAATAGCAAACAACATAGATCCTGATCAGATGCAGGGTCTTCAGCATTTTAAGGGTTAAAGGGACTCCCTTATATAGCCTTCTATCATGTGAATGTATTGGTTCCATATCTCATTTTCTTATATCGTATGTAGATGAGATTAACATCACACCAATCATGCAGACTTAACCCATTCAACACCAAGTAACTCACATGGACTGGTTCATGATATTCATAAACCAATAAATGAATCAGAAAATCACATTTGGACAAGTTCATTTATCAAAATGGGTAATTATGTCTAAAAATAGTCATATCACTGGCAAAAAGTGCAGATCCTGATGAGACGGCTCGTCACGAGCCGGCTCATCTGGATCTACACTTTTTGTAAGCCTATTTAGAGATCTGTGGTGTTGAAAGGGTTAATTATAATCATTGACTACAAACCGACACCACAGTGACAAAATCAAAGCAAGTACAGGTTCTTCTCACAGGGAAAGAAAGTGGAAGTCGGTCGCAATAGCACAGTGGTAGCACAATCGCTTCCAGTGCGAAAGGCCCGGAGTTGGCGCCCCGCTGGAGCCGTTACGATTCTGCCCTTAGGCAATACATTTAAATTCCATGCCTCTTCTCTCTCCCTCATGGCGATGGATTCCATCAGGAATGAGGTCTCGAGAGTGATTAATATACGTGTAAGAACTTGTTTCGCAATCGAGCTAAAATAAATTTGTATAAACGGGAAAAAAGTCTAAAGAAAACAACAGAAAATCTACAAATTACGAAATCCCGATCCAATGTTGTACATGCTCTCTCGGTTTATTAATTATTTACTTGTTGGACAATAAAGATAAAGACCCCAAGCTTTATAGCTCATTGATTGTTCAACCTCTATATTATCTAACATTGATTTTCGTTCACATTTCAAACAAAAGTTTTATAGCAACTTCCTACTTTTGTTTTCACACCGCTAGCTAGGTTCAGTGGTTCATTGGCAGAATCGACAGCAATATAAGGATGAACTTAGACAAGCATCCTGGTAACTGATAATTTACAAAGCAACTGAGTCTATTTATTATTTTGGATGTTTCTCGCGGGTTAATCGGTGCAACGCCGCCAGAGGAATAGTAATGTTATTGTTTGGAGGATACAGAATGCAAGATACAGAGGCTGGACTGGTGTTGCTGCAATTATGCCCTTACGCAAGGCACATACTTAAATTCCACATTTCCTCTTGTCTCTCCCTCCACATTTCCTCTTCTCTCTCCCTCCACATATCCTCTTCTCTCTCCCTCCACATTTCCTCTTCTATCTCCCTCCACATTGCCTCTTCTATCTCCCTCCACATTTCCTCTTCTCTCCCACCACATTTCCTCTTCTCTCTCCCTCCACATTGCCTCTTCTCTCTCCCACCACATTGCCTCTTCTCTCTCCCTCCACATTGCCTCTTCTCTCTCCCTCCACATGCCTCTTCTATCTCCCTCCACATTTCCTCTTCTCTCTCTCCCTCCACATATCCTCTTCTCTCTCCCTCCACATTGCCTCTTCTATCTCCTCCACATTGCCTCTTCTATCTCCCTCCACATATCCTCTTCTCTCTCCCTCCACATTGCCTCTTCTATCTCCCTCCACATTGCCTCTTCTCTCTCCCACCACATTGCCTCTTCTCTCTCCCACCACATGCCTCTTCTCTCTCCCTCCACATTGCCTCTTCTCTCTCCCTCCACATTGCCTCTTCTCTCTCCCTCCACATTGCCTCTTCTATCCCCTCCACATTTCCTCTTCTCTCTCGCTCCACATTTCCTCTTCTCTCCCCCTCACATTGCCTATTCTCTCCCTCCACATTTCCTCTTCTCTCTCCCTCCACATTGCCTCTTCTCTCTCCTCCACATTGCCTCTTCTCTCTCCCTTCACATTGCCTCTTCTCTCTCCCTCCACATTGCCTCTTCTCTCTCTCCACATTGCCTCTTCTCTCTCCCTCCACATTGCTTCTTCTCTCTCCCTCAACATTGCCTCTTCTCTCTCCCTCCACATTGCCTCTCTCCCTCCACATTGCCTCTTCTCTCTCCATCCACATTGCCTCTTCTCTCTCCATCCACATTTCCTCTTCTCTCTCCCTCTTGGCAAATTGGATTCTATCACGAATGAGGTCTCGAAAGCGATTAATCTAACGATGTAAAACTAGTTTTACAATCAAGCTACAATAAATTTGCATAAACTAATAGAGAAGAGGCTACAACTTCAGAAGCATCCCTAGTTCTTTTACATGCCCATTGTATATATCACCAATTCATGATACCACGGTTTATGGCTCCATCTGTAAGTCTGTTAATGATTAATAATTATTATGGTCAGATGGAAGATCGAATCTGTGATCCTTGGATTCGCAGTCCAAAGTGTGAACCACTGACCCTTCTATAGCTTAGTTGAGTTTTACTGGTTGTATTGTGTGTTAGTCACTTTTCTAATAGATCTTTCTCAAAAATACAGATTGCTGCTAACATATACTACTATATCTCAATGCATAATTATGACAGACATTTAGCTATCAATCAGTGCATTAACTCTTTGCATGCTGGGTAAAATAAAGGCTATAAATAATTCAAATAATTGTACCAGATGAGAATTAATGTGTTTTTCTTATGTGTAGCTTCAAACTCTGGAAATAAGTCATGGACTTTCATTAGAATTGTGTTGTTACACCACAGTTCTAATACAATTCCATGACTATTTGATTGTTACTTTTACTGCTAGCATGCAAGGAGTTAATGCAGTCAGAATGATCTAATCCCACCTGATAATGGGGGACTGCATGAGATTCTGGCCTTTATTATGAATGTTGGCTATATTGTCAAGTGTATGTTGCAGGTTCGATCTCCCGTCTGACCCCTAATAAAATTAAGTCTTTCAGATGGGACTTTAAACTGAGGTCTCGTGTCGGTGCTTTACACCGTGCACGTAAAAGAACCAGAGGGTCTCTGTCTGTATTATTGCACTATCCTCCAAAAATCTAAAATGACTAATCTCTTCAGGAGGCGTCGCTCATATGGGCAACCAATAGCGACGATAAATAAACGTAAAACACAAAATGTATGTTGTAGAGACAAGGACTTGAAGCAGACAGTGACCTTCATTGCTGTTGCTGAACAGTGAGTGCAACAAAGAACACAAAAAGACTACTACAACAGAATGTAGTAGAGAATGACACTAGAGCTGTCAGTGAAGGTGATGCCACAAGGAACACAAATAGACTACTACTACAGTAAGAGCTGGAAATGTAGTAGAGAATGATACTAGAGCTGTCACTGAAGGTGGTGCCACAAGGAACACAAATAGACTACTACTACAGTAAGAGCTGGAAATGTAGTAGAGAATGATACTAGAGCTGTCACTGAAGGTGATGCCACAAGAACAACAAATAGACTACTACTACAGTAAGAGCTGGAAATGTAGTAGAGAATGACACTAGATCTGTCACTGAAGGTGATGCCACAAGGAACACAAATAGACTACTACTACAGTAAGAGCTGGACATGTAGTAGAGCATGACACTAGATCTGTCACTGAAGGTGATGCCACAAGGAACACAAATAGACTACTACTACAGTAAGAGCTGGACATGTAGTAGAGAATGACACTAGATCTGTCACTGAAGGTGATGCCACAAGGAACACAAATAGACTACTACTACAGTAAGAGCTGGTAATGTAGTAGAGAATGACACTAGATCTGTCAATGAAGGTGGTGTCACAAGGAACACAAACAGACTACTACTACAGTAAGAGCTGGTAATGTAGTAGAGAACGACACTAGATATGTCACTGAGGGTGGTGTCACAAGGAACACAAACAGACTACTACTACAGTAAGAGCTGGTAATGTAGTAGAGAATGATACTAGAGCTGTCACTGAAGGTGGTGCCACAAGGAACACAAACAGACTACTACTACAGTAAGAGCTGGTAATGTAGTAGAGAATGACACTAGATCTGTCACTGAAGGTGGTGTCACAAGGAACACAAACAGACTACTACTACAGTAAGAGCTGGTAATGTAGTAGAGAATGATACTAGAGCTGTCACTGAAGGTGGTGCCACAAGGAACACAAACAGACTGCTACTACAGTAAGAGCTGGAAATGTAGTAGAGAATGACACTAGAGCAGCTGTCACTGAAGGTGGTGGTGCCACAAGGAACACAAACAGACTGCTACTACAGTAAGAGCTGGAAATGTAGTAGAGAATGACACTAGATCTGTCACTGAAGGTGGTGTCACAAGGAACACAAACAGACTGCTACTACAGTAAGAGCTGGAAATGTAGTAGAGAATGACACTAGAGCAGCTGTCACTGAAGGTGGTGCCACAAGGAACACAAACAGACTGCTACAACAGTAATAGCTGGAAATGTAGTAGAGAATGACACTGGAGAGCTGTCACTGAAGGTGGTGTCACAAGGAACACAAACAGACTGCTACTACAGTAAGAGCTGGTAATGTAGTAGAGAATGACATTAGATCTGTCACTGAAGGTGGTGCCACAAGGAACACAAACAGACTGCTACTACAGTAAGAGCTGGTAATGTAGTACAGAATGACACTAGATCTGTCACTGAAGGTGGTGTCACAAGGAACACAAACAGACTGCTACTACAGTAAGAGCTGGTAATGTAGTAGAGAATGACATTAGATCTGTCACTGAAGGTGGTGCCACAAGGAACACAAACAGACTGCTACTACAGTAAGAGCTGGTAATGTAGTACAGAATGACACTAGATCTGTCACTGAAGGTGGTGTCACAAGGAACACAAACAGACTGCTACTACAGTAAGAGCTGGTAATGTAGTACAGAATGACACTAGAGCAGCTGTCACTGAAGGTGGTGCCACAAGGAACACAAACAGACTGCTACTACAGTAAGAGCTGGTAATGTAGTACAGAATGACACTAGATCTGTCACTGAAGGTGGTGCCACAAGGAACACAAACAGACTGCTACTACAGTAAGAGCTGGTAATGTAGTACAGAATGACACTAGATCTGTCAATGAAGGTGATGTATACTCCCAGACACCACTTTGCAACATGATACAGGAAAGGTAAAATGTCAGACATTATCATCAATTATATAGAGAATATTGACTTGTGCTGGTGTAGTCTGCTACAATTATTTGGTGCTGTTCAAGCAGTGTATTAAGTATACTGAGATCAGAGCCCGATTTGGCCAATGACCTCTCAAGTGCAACCTTGACTTAAGAATGTATGCATGTGAAACCTGCTATCTACACATTCTCTTGAGGAGATGCATAGATACATATGTACCATTGCAAACTTACTTCAAGCAAGCTTTCATAAATATATTGAAAGCTTAAAATGAACATTCTGTATATACTTTATAATGGATGAGAAATAAAGACTGCTTATCTCTTTGCACACACGATGCAGCTAGCTGACAAGTGAAAATATGTCATGGAATATGTGCAGAGATTGAAGTAGCAGAGTTGGCAGTTTGCAGTAGCAGAGTTTGAAGTTGCATAGTTTGCAGTAGCAGAGGTTGAAGTTGCTGAGTTTGCAGTTTGCAGTAGCAGAGTTTGCAGTAGCAGAGGTTGAAGTTGCAGAGTTTGCAGTTCACAGAGTTTGCAGTAGCAGAGTTTGCAGTTGCAGAGTTTGCAGTAGCAGAGTTTGCAGTTGCAGAGTTTGCAGTAGCAGAGTTTGCAGTTCCAGAGTTTGCAGTTCCAGAGTTTGCAGTTCCAGAGTTTGCAGTAGCAGAGTTTGCAGTTCCAGAGTGTGCAGTTCCAGAGTTTGCAGTAGCAGAGTTTGCAGTTGCAGAGTTTGCAGTTTGCAGAGTTTGCAGTTCCAGAGTTTGCTGTGGAGTTTGCAGTTCCAGAGTTTGCTGTGGAGTTTGCAGTTCCAGAGTTTGCAGTTCCAGAGTTTGCAGTAGCAGAGTTTGCAGTAGCATAGTTTGCAGTTCCAGAGTTTGCAGTAGCAGAATTTGCTGTGACAGAGTTTGCAGTTGCAGAGTTTGCTGTGACAGAGTTTGCAGTAGCAGAGTTTGCAGTAGCAGAGTTTGCAGTTCCAGAGTTTGCAGTTCCAGAGTTTGCAGTAGCAGAGTTTGCAGTTCCAGAGTTTGCAGTTCCAGAGTTTGCTGTGGAGTTTGCAGTTGCAGAGTTTGCAGTTGCAGAGTTTGCAGTATCAGAGTTTGCTGTTCCAGAGTTTGCAGTTGCAGAGTTTGCAGTAGCAGAGTTAGCAGTTTGCAGAGTTTGCAGTAGCAGAGTTTGCAGTTGCAGAGTTTGCAGTTGCAGAGTTTGCAGTTGCAGGGTTTGCAGTAGCCGAGTTTGCAGTTCCAGAGTTTGCAGTTGCAGAGTTTGCAGTAGCAGAGTTTGCAGTTCCAGAGTTTGCAGTAGCAGAGTTTGCAGTAGCAGAGCTTGCAGTAGCAGAGTTTGCAGTAGCAGAGGTAGCAGAGTTTGCAGTAGCAGAGTTTGCAGTTGCAGAGTTTGCTGTGACAGAGTTTGCAGTAGCAGAGTTTGCAGTTGCAGAGTTTGCTGTGACAGAGTTTGCAGTAACAGAGTTTGCAGTTGCAGAGTTTGCAGTAGCAGAGTTAGCAGTTTGCAGAGTTTGCAGTAGCAGAGTTTGCAGTTGCAGAGTTTGCAGTTGCAGGGTTTGCAGTAGCAGAGTTTGCAGTTCCAGAGTTTGCAGTTCCAGAGTTTGCAGTAGCAGAGTTTGCAGTAGCAGAGTTTGCAGTTCCAGAGTTTGCAGTAGCAGAGTTTGCAGTAGCAGAGTTTGTAGTAGCAGAGCTTGCAGTAGCAGAGTTTGCAGTAGCAGAGGTAGCAGAGTTTGCAGTAGCAGAGTTTGCAGTTGCAGAGTTTGCTGTGACAGAGTTTGCAGTAGCAGAGTTTGCAGTTGCAGAGTTTGCTGTGACAGAGTTTGCAGTAACAGAGTTTGCAGTTGCAGTGTTTGCAGTTTGCAGAGTTTGCAGTTCCAGAGTTTGCAATTCCAGAGTTTGCTGTGGAGTTTGCAGTTCCAGAGTTTGTAGTTGCAGAGTTTGCAGTATCAGAGTTTGCTGTTCCAGAGTTTGCAGTTGCAGAGTTTGCAGTAGCAGAGTTTGCAGAGTTTGCTGTAGCAGAGTTTGCAGTTGCAGAGTTTGCAGTTCCAGAGTTTGCAGTTGCAGGGTTTGCAGTAGCAGAGTTTGCAGTTCCAGAGTTTGCAGTTCCAGAGTTTGCAGTAGCAGAGTTTGCAGTAGCAGAGTTTGCAGTTCCAGAGTTTGCAGTAGCAGAGTTTGCTGTAGCAGAGGTAGCAGAGTTTGCAGTAGCAGAGTTTGCAGTTGCAGAGTCTGCTGTGACAGAGTTTGCAGTAGCAGAGTTTGCAGTAGCAGAATTTGCAGTTCCAGAGTTTGCAGTAGCAGAGTTTGCAGTTCCAGAGTTTGCAGTTCCAGAGTTTGCAGTTCCAGAGTTTGCAGTAGCAGAGTTTGCAGTTGCAGAGTTTGCAGTTCCAGAGTTTGCAGTTTCAGAGTTTGCAGTTGCAGAGTTTGCAGAGTTTGCAGTTCCAGAGTTTGCAATTCCAGAGTTTGCTGTGGTGTTTGCAGTTCCAGAGTTTGCAGTTCCAGAGTTTGCTGTGGAGTTTGCAGTTCCAGAGTTTGCAGTTCCAGAGTTTGCAGTAGCAGAGTTTGCAGTGGCAGAGTTTGCAGTTCCAGTGTTTTCAGTTCCAGAGCTTGCAGTAGCAGAGTTTGCAGTTGCAGAGTTGGCAGTTTGCAGAGTCTGCAGTTCCAGAGTTTGCAGTTCCAGAGTTTGCTGTGGTGTTTGCAGTTCCAGAGTTTGCAGTTCCAGCGTTTGCTGTGGAGTTTGCAGTTCCAGAGTTTGCAGTATCAGAGTTTGCTGTTCCAGAGTTTGCAGTAGCAGAGTTTGCAGTAGCAGAGTTTGCAGTAGCAGAGTTTGCAGTTTGCAGAGTTTGCAGTAGCAGAGTTTGCAGTTCCAGAGTTTGCAGTTCCAGAGTTTGCAGTAGCAGAGTTTGCAGTAGCAGAGTTTGCAGTTCCAGAGTTTGCAGTAGCAGAGTTTGCTGTAGCAGAGGTAGCAGAGTTTGCAGTAGCAGAGTTTGCAGTTGCAGAGTCTGCTGTGACAGAGTTTGCAGTAGCAGAGTTTGCAGTAGCAGAATTTGCAGTTCCAGAGTTTGCAGTAGCAGAGTTTGCAGTTCCAGTGTTTGCAGTTCACAGAGTTTGCAGTATCAGAGTTTGCTGTTCCAGAGTTTGCAGTAGCAGAGTTTGCAGTAGCAGAGTTTGCAGTAGCAGAGTTTGCAGTTTGCAGAGTTTGCAGTAGCAGAGTTTGCAGTTGCAGAGTTTGCAGTGGCAGAGTTTGCAGTTCCAGTGTTTGCAGTTCCAGAGCTTGCAGTAGCAGAGTTTGCAGTAGCAGAGTTTGCAGAGTTTGCTGTAGCAGAGTTTGCAGTTGCAGAGTTTGCAGTTCCAGAGTTTGCAGTTGCAGGGTTTGCAGTAGCAGAGTTTGCAGTTCCAGAGTTTGCAGTTCCAGAGTTTGCAGTAGCAGAGTTTGCAGTAGCAGAGTTTGCAGTTCCAGAGTTTGCAGTAGCAGAGTTTGCTGTAGCAGAGGTAGCAGAGTTTGCAGTAGCAGAGTTTGCAGTTGCAGAGTCTGCTGTGACAGAGTTTGCAGTAGCAGAGTTTGCAGTAGCAGAATTTGCAGTTCCAGAGTTTGCAGTAGCAGAGTTTGCAGTTCCAGAGTTTGCAGTTCCAGAGTTTGCAGTTCCAGAGTTTGCAGTAGCAGAGTTTGCAGTTGCAGAGTTTGCAGTTCCAGAGTTTGCAGTTTCAGAGTTTGCAGTTGCAGAGTTTGCAGAGTTTGCAGTTCCAGAGTTTGCAATTCCAGAGTTTGCTGTGGTGTTTGCAGTTCCAGAGTTTGCAGTTCCAGAGTTTGCTGTGGAGTTTGCAGTTCCAGAGTTTGCAGTTCCAGAGTTTGCAGTAGCAGAGTTTGCAGTGGCAGAGTTTGCAGTTCCAGTGTTTTCAGTTCCAGAGCTTGCAGTAGCAGAGTTTGCAGTTGCAGAGTTGGCAGTTTGCAGAGTCTGCAGTTCCAGAGTTTGCAGTTCCAGAGTTTGCTGTGGTGTTTGCAGTTCCATAGTTTGCAGTTCCAGCGTTTGCTGTGGAGTTTGCAGTTCCAGAGTTTGCAGTATCAGAGTTTGCTGTTCCAGAGTTTGCAGTAGCAGAGTTTGCAGTAGCAGAGTTTGCAGTAGCAGAGTTTGCAGTTTGCAGAGTTTGCAGTAGCAGAGTTTGCAGTTGCAGAGTTTGCAGTGGCAGAGTTTGCAGTTCCAGTGTTTGCAGTTCCAGAGCTTGCAGTAGCAGAGTTTGCAGTTGCAGAGTTGGCAGTTTGCAGAGTCTGCAGTTCCAGAGTTTGCAGTTCCAGAGTTTGCTGTGGTGTTTGCAGTTCCAGAGTTTGCAGTTCCAGCGTTTGCTGTGGAGTTTGCAGTTCCAGAGTTTGCAGAATCAGAGTTTGCTGTTCCAGAGTTTGCAGTAGCAGAGTTTGCAGTAGCAGAGTTTGCAGTACCAGAGTTTGCAGTTGCAGAGTTTGCAGTAGCAGAGTTTGCAGTTGCAGAGTTTGCAGTTCCAGAGTTTGCAGTAGCAGAGTTTGCAGTAGCAGAGTTTGCAGTAGCAGAGTTTGCAGTAGCAGAGTTTGCAGTGGCAGAGTTTGCATTAGCAGAGTTTGCAGTTGCAGAGTTTGCATTAGTAGAGTTTGCAGTTGCAGAGTTTACAGTAGCAGAGTTTGCAGTTCCAGAGTTTTCAGTTCACATAGTTTGCAGTAGCAGAGTTTGCATTAGCAGAGTTTGCAGTAGCAGAGTTTGCAGCAGCAGAGTTTGCAGTTGCAGAGTTTGCATTAGCAGAGTTTGCAGTTGCAGAGTTTGCAGTAGCAGAGTTTGCAGTTGCAGAGTTTGCAGTTGCAGAGTTTGCAGTTTGCAGTAGCAGAGTTTGCAGTAGCAGAGTTTGCAGTTGCAAATAAGAAAAGGAAAAACACATTAATGAGTTGTTGTCTGCTACAATTATTTGAACTATTTATAGCACTTATTTTACTTTGCATGCAAAGAGTTAATCAAAACGTACATTTATTTTATTTAGTTTATTTCAGCTTGATTGCAAAACAAGTTCTTACAACTTATATTAATCATTTTCGAGACCTCATTCCTGATGGAATCCATCGCCACAAGGGAGAGTGAAGAGGCAACGTGAAATTAAATGCTTTGCCTAAGGGCACAATCATAACACCTTCAACAGGGTTCAAACTCTGAACCTTTTGCCTCTGAACCTTTTCAGCTACCACTGCACTATCACGACTTCAACATGCACATTTATGAACAAAACGAAGCCAGATATGGAAATATACAAAATAGCAAATAAAGTAATGATGATTATAATAGAAGGAATATCTGTGTACAACCAGCTCCTTCAATCTACCTCAATTACCATATCTTGGAAAACTACTCGGGTTTTTTTTTTGGCCGATTAGCGCAGTGGTTAGCGCGCTCGCTTCTCACCAATGCGACCCTCGATCCTCGGACTGGGAAGTATGCGAGATGGTACAGTGGTCGCCAGATCAGACAGGTTGGTTTTCTCCGGGTACTCCGGTTTCCTCCCACACGAATAACCACATTTACACTTTCATCCAAGCCAACAAAAGTGATTACTACAAAAGTGATTACTATAAGTTGTTAAAGCTTGTTTCAGAATCGTTGTACAATAAATATAACGTTTAAACTGTCATCTACTTGATTTTTTCTTTTTTTAATTAGATATATATATAATTATGTCCTTTATAACTCGAGAACAACTGGAAGACTGTTTGTACTTTAGGTATTTCCTGACCAAATTCCTAAAAAACTTCTACTATTACAATTATGTTTGAATGTTTGTACCAAATAATGACATAAAACGTTAATATGAAAACTCCCGCTGAGCTGTTGATCAGTTTAAAAAACACTCCTAGTTTTTGTAAAACTTCAAGTGCAGGCCTGCGGTAACCATTTCGAAAAGTGACAAAAATCTACAAAACTTACATATTTTGGCAAATAAACATCTCCAATTTTTGTCATTTTTTTCTAAAACAAGACCCTTCGGAAAACAATGTCAAAATATAAGTGTTGGAATGATGGATTATTGGACACGTTTATTTGCTAAATGAACCAAGACGATCAATTACATATCAATCGACACCTTTTTTCAAATAACAGTCAAAAAATGTTGGAGACAAATATATCAATTTTCTGAATGACTGATTATAATTACTAGTTTGTATTTAGGAATCCAGTTTTACAAACAAACACAAACAAACATAAACATACTACAACATTGCATGCTATACAAACAGAAATCAACAATACTCTAGATATTACACTATCTCTTGCTACCACCAACTATGATTTGATTAACTCTGTTATAGAACTGTCAGTGCTATTCAGGAGGTTAGGTAAGTTTATCAGATTAAGTTCGTTAAGCGATAAGGATGGTACATTGTGGAACGAGTTTGAAAACAATGGAACAGCAATTGTTCAGGTATCTATTGTTCTTTCATTAACATCTGTAGGAGATTTGTTTATCACCGAATAACAATGTTATATTTACCGAAACACTGAGCACATGGAAGATTACGCTACATGATATACAGTAGGAACTGTACGTACAGACACGTCTAAAATCACTCAATACATATATATCGAGCAGGTAAATAAACAATGCACCCGGTGTGCACCCTCCTAAGAATGACCTATATTATATTATTGAATCCTATAATTAACAAGTCAAAATCTATCACACATTGTTTGTTCACAAAAATATTAACACTGTTTGAGTTTTTCATTTACCTATAAGGCACAACACACATGTACATGAAATCTCACACCCCTCTATTTTGAAATCCTTGACTCACCCATGCAAGGTTCAAAAACTATAATGGTGATTGGTATTCCTGTTTTCACCAATATGTAACAATTATATTCTGCTTCTGTATCACACAGTATGTCACATGACATTGTACACTTCCAACGGACTCTGCCTGGTAAAAGGCACGAGTCTCGCATGACGCATGTAAACAGTTTACCTAACAACACCTATCCTGACCAGGCTCCAGCAGTTAACAAGTACTTGGTGCACCAAACTCCGTAAGAAACTGCCCACTTTTTAATATTTTAATATAAAGAGACATGGTCTGAGCGGGGCTCAAACCCGTGACCATCAGTGATGATAGGTTACAGTGGGTTATACAAGCCGACGACGTTAACCACTCGACCACGGAGGCAGACAAGTGCAGAGCTCAGCAACAAACCCCCTTTAATACATACATCTATGTTTCTATCTGGGAATTAGTCCAGCGGTAACACGCTGGACTGGCAATCCAGGGATTGCAGGTTCGATCCCCCCGTCTGACCCTAATAAAATTAACAGTCTTTCAGATGGGACGTTAAACCGAGTTCTCATGTCGGTGCTTTACACCGTGCACGTAAAAGAACCAGAGAAGGCTCTGGAATGGGTCTCTGTCTGTAACATTGCACTATCCGCCAAAATCTAAAATGTCTACGTTAAATAAACTTTTAAATTTTAAAATTTAAGATTCTATCATAATTTATATAGATTCAAAGTAACATTTTGAAGATCTGATTCACACATGAACTATTAGTTGTGAAATTATTCTTTGTAAATTACCTCCCTTTATATATATGTATTTACAAAATTATTAATACTTTGTAAAGTTATAATTATAAAGCATAGTTATAGTTTTTCACTTGGAGAGTACAGATGGATCTGTAGTCCAGTGGTAACACTCTGGACTGGTAATCCAGGGATCACAGGTTCGATCCCCCATCTGACCCTAATAAAATTAATAGTCTTTCAGATGGGACTTTTAACCGAGGTCTCGTGTCGGTGCTTTACACCGTGCACGTAAAAGAACCAGAGTAGACTCTGGAATGTGTCTCTGTCTGTATCATTGCACTATCCTCCAACAATCTAAAACGTCTTAATCTCTTCAGGAGGCGTCGCTCATATGGGTAACCGGTAGCGATGATAAATAAACGTAAAACACACTACCTGGGAAAAGGCTACAATGTACATACAGCGTGTATTTCTGACAGAACATTATTTCGTTAATAATAAACAATATTAATATTTACGAGTATTTGGTGAAAATTATATCCCAATTCCATAAATTGTTTTAATAGAATTAAATTAAGCATGAGAAATATTATAGATAATATCTTGCCCAAAAAATCAATTTGTTTAATTGAAGTTGCAGTTGAATTGACATTTTATGATAATTACCTCACACCTGTCAATGTTTATGAGACACTGTTTAGTGGTTTATTATGTAAGTAGCTGTCACAACAAACCTCCTGGGTTTTATTGGACTTCAACTATGTAGGGGGGATGATAATGAAGATGTCTTTCAAGATGTTAATGAAACAATGACCAAAACATATATGACAAGTAAGCAAACTGTAAATAACTCAATATATTATAATGTTACTGGGCGCGTAGCTGACGTACGCAAATACGCTGCTGCGTACCAAACATTTCTGAACTCAAATTTTGGTTTATACAATTTATTTTAGCTCGATTGCGAAACAAGTTCTTACAACTTATATTAGTCACTCTCGAGACCTCATTCCTGATGGAATCCATCGCCACGAGGGAAAGAGAAGAGGCAACGTGGAATTTAAATGCCTTGCCTAAGGGCACAATCGTAATGGCTCCAGCAGGGCTCGAACCTTTCACACCTGAAGCAACTTCCCCCACTTCAAACTTTGGGTGCGGGGGTGATGATCTTCTGTTTGGTGCCATCTGATCAGGCTCTCTGTTGTTTGCTATTCAGATAGTGGAGCTAAAACTCTTGACTGAATAGCAAACAACATAGATCCTGATCAGACATGGCGGTATGCTGTGGCTGATCTGGATCTATGTTGTTTGCACATTCGTTCCAATTTGATTCAGCATTTTAAGGGTTAATTTAGAAATATTTATTATGCATTGTAGCATATACTGCACAACATTGAATACCACTGTTAGACAAGGGTACTGCCCCAGTTCCAGTGGGTGCCAACTCTTAGTTCAAGACACTGCCCAGCTTTAATGGGTGCCAACTCTTAGTTCAAGACACTGCCCGGCTCTAGTGTTGCCAACTCATAGTTCAAGACACTGCCAGGCTCCAGTGGGTGCCAACTCTTAGTTCAAGACACTGCCTGGCTCCAGCAGGTACCAACACTTAGTTCACGATACAGCCAGGAGCCAATTCTTACATAAAATACAGCCCAGTTCCAACAGGTGCCAATTCTTAGCTAAGAGTACTGCCATGCTCCAGCAGATGTCAACTCTTAAATAAGAGTACTGCCAGGCTCCAGCAGATGTCAAATCTTAGCTAAGAGTACTGCCAGGCACAAGCAGATGTCAACTCTTAAATAAGAGTACTGCCAGGCACCAGCAGATGTCAACTCTTAAATAAGAGTACTGCCAGGCACCAGCAGGTGCCAACTCTTAAATAAGAGTACTACCAGGCACCAGCAGATGTCAACTCTTAAATAAGAGTACTGCCAGGCACCAGCAGATGTCAACTCTTAATAAGAGTACTGCCAGGTACCAGCAGGTGCCAACTCTTAAATAAGAGTACTGCCATGCACCAGCAGATGTCAACTCTTAAATAAGAGTACTGCCAGGCACCATCAGATGTCAACTCTTAGCTAAGAGTACTGCCAGGCTCCAGCAGATGTCAACTCTTAAATAAGAGTACTGCCAGGCTCCAGCAGATGTCAACTCTTAGCTAAGAGTACTGCCAGGCACCAGCAGATGTCAACTCTTAAATAAGAGTACTGCCAGGCACCAGCAGATGTCAACTCTTAAATAAGAGTACTGCCAGGCACCAACAGGTGCCAACTCTTAAATAAGAGTACTGCCAGGCACCAGCAGATGTCAACTCTTAAATAAGAGTACTGCCAGGCACCATCAGATGTCAACTCTTAGCTAAGAGTACTGCCAGGCTCCAGCAGATGTCAACTCTTAAATAAGAGTACTGCCAGGCTCCAGCAGATGTCACTTAGCTAAGAGTACTGCCAGGCACCAGCAGATGTCAACTCTTAAATAGAGTACTGCCAGGCACCAGCATATGTCAACTCTTAAATAAGAGTACTGCCAGGCACCAGCAGGTGCCAACTCTTAAATAAGAGTACTACCAGGCACCAGCAGATGTCAACTCTTAAATAAGAGTACTGCCAGGCACCAGCAGATGTCAACTATTAAATAAGAGTACTGCCAGGCACCATCAGATGTCAACTCTTAGCTAAGAGTACTGCCAGGCTCCAGCAGATGTCAACTCTTAAATAAGAGTACTGCCAGGCTCCAGCAGATGTCAACTCTTAGCTAAGAGTACTGCCAGGCACCAGCAGATGTCAACTCTTAAATAAGAGTACTGCCAGGCACCAGCAGATGTCAACTCTTAAATAAGAGTACTGCCAGGCACCAACAGGTGCCAACTCTTAAATAAGAGTACTACCAGGCACCAGCAGATGTCAACTCTTAAATAAGAGTACTGCCAGGCTCCAGCAGATGTAAACTCTTAAATAAGAGTACTGCCAGGCACCAGCAGGTGTCAACTCTTAAATAAGAGTACTGCCAGGCACCAGCAGATGTAAACTCTTAAATAAGAGTACTGCCAGGCACCAGCAGATGTCAACTCTTAAATAAGAGTACTATCAGGCACCAGCAGATGTCAACTCTTAAATAAGAGTACTGCCAGGCTCCAGCAGATGTCAACTCTTAGCTAAGAGTACTGCCAGGCTCCAGCAGATGTCAACTCTTAAATAAGAGTACTGCCAGGCACCAGCAGATGTCAGCTCTTAAATAAGAGTACTGCCAGGCACCAGCAGATGTCAACTCTTAAATAAGAGTACTGCCAGGCACCAACAGGTGCCAACTCTTAAATAAGAGTACTACCAGGCACCAGCAGATGTCAACTCTTAAATAAGAGTACTGCCAGGCTCCAGCAGATGTCAACTCTTAAATAAGAGTACTGCCAGGCACCAGCAGATGTCAACTCTTAAATAAGAGTACTGCCAGGCACCAGCAGGTGCCAACTCTTAAATAAGAGTACTACCAGGCACCAGCAGATGTCAACTCTTAAATAAGAGTACTATCAGGCACCAGCAGATGTCAACTCTTAAATAAGAGTACTGCCAGGCTCCAGCAGATGTCAACTCTTAGCTAAGAGTACTGCCAGGCTCCAGCAGATGTCAGCTCTTAAATAATAGTACTGCCAGGCACCAGCAGATGTCAGCTCTTAAATAATAGTACTGCCAGGCTCCAGCAGATGTCAACTCTTAAATAAGAGTACTGCCAGGCACCAGCAGATGTCAACTCTTAAATAAGAGTACTGCCAGGCTCCAGCAGGTGCCAACTCTTAGCTAAGAGTGTTGCCAGGCTCCAGCAGATGTCAACTCTTAGCTAAGAGTACTGCCAGGCACCAGCAGATGTCAACTCTTAAATAAGAGTACTGCCAGGCACCAGCAGATATCATCTCTTAGCTAAGAGTACTGCCAGGCTCCAGCAGGTGCTAATGTTTCGCTAAGGCATTACAAAAGATCATTTAACTTATATGGAATCCTAATATAATTATTGAGCTCTGAATTCATGCAATTATTTAATTGTTATTATTGACATTTATTAAATCAATTAAAGGCCCTGTTTGCATTTATGTAGATTACCTAAAATGCGCTGCACATTTTGATATTCTCATTCTATTCAATTCAATAATAATTGTTTTCCATATTTTTCAGCAAAATATTGACGATCTGCCAACATTTGTGAAATTACTACAGGGTATTTGTAAATTGCCTCCATTCAGGGATAATTAATTATTAACATTTTCACTAACATGGTAATTGGTGGCTTACCAAAGAGAACTTTTATTTTTCTACCTTAATCTAAAGAAATGCATATAGAGACTTTCATATTACAATTATTTACATATTATATCTGCAATTACAGCATTAGGCAGCTTAAAATCAATTACAAATATGAATGAAAGTCTTATATGTATTTCTTTTCTCCAAGTGAAAAACTATTTGTATGTTTTGCGTTTATTTATCATCGCTACCGGTTACCCATATGAGCGACGCCTCCTCAAGAGATTAAGACGTTTTAGATTGTTGGAGGATAGTGCAATGATACAGACAGAGACGCATTCCAGAGTCTACTCTGGTTCTTTTACGTGCACGGTATACAACACCGACACAAGACCTCGGTTAAAAGTCCCATCTGAAAGACTGTTTTATTAGGGTCAGACGGGGGATCAAACCTGTGATCCCTGGACTACAGATCCATCTGTACTCTCCAAGTGAAAAACTATAACTATGCTTTATAATTATAACTTTACAAAGTATTAATAATTTTTTAAATACATATATATAAAGGGAGGTAATTTACAAAGAATAATTTCACAACTAATAGTTCATGTGTGAATCAGATCTTCAAAATGTTACTTTGAATCTATATAAATTATGATAGAATATTAAATTTTAAAAGTTTATTTAACGTAGACATTTTAGATTTTGGCGGTAGGGCAATGTTACAGACAGAGACCCATTCCAGAATCTCCTCTTGTTCTTTTACGTGCATGGTGTAAAGTACCGACACCTGACCTTGTCTTAACATCCCATATGAAAGACTGTTAATATTATTAGGGTCAGACAGGAGATCGAACCTGCGATTCCTGGATTCGCAGTCCAACGTGTTAACAACCACTGGACTACAGATCCATCTGTGATTGTAACATGGAAATGTAAGACTTGATTTATAATCATCCACCTCTTACATTATCTCAGTGCACATACAGCACTTTCTAAGTAAACCCTTAATGGGGCATCATATTTCTCATTATGATATCAGTATTTTCCCTGTATTTACCTCATATTACACAAACCACTTTCTTCCACAGCAAAATAGAAAATAACAATTAAAAACACATATCCAGGAATCAAATTTCAAACTCACGATAGCCAAATATCCAATAGCCAAGTCCTTCCAGCAAAAAAAAGAAACAATCTAAATTTTAAAAACCAGATGTTTGACATGTATTCAATTCTGTATTCAATTACAAAAACAACGTATCTCATTTCACAAGAGAAAACAATGACGTATGTAAATAAAGACAAAAGCTTGCTCCTGTCCCAATCTGTCATGTAAAAGTGACAACTATTAGCCTAACTGTGACAGATGCAATAATACCCGGGGCACTGCAAGATCTTTTGAATGATACACCACCCAATGACAAACTTGCCACAGTCTCTACCTAAAACACCATGTGAGACAGACACATTAGAAACAGATACACAACAGAGAGTTGAGTATACATGATATGCTAGATAGAGATGTGAAGTGTTGAGCAAGATAAGTTAGAGATAGATGTAGGATAGAGATCAGAAGTGTTGAGCACGGTATGTTAGAGACAGAGGTAGGACAGAGATCTTAAGTGATGAGCAAGATATGTTACAGATGGATGTAGGACAGAGATCTGAAGTGTTGAGCAAGATATGTTTAGAGACAGACAGAGGAGAGAGATCTGATGTGTTGAGCAAGATATGTTAGAAACAGAGGTAGGACAGAGATCTTAAGTGATGAACAAGATATGTTAGAGATGGATGTAGGACAGAGATCAGAAGTGTTGAGCAAGATATGTTAGAGACAGATGAAGGACAGAGATCTGAAGTGTTAAGCAAGATATGTTAGAGACAGAGGTAGGATAGAAATTTGAAGTGTTGAGCAAGATATGTTAGAGACAGAGGTAGGGGAGAGATCTGAAGTGATGAGCAAGTTATGTTAGAGACAGAGGTAGGACAGAGATCTGAAGTGTTGAGCAAGATATGTTACAGATGGATGTAGGACAGAGATCAGAAGTGTTGAGCAAGATATGTTTAGAGACAGACAGAGGAGAGAGATCTGATGTGTTGAGCAAGATATGTTAGAGACAGAGGTAGGACAGAGATCTTAAGTGATGAACAAGATATGTTAGAGACAGAGGTAGGATAGAAATTTGAAGTGTTGAGCAAGATATGTTAGAGACAGAGGTAGGGGAGAGATCTGAAGTGATGAGCAAGTTATGTTAGAGACAGAGGTAGGACAGAGATCTGAAGTGTTGAGCAAGATATGTTACAGATGGATGTAGGACAGAGATCAGAAGTGTTGAGCAAGATATGTTACAGATGGATGTAGGACAGAGATCAGAAGTGTTGAGCAAGATATGTTTAGAGACAGACAGAGGAGAGAGATCTGATGTGTTGAGCAAGATATGTTAGAGACAGAGGTAGGACAGAGATCTTAAGTGATGAACAAGATATGTTAGAGACAGAGGTAGGATAGAAATTTGAAGTGTTGAGCAAGATATGTTAGAGACAGAGGTAGGGGAGAGATCTGAAGTGATGAGCAAGTTATGTTAGAGACAGAGGTAGGACAGAGATCTGAAGTGTTGAGCAAGATATGTTAGAGACAGAGGAAGGATAAAGATCAGAAGTGTTGAGCAAGATATGTTAGAGACAGAGATAGGACAGAAATCTTAAGTGATGAACAAGATATGTTAGAGATGGATGTAGGACAGAGATCAGAAGTGTTGAGCAAGATATGTTTAGAGACAGACAGAGGAGAGAGATCTGATGTGTTGAGCTAGATATGTTAGATACAGAGGTAGGACAGAGATCTAAAGTGATGAGCAAGATATGTTACAGATGGATGGAAGTATTGAGTAAGGTATGTTAGAGGCATATATATGACAGAGATCGAAGTGTCGAATAATATATATATCTTCAATGGTGGCATTAGAGACTATGACCAGTGGTCTGTTTTCAATGGTGGCCTTAAGAGGCTATCACCGGTGGTTTGTGTCCAATGGAGGACTTAGTGGTAGGACCGGTGGTCTGTCTTCAATGATGGCCTTAGAGGCTATCACCGGTGGTTTGTGTCCAATGGAGGACTTAGTGGTAGGACCGGTGGTCTGTCTTCAATGATGGCCTTAGAGGCTATCACCGGTGGTTTGTGTCCAATGGAGGACTTAGTGGTAGGACCGGTGGTCTGTCTTCAATGATCACCTTAGAGGCTATCACCGGTGGTTTGTCTTCAATGGTGGCCTAGAGAAGTAGGACCAGTAATCTATTTTCAATGGTGACCTTAGAGGTAGGACCTGTGGTCTGTCTTCAATGGTGGCCTTAGAGAGATAGGACCAGTAATCTATCTTCAATGGTGACCTTAGAGGTAGGACTGGTGGTTTGTCTTCAATGGTGACCTTAGAGGTAGAACCAGTAATCTATTTTCAATGGTGATCATAGAGGTAGGACTAGTGGTCTGTCTTTAATGGTGGTCTTAGAGGTAGGACCTGTGGTCTGTCTTTAATGGTGACCTTAGGGGTAGGACTAGTAAAGTATTCTTCAATGGTGACCTTAGAGGTAGGACTAGTGGTCTATCTTTAATGGTGGCATTAGAGGTAGAACTGGTGGTCTGTCTTCAATGGTGGCATTAGAGGTAGGATCGGTGGTTTGTCATTAATGGTGGACTTAGAGTTTACTAAAGACTAGTAAAGTATTCTTCAATGGTGACCTTAGAGGTAGGACTAGTTGTCTATCTTCAATGGTGGCCTTAGAGGTAGGACCGGTGGTCTATCTACAATGGTTTTAGATGTAGGACCGGTGGTCTGTCTTCAATTGTGACCTTAGAGGTAGGACCGGTAGTCTGTCTTCAATGGTGGTCTTAGATGTAGGACCGGTGGTCTGTCATCAATGGTGGCCTTAGAGGTGGGAGCTGTGGTCTGTCTTTCATGGTGGCCTTAGAGGTAGGACTAGTTGTCTATCTTCAATGGTGGCCTTAATGGTAGGACCGGTGGTCTGTCTACAATGGTGGTCTTAGACGTAGGACCGGTGGTCTGTCTTCAATGGTGGCCTTAGAGGTAGGACCGGTAGTCTATCTTCAATGGTGGTCTTAGACGTAGGACCGGTGGTCTGTCTTCAATGGTGACCTTAGAGGTAGGACTGGCGGTCTGTTTACTATAAATGGTGGTCTGAGAGGTAAGACCGGTCATCTGTCTTCAATGGTGGCCTTATATGTAGGACCTGTGGTTACTGTCTTCGGAGGTTGTGCTTAGCAAAGGTTTGACTGTATAGACTGATGGTTATGATTATTATACACTTGTTACATTGCCTTGCCTAAGATGACTGGTACAGTTGGGAAGATGACAAGCTGATGGACAAGATAATAATGTAGGCTAAGTGATATATTGTTTTAGAGCATGTATTTGGAACAACATTCAGTGTAGACAACAGCTTATGACACACACACATGTAATCCTTTCTTCATCTAAACTTATGTTTCTTTTACGTTTATTTATCGTCGCTACCGGTTGCGCACATTAACGATGCCGCCTGAAGCGATTAGTCATTTTAGAGTTTGGAGGATAGTGCAATGATACAGACAGAGACCACATTACAGAGCATCCTTTGATTCTTTATGTGCACAGTGTAAAGCACCGACACAAGACCTTGGTTTAAAGATTCAACCAAAACCAAAATACTATGCCATTAGTCAGTTTGGCATGGTGAAGCAGGTGATTGAACATGCTATTACTGGATTACGAGTCAGATTTAACCCTTTCCCTCATAGAAGTGCCTCTTGACGCCATTACCAATACGACAAACATTAACCCTTTCCCTCATAGAAGTGCCTCTTGACGCCATTACCCATACGACAAACATTAACCCTTTCCCTCATAGAAGTGCCTCTTGACGCCATTACCAATACGACAAACATTAACCCTTTCCCTCATAGAAGTGCCTCTTGACGCCATTACCAATACGACATACATTAACCCTTTCCCTCATAGAAGCACCTCTCGACGCCATTACCAATACGACATACATTAACCCTTTCCCTCATAGAAGCACCTCTCGACGCCATTACCAATACGACATACATTAACCCTTTCCCTCATAGAAGCACCTCTTGACGCCATTACCAATACGACATACATTAACCCTTTCCCTCATAGAAGTGCCTCTTGATGCCATTACCAATACGACAAACATTAACCCTTTCCCTCATAGAAGTGCCTCTCGACGCCATTACCCATACGACAAACATTAACCCTTTCCCTCATAGAAGTGCCTCTTGACGCCATTACCAATACGACATACATTAACCCTTTCCCTCATAGAAGTGCCTCTTGACGCCATTACCAATACGACAAACATTAACCCTTTCCCTCATAGAAGTGCCTCTTGACGCCATTACCCATACGACAAACATTAACCCTTTCCCTCATAGAAGTGCCTCTTGACGCCATTACCAATACGACAAACATTAACCCTTTCCCTCATAGAAGTGCCTCTTGACGCCATTACCAATACGACATACATTAACCCTTTCCCTCATAGAAGTGCCTCTTGACGCCATTACCCATACGACAAACATTAACCCTTTCCCTCATAGAAGTGCCTCTTGATGCCATTACCCATACGACAAACATTAACCCTTTCCCTCATAGAAGTGCCTCTTGACGCCATTACCAATACAACATACATTAACCCTTTCCCTCATAGAAGTGCCTCTTGACGCCATTACCAATACAACATACATTAACCCTTTCCCTCATAGAAGTGCCTCTTGACGCCATTACCAATACGACATACATTAACCCTTTCCCTCATAGAAGTGCCTCTTGACGCCATTACCAATACGACATACATTAACCCTTTCCCTCATAGAAGTGCCTCTTGACGCCATTACCAATACGACATACATTAACCCTTTCCCTCATAGAAGTGCCTCTTGACGCCATTACCAATACGACATACATTAACCCTTTCCCTCATAGAAGTGCCTCTTGACGCCATTACCAATACGACATACATTAACCCTTTCCCTCATAGAAGTGCCTCTTGACGCCATTACCAATACGACATACATTAACCCTTTCCCTCATAGAAGTGCCTCTTGACGCCATTACCAATACGACATACATTAACCCTTTCCCTCATAGAAGTGCCTCTTGACGCCATTACCAATACGACATACATTAACCCTTTCCCTCATAGAAGTGCCTCTTGACGCCATTACCAATACGACATACATTAACCCTTTCCCTCATAGAAGTGCCTCTTGACGCCATTACCAATACGACATACATTAACCCTTTCCCTCATAGAAGTGCCTCTTGACGCCATTACCAATACGACATACATTAACCCTTTCCCTCATAGAAGTGCCTCTTGACGCCATTACCAATACGACATACATTAACCCTTTCCCTCATAGAAGTGCCTCTTGACGCCATTACCAATACGACATACATTAACCCTTTCCCTCATAGAAGTGCCTCTTGACGCCATTACCAATACGACATACATTAACCCTTTCCCTCATAGAAGTGCCTCTTGACGCCATTACCAATACGACATACATTAACCCTTTCCCTCATAGAAGTGCCTCTTGACGCCATTACCAATACGACATACATTAACCCTTTCCCTCATAGAAGTGCCTCTTGACGCCATTACCAATACGACATACATTAACCCTTTCCCTCATAGAAGTGCCTCTTGACGCCATTACCAATACGACATACATTAACCCTTTCCCTCATAGAAGTGCCTCTTGACGCCATTACCAATACGACATACATTAACCCTTTCCCTCATAGAAGTGCCTCTTGACGCCATTACCAATACGACATACATTAACCCTTTCCTCATAGAAGTGCCTCTTGACGCCATTACCAATACGACATACATTAACCCTTTCCCTCATAGAAGTGCCTCTTGACGCCATTACCAATACGACATACATTAACCCTTTCCCTCATAGAAGTGCCTCTTGACGCCATTACCAATACGACATACATTAACCCTTTCCCTCATAGAAGTGCCTCTTGACGCCATTACCAATACGACATACATTAACCCTTTCCCTCATAGAAGTGCCTCTTGACGCCATTACCAATACGACATACATTAACCCTTTCCCTCATAGAAGTGCCTCTTGACGCCATTACCAATACGACATACATTAACCCTTTCCCTCATAGAAGTGCCTCTTGACGCCATTACCAATACGACATACATTAACCCTTTCCCTCATAGAAGTGCCTCTTGACGCCATTACCAATACGACATACATTAACCCTTTCCCTCATAGAAGTGCCTCTTGACGCCATTACCAATACGACATACATTAACCCTTTCCCTCATAGAAGTGCCTCTTGACGCCATTACCAATACGACATACATTAACCCTTTCCCTCATAGAAGTGCCTCTTGACGCCATTACCAATACGACATACATTAACCCTTTCCCTCATAGAAGTGCCTCTTGACGCCATTACCAATACGACAAACATTGACAATGTAGTAGCTATGCCAATGTTCTTAATAAAGACGAGAATCTCATGTAGTCCCAGTAATATCTATGGAGGTGGGATAGATATGGTGACTTATCCACTGCATGATAGCTAAATGGCTGTCGCTTGTATGGAGATATAATAGTATATTAACCTAAATCTCTATGAAGGAAAGGGTTAAAAGTTAAATTAGCATTAAAAAGATTGCCGAAAGAAATGTTAAATAATTAAATTAATCACTCTCGTTGACAGGATCATGCAAGTGTATAATTATGAGGTCCTTTGAAACAGAGGAAGCCAGAGTACTGCCCAGTCTCGAGGACCGCTGTACCATCTCACATACTGCTCAGACCTACAGAACGTACATACAATTCTGCACAACCCAATTTTAACCCTTAACCTGCTAATCTTAACTAAAGTTGCTTTTTGCAAACAGCATAAAATCATACCAGATTATGTGCCGTCTGATCAGTCTCTATGCTGTTTGCTATTCGGATAGTGGAGCTAAAACACTCATATCCGCTGCGGCTGATCTGGATCTATGTTGTCCTTCCAATTTATTCAGCATTTTAAGGGTTTATTGATTTATTCAGAATTTTTACAGGTTTATTGATTTATTCAGCATTTTAAGGGTTTATTGATTTATTCAACATTTTAAGGGCTTATTGATTTATTCAGCATTTTAAGGGATTATTGATTTATTCAGCATTTTAAGGGCTTATTTATTTATTCAGCATTTTAAGAGTTTATTGATGTATTCAGCATTTTAAGGGTTTATTGATTTATTCAGCATTTTAAGGGCTTATTGATTTATTCAGCATTTTAGGGGTTATTGATTTATTCAGCATTTTAAGACCTTATTGATTTATTCAGCATTTTATTCAGAACAATACAGCTAGGGACCAGCACCTGATTCAGAACCATACAGCTAGGGACCAGCAACTGGTTCAGAACCACACAGCTAGGGACCAGCACCTGATTCAGGAACCACACAGCTAGGGACCAGCACCTGGTTCAGGAACCACACAGCTAGGGACCAGCACCTGATTCAGAAACCATACAGCTAGGGACCAGCACCTGATTCAGGAACCACACAGTTAGGGACCAGCACCTGATTCAGGAACCACACAGCTAGGGACCAGCACCTGATTCAGGAACCACACAGCTAGGGACCAGCACCTGATTCAGGAACCACACAGCTAGGGACCAGCACCTGATTCAGGAACCACACAACTAGGGACCAGCACCTGATTCAGGAACCACACAGCTAGGGACCAGCACCTGATTCAGGAACCACACAGCTAGGGACCAGCACCTGACTAACATGTTCTTTAATTGGATACATTTATTTATTATTTATCGTCGACCATTAGTTAATTGGGGCAATGCCTCCGAAAGTACATTAGTCATTTTCTTTTGGATAGTGCAAAATACAGAAGACGCCCAATTCCAGAAACATCCCACCAGTACTTTTACATACCTGATGTAAATAAGACCACGGTTTAAAGTCTATATGAATGACTGTTAATATTATTACTGTTTGACTGGGAATCGAACCTGCAATCCCCGGATTCGCAGGCCAATGTGTTAACCAATGAACCACTGACCTGTCTTGCCACAAACATTGTCTGATATCAATCTACCGTAACCCTATCAACATTACAGACCTCTAAATTGGCTTACAAAAAGTGTAGATCCAGATGAGCCGGCTCATGACGAGCCGTCTCATCAGGATCTGCACTTTTTGCCAGTAATATTACTATTTTTAGATTATGTGTCAGAATTTCTAAGATTCAACCTGCTTGAAGAATGCAGCAAAATTATTATTTTAACCCTTTCAACACTAAAGACCTCTAAATAAGCTTACAAAAACCTTTTGCCAGTAATATTACTATTTTTAGAAAAAATTACCCATTTTGATAAATGAACTGGTCCAAATATAATTTTCTGATTAATTTATTGGTCTAAAAATATGATGCACCAGTCCATGTCAGTTACTTAGTGTTGAATGGGTTAAAGTGGCGTAATCAATGTATATTATCATACTATATAATTATATCAACAAAGGGTATCACTGTCTATATACAGAGATCCTATTCAATAATACAACCCATGTTATCATAATTATGAAATTACGACTTCGCTGGCCTGATGGTCTGCAATGATAGCTGCACATAATCGGCACACAATCGCTATATGTTGGTGAACTATGAGAAAATCGTGTCAACTCTGACCCCTAGGCTGGTCACAACCACTTATCTAACCTGATTAATTGGTTGATAGCTACAATATGCTCCAAGATATAAAACAAAGAAAAATTGTTATTAAAGAAAACCATCTGCAGAATTTTACACTTGGATCAATGCAGCCACCTCTATGATGTAGTCACCTCTATGAAGTGGCCACCTCTTTAATGTAGTCACCTCTATGAAGTAGTCACCTATATGAAGTAGTCACCTCTATGAAGTGGCCACCTCTATGATGTAGTCACCTCTATGATGTAGTCACTTCTATGAAGTGGCCACCTCTATGAAGTGGCCACCTCTATGATGTAGTCACCTCTATGATGTAGTTACCTCTATGAAGTGGCCACCTCTATGAAGTGGTCACCTCTATGATGCAGTCACCTCTATGAAGTGGCCACCTCTATGAAGTGGCCATATCTATGATGCAGCTACCTCTATGAAGCAACCACCTCTATGAAGCAGCTACCTCTATGAAGCAAGCACCTCTATGAAATGGCCACCTCTATGAAGCAAGCACCTCTATGAAGCAGCTACCTCTATGAAGCAAGCACCTCTATGAAGCAAGCACCTCTATGAAGCAGCCACCAACTCTATGAAGCAGTCACCTCTATGAAGTGATCACCTCTATGAAGCAGCTACCTCTATGAAGCAACCACCTCTATGAAGCAGCCACCTCTATGAAGCAGCCTCCTCTATGAAGCAGCCACCTCCTCTATGAAGCAGCCACCTCTATGAAGCAACCACCTCTATGAAGCAGCCACCTCCTCTATGAAGCAGCCACCTCATCTATGAAGCAGCCACCTCCTCTATGAAGCAGCCACCTCCTCTATGAAGCAGCCACCTCCTCTATGAAGCAGCCACCTCCTCTATGAAGCAGCCACCTCCTCTATGAAGCAGCCACCTCTATGAAGCAGCTACCTCTATGAAGCAGCCACCTATATGAAGCAACCACCTCTACGAAGCAACCTCCTCCATGAAGTGACCTCCTCTATGAAGCAGCCACCTCTATGAAACAACCACCTTTACGAAGCAACCTCCTCTATGAAGTGACCACCTATATGAAGCAGCCACCTCTATGAAGCAAGCACCTCTATGAAGTGGCCACCTCATCTATGAAGTGATCTCCTCTATGAAGCAGCCACCTCCTCTATGAAGCAACCACCTCTATGAAGCAACATCCTCTATGAAGCAACATCCTCTATGAAGCAGCCACCTCCTCTATGAAGTGGCCACCTCCTCTATGAAGTGACCTCCTCTATGAAGCAAGCACCTCTATGAAGTGGCCACCTCCTCTATGAAGTGACCTCCTCTATGAAGCAGCCACCTCCTCTATGAAGCAGCCACCTCCTCTATGAAGCAGCCACCTCCTCTATGAAGCAGCCACCTCCTCTATGAAGCAACCACCTCTATGAAGCAGCCACCTCCTCTATGAAGCAACCACCTCCTCTATGAAGTGACCTCCTCTATGAAGCAGCCACCTCCTCTATGAAGCAGCCACCTCCTATATGAAGCAACCACCTCTATGAAGCAACATCCTCTTTGAAGCAACATCCTCTATGAAGCAGCCACCTCCTCTATGAAGTGACCTCCTCTATGAAGCAGCCACCTCCTCTATGAAGCAACCACCTCTATGAAGCAACATCCTCTTTGAAGCAACATCCTCTATGAAGCAGCCACCTCCTCTATGAAGTGACCTCCTCTATGAAGCAGCCACCTCCTCTATGAAGCAGCTACCTCCTCTATGAAGCAACCACCTCTTTGAAGCAACATCCTCTATGAAGCAAGCACCTCTATGAAATGGCCTCCTCTATGAAGCAACCACCTCTATGAAGTGACCTCTATGAAGCAACATTATCATCTATGAAGCAGCCACCACCTCTATGAAGCAACCACCTCCTCTATGAAGCAGCCACCTCTATGAAGCAGCAACCACCTCTATGAAGTGACCTCCTCTATGAAGCAGCCACCTCTTCTATGAAGCAACATCCTCTATGAAGTAGCCACCTCTATGAAGCAGCCACCTCCTCTATGAAGCAACATCCTCTATGAAGCAGCCACCTCTTCTATGAAGCAACATCCTCTATGAAGTAGCCACCTCTATGAAGCAACCACCTCCTCTATGAAGCAGCCACCTCATATATGAAGCAACATCCTCCTCTATGAAGCAGCCACCTCCTCTATGAAGCAACCACCTCCTCTATGAAGCAGCCACCTCATATATGAAGCAACCACCTCTTCTATGAAGCAACATCCTCTATGAAGCAGCCACCTCATATATGAAGCAACCACCTCTTCTATGAAGCAACATCCTCTATGAAGCAGCCACCTCATATATGAAGCAACCACCTCTTCTATGAAGCAACATCCTCTATGAAGTAGCCACCTCATATATGAAGCAACCACCTCTTCTATGAAGCAACATCCTCTATGAAGTAGCCACCTCTATGAAGCAACCACCTCCTCTATGAAGCAGCCACCTCCTCTATAAAGCAGCCTCCTCCTCCATGAAGCAGCCACCTCCTCTATGAAGCAGCCACCTGCTCTATGAAGCAGCCACCTCCTCCATGAAGCAGCCACCTCCTCTATGAAGCAGCCACCTGCTCTATGAAGCAGCCACCTCCTCTATGAAGCAGCCACCTCCTCTATGAAGCAGCCACCTCCTCTATGAAGCAGCCACCTCCTCTATGAAGCAGCCACCTCCTCTATGAAGCAGCCACCACCTCTATGAAGCAGCCACCTCCTATACACCTCCTCTATGACACAGCCACCTCCTCCATGAAGCAGCCTCCTCCTCCATGAAGCAGCCACCTCCTCTATGAAGCAGCCACCTGCTCTATGAAGCAGCCACCTCCTCCATGAAGCAGCCACCTCCTCTATGAAGCAGCCACCTGCTCTATGAAGCAGCCACCTCCTCTATGAAGCAGCCACCTCCTCTATGAAGCAGCCACCTCCTCTATGAAGCAGCCACCTCCTCTATGAAGCAACATCCTCTATGAAGCAGCCACCTCCTCTATGAAGTGACCTCCTCTATGAAGCAGCCACCTCCTATACACCTCCTCTATGACGCAGCCACCTCCTCCATGAAGCAGCCTCCTCCTCCATGAAGCAGCCACCTCCTCTATGAAGCAGCCACCTGCTCTATGAAGCAGCCACCTCCTCTATGAAGCAGCCACCTCCTCTATGAAGCAACATCCTCTATGAAGCAGCCATCTCTTCTATGAAGCAACATCCTCTATGAAGCAGCCACCACCTCTATGAAGCAGCCACCTCCTATACACCTCCTCTATGATGCAGCCACCTCCTCCATGAAGCAGCCTCCTCCTCCATGAAGCAGCCACCTCCTCCATGAAGCAGCCACCTCCTCTATGAAGCAGCCACCTGCTCTATGAAGCAGCCACCTCCTCTATGAAGCAGCCACCTCCTCTATGAAGCAGCCACCTCCTCTATGAAGCAGCCACCACCTCTATGAAGCAGCCACCTCCTCTATGAAGTAGCCACCACCTCTATGAAGCAGCCACCTCCTCTATGAAGCAACATCCTCTATGAAGCAGCCACCTCCTCTATGAAGCAAGCACTTCTATGAAGTAGCCACCTCTATGAAACAACCACCTCTATGAAGCAACCACCTATATGAAGCAACCACCTATATGAAGCAACCACCTCTATGAAGCAACATCCTCTATGAAGCAACATCCTCTATGAAGCAACCACCTATATGAGGCAACCACCTATATGAAGCAACCACCTCTATGAAGCAACCACCTCTATGAAACAGCCAACCTGTATTAAGCAGCCAGCTACTAGATTGTCGCATTTGCCATTAGTTTAAGTTTTAGAATCAATTGTTCAATCAGCAACCACCTCTCCTTTCATCATTGTTCAATCAACAACCACCTCTCCTTTCATCATTGTTCAATCAACAACCACCTCTCCTTTCATCATTGTTCAATCAACAACCACCTCTCCTTCCATCATTGTTCAATCAACAACCACCTCTCCTTTCATCATTGTTCAATCAGCAACCACCTCTCCTTCCATCATTGTTCAATCAACAACCACCTCTCCTTTTCATCATTGTTCAATCAACAACCACCTCTCCTTTCATCATTGTTCAATCAACAACCACCTCTCCTTTCATCATTGTTCAATCAACAACCACCTCTCCTTCCATCATTGTTCAATCAACAACCACCTCTCCTTCCATCATTGTTCAATCAACAACCACCTCTCCTTTCATCATTGTTCAATCAACAACCACCTCTCCTTTCATCATTGTTCAATCAACAACCACCTCTCCTTTCATCATTGTTCAATCAACAACCACCTCTCCTTTCATCATTGTTCAATCAACAACCACCTCCCCTTTCATCATTGTTCAATCAACAACCACCTCCCCTTTCATCATTGTTCAATCAACAACCACCTCTCCTTTCATCATTGTTCAATCAGCAACCACCTCTCCTTTCATCATTGTTCAATCAGCAACCACCTCTCCTTTCATCATTGTTCAATCAACAATCATCTCTCCTTTCATCATCACGCTTTGCCACTTCATTGACTGGTTGCTTAAGACAGATTTGACCCTGTGTGTACTTTTAGTATACATATACCATGATCGGTGGGGCCTCTGTGTCCGAGTTGTTAGAGTCACTAACTTCAAATCACTTGCCCCTCACGTACCATCATCATTTTATCACTATAGGGAGCGAATTCACTGCCCAGATGATAGAGGTGAAAAGTGAGTTCCAAAAATGGCTAGACGAACTGGCCATGGATAAAACAACCCACTCGAACTTCTGTACACACATGGAACTTGCACTGTTTTACGTTTATTTATCGCCATTAGAAGAGATTAGTAATTTTAGATTTTTGTAGGATAGTGCAATGATACCCATTCCAGAGTCTCCTCTGGTTCTGTTACATGCATGGTGTAGAGGACACAAGACCTCGCTTTAACGTCCCATCTGAAAGTCTGTTAATTTAATTAGGGTCAGACGGGGGGATTGAACCTGCGGTACCTGGATTACCAGTCCAGCATTTTACCACTGGACTACAGATCAAAATACACTCTTTTCAAATTCCATCCAGACTTTTATTCCTTTCTCTAACTAAATAAACATTAGCTCTACATAATACTAATTTCATTTCTAAACTAAGTAACATTAGGTACCCAAAATACTAATTTCACGATTCAATGCTTTATCGATTCAATGCCTTATCGCTATATCTATTCAATTTTACAGCATATAACCCCACTTAGCACGTGGGCAATAAAATGTACAACTTTGATCATATATTTGGTGAAAGTTTATCTCTATATCCATTTACTTTTAACTGTTTCTCTTTCATGGATGATACAGTGGCTACATCACTGTAAAACAAGGTGTACGCATGTATTCCTGTGCAAGTCGGGACCATTCACAACATTGTAGTCTATACAAAATTATCATATGCATGTATTCCGGTGCAAGTCGGGACCATTCACTCATACAAAATTATCATATGCATGTATTCCGGTGCAAGTCGGGACCATTTACAACATTGTAGTCTATACAAAATTATCATATGCATGTATTCCGGTGCAAGTCGGGACCATTCACAACATTGTGGTCTATACAAAATTATCATAGCTTGATTGCAGAACAAGTTCTTACAGCATTTATTTAATCGCACTCGAGACCCCATTCCTGATGGAATCCATGACGCCATTTGAGAGAGAGAGAAGAGTCAATGTGGAATTTAAGTGCCTTGCCTAAGGGCACAATCATAACAGCTACATCTGGGCGTGAACTCCGGTCCTCACAGCTGAAGCTACTGTGCTATCATGACTCCCAACTCTATGTAATGCATTGCCAGTTTGTCTACTTACCAGGAATAGCTATCATAGATACAGTTCTACAATGACATCACTGGTATTTGCATTACCTTCCTAACTGGCAAATACAGTCTGATTAATATCCCGAAATGTACATTGGTCATTTTAGTTGTAACACTTTGTTTTTACTGTTGTTCCCTAACCAGATGTTCTGGTATGTATGATGTATGATATATGTAAATTTTAATTACTTGATATCAATTTTATACAGCAAAGTATCCATTGGATATACTGTAGGATATCTGTTAAGATATAATAATTTAATAATTATTTCTCCCAACCAACTTTGACCTCTCACACCTTGGCCTCAAAATTATATGAAATGGTATTAGCCTTACATTTGAACAATTTCTGGAGTCAAAATTAAGGAGGACACCCCATGTTCCAAATGGAGACATTAAAAATATAAATACAGAACTAAGAACGAAACACCACGTTTGTCAAGTCCTCTGTGGTCTTAGAAAATATAAATACAGAACTAAGAACAGAATACCGTATTTAGCTATGTATAGTGCGCTATCGTTTATAATGTGCACCCAGGATTTGGCACGAAAATCGGGGGAAAAACTGAGTTCCGATGTATACTGCGCACGTGAAAAACATTTCTCAAGAATCGCTAAAAATTGTGCTCCGTGCTTTTTACAACTTATATTAATCACTCGAGATACCTCATCGAGTAACGGTAACGCACTCAGGCACACCTGCTCAAATTTCTCGACACGTTCTCAAACATCTCAACACGTTCTCAAACATGTCAGCAGATGCTCAAACTTCTCAACACGTGTAGCCTACCTAATTAACTGGGACCCATTGTGAAAGGTTTGTCGAAATTAATTATCGCTACAAACAATTGAAATACTTTTTTTTTTATGCAATGCATTGTACATTGTACGGCGAAGTACGCGAAAAGTACGGGAAATATTACATACGATAAAACCACGTGATGTTATCAAATCGCCATTTTTTTATGCATTTACTAATTTCAATTAAATTCTTCAGTTTGCCAAAATAAACGAAATATATGCTAATTTTGTGGTCTTATTCATTTCATTTATTTATATAGACTATCGGCAACTGGTTTTAATAGCTAGTTTATAATGTTTGTCGAATGTAACAACTTATAGAATGACCGTGGGCCGTTCGGGTCGAATTTCACAAAATATTGGCCAATTTTGGTCTGGAAAAAAATGTCCTGATGTCTGTACTGGTGTATAATGCGCAGTAGATAAAATGGATGAGGATTTCAGTAAGAAATGTGCGCACTATACATAGCTAAATACGGTACCATGTTTGTCAAGTCTGCTGTGGTCTTAGATAATATAAATACAGAACTAAGAACAAAACACCACATTTGTCAAGTCTGCTGTGGTCTTAGAAAATATAAATACAGAACTAAGAACAAAACACCACATTTGTCAAGTCCTCCCGTGGTCTTAGAAAATATAAATACAGAACTAAGAACGAAACACCACGTTTGTCAAGTCTGCTGTGGTCTTAGAAAATATAAATACAGAACTAAGATCGAAACACCACGTTTGTCAAGTCAGCTGTGGTCTTAGGCACGCCGTCGTTAGAACTCGTCTTTCACCGCTAAAACGGAGGTTGGAGAATTGATTACTAGTCTGTACCCAGGAAATGTGGGTGGTCTTCTCCACGACAACAGACTGACGTTGCACGATAATGCTCTAAAGTGGGCCCAGTGTACAAATTAAAGACACAAAAACACACACAGAGCAATTCTCAGACTGAACCAATCGTATCATTTGAGAAAAGTTGATTAACCTCCATGCCAAAATTTAACATTTCAGTTTCATATCTGATATACGTCGAAATAAAAATTAATGAAGTACCAGGGAACCAAAACTATCATACCGGCTGGAATCACACAGATACAGCAACGTAACATCGAGTTTGCAAACACCATAGAGCCAGATCAGATGGCACTGAACAGAATGTGCCGTCTGATCAAGCTCTATGCTGTTTTTTTATTCAGATAGTGGAGCTAAACCACTTGGCTGAATAGCAAACAACATAGATTTATACATAGAACATATAGCGCTAAACCACTTGGCTGAATAGCAAACAACATAGATTTATGCATAGAACATATAGAGCTAAGCCATTTGGCTGAATAGCAAACCAAATAGATTTATACATAGAACATATAGAGCTAAACCACTAGGCTGAATAGCAAACAACATAGATTTATACATAGAACATATAGAGCTAAACCACTAGGCTGAATAGCAAACAACATAGATTTATAAATAGAACATATGGAGCTAAGCCACTTGGCTGAACAGCAAACAACATAGATTTATACATAGAACATATAGAGCTAAACCACTTGGCTGAATAGCAAACAACATAGATTTATGCATAGAACATATAGAGCTAAACCACTAGGCTGAATAGCAAACAACATAGATTTATACATAGAACATATAGAGCTAAACCACTTGGCTGAATAGCAAACAACATAGATTTATGCATAGAACATATAGAGCTAAACCACTTGGCTGAATAGCAAACAACATAGATTTATACATAGAACATATAGAACTAAACCACTTGGCTGAATAGCAAACAACATAGATTTATGCATAGAACATATAGAGCTAAACCACTTGGCTGAATAGCAAACAACATAGATTTATGCATAGAACATATAGAGCTAAACCACTTGGCTGAATAGCAAACAACATAGATTTATACATAGAACATATAGAGCTAAACCACTTGGCTGAATAGCAAACAACATAGATTTATGCATAGAACATATAGAGCTAAACCACTTGGCTGAATAGCAAACAACATAGATTTATGCATAGAACATATAGAGCTAAACCACTTGGCTGAACAGCAAACAACATAGATTTATACATAGAACATATAGAACTAAACCACTTGGCTGAATAGCAAACAACATAGATTTATGCATAGAACATATAGAGCTAAACCACTTGGCTGAATAGCAAACAACATAGATTTATGCATAAAACATATAGAGCTAAACCACTTGGCTGAAGAGCAAACAACATAGATTTATACATAGAACATATAGAGCTAAACCACTTGGCTGAATAGCAAACAACATAGATTTATACATAGAACATATAAATCTTAGTAACAAAGTTTTATTCACATGTCAAGAAAATAACTTTTTTTAAGAAATGGGATAATGCGATTGGAGAATGAAATAATGGCGAAAAAAAAGATTAAAGAATGAGACGGAAACAATGATCTGAAGAATGAAAAAACTGAAACAAATAATACGGTAACCCTAACCTGATAAGATAAGATAAGATCAATTTTATTTTGAGTCGGCAAGATATATACAGTATAAGTGGAAGTCGTGATAGCGCAGTCTGGATGCGCGTTCGCTTCAGGTGTGAAAGGTCCGGAGTTCGAGCCCCGCTGGTGCCGTTAAGATTGTGCCCTTAGGCAAGGCATTTAAATTCCACGTTGCCTCTTCTCTCTCCCTCGTGGCGATGGATTCCATCAGGAATGAGGTCTCGAGAGTGATTAATATAAGTTGTAAGAACTTGTTTCGCAATCGAGCTAAAATAAATTTGTATAAACTAAGATATATACAGTAGAACACAAGCTCTGAGTGAGCTTTTGAGCGACTATATAACATACAGTATAATGGTAACAATTGTACAGCAGCTATTTTTTTTCAAGGATTTTTATTTTTTAATCATTATCTTGTAATTATTTTCAATAAACAAACAGTCATTTCGTTTAATCAAACATTATTCTGCCATTAGGGACGGGCCGTTTAACTAATGTTGGAAAAACTTGTGGTCCAACCCTTTTGTTTTATCATGCTTTGTACTTGTTATTACTTAATGTTGTATTATGTATTGCTGCTACTGTACATGTATTGCTGCTACTGTACATGTATTGCTGCTACTGTACATGTATTGCTGCTACTGTACACGTATTGCTGCTACTGTACACGTATTGCTGCTACTGTACACGTATTGCTGCTACTGTACACGTATTGCTGCTACTGTACACGTATTGCTGCTACTGTACACGTATTGCTGCTACTGTACACGTATTGCTGCTACTGTACACGTATTGCTGCTACTGTACATGTATTGCTGCTACTGTACACGTATTGCTGCTACTGTACACGTATTGCTGCTACTGTACACGTATTGCTGCTACTGTACACGTATTGCTGCTACTGTACACGTATTGCTGCTACTGTACACGTATTGCTGCTACTGTACATGTATTGCTGCTACTGTACACGTATTGCTGCTACTGTACACGTATTGCTGCTACTGTACACGTATTGCTGCTACTGTACACGTATTGCTGCTACTGTACACGTATTGCTGCTACTGTACACGTATTGCTGCTACTGTACACGTATTGCTGCTACTGTACACGTATTGCTGCTACTGTACACGTATTGCTGCTACTGTACACGTATTGCTGCTACTGTACACGTATTGCTGCTACTGTACACGTATTGCTGCTACTGTACACGTATTGCTGCTACTGTACACGTATTGCTGCTACTGTACACGTATTGCTGCTACTGTACACGTATTGCTGCTACTGTACACGTATTGCTGCTACTGTACAAGTATTGCTGCTACTGTACACGTATTGCTGCTACTGTACACGTATTGCTGCTACTGTACACGTATTGCTGCTACTGTACACGTATTGCTGCTACTGTACACGTATTGCTGCTACTGTACACGTATTGCTGCTACTGTACACGTATTGCTGCTACTGTACACGTATTGCTGCTACTGTACACGTATTGCTGCTACTGTACACGTATTGCTGCTACTGTACACGTATTGCTGCTACTGTACACGTATTGCTGCTACTGTACACGTATTGCTGCTACTGTACACGTATTGCTGCTACTGTACACGTATTGCTGCTACTGTACACGTATTGCTGCTACTGTACACGTATTGCTGCTACTGTACACGTATTGCTGCTACTGTACACGTATTGCTGCTACTGTACACGTATTGCTGCTACTGTACACGTATTGCTGCTACTGTACACGTATTGCTGCTACTGTACACGTATTGCTGCTACTGTACACGTATTGCTGCTACTGTACACGTATTGCTGCTACTGTACACGTATTGCTGCTACTGTACACGTATTGCTGCTACTGTACATGTATTGCTGCTACTGTACACGTATTGCTGCTACTGTACATGTATTGCTGCTACTGTACATGTATTGCTGCTACTGTACATGTATTGCTGCTACTGTACATGTATTGCTGCTACTGTACATGTATTGCTGCTACTGTACATGTATTGCTGCTACTGTACATGTATTGCTGCTACTGTACATGTATTGCTGCTACTGTACATGTATTGCTGCTACTGTACATGTATTGCTGCTACTGTACATGTATTGCTGCTACTGTACATGTATTGCTGCTACTGTACACGTATTGCTGCTGTACAGTACATGTATTGCTGCTACTGTACATGTATTGCTGCTACTGTACATGTATTGCTGCTACTGTACATGTATTGCTGCTACTGTACATGTATTGCTGCTACTGTACATGTATTGCTGCTACTGTACATGTATTGCTGCTACTGTACATGTATTGCTGCTACTGTACATGTATTGCTGCTACTGTACATGTATTGCTGCTACTGTACATGTATTGCTGCTACTGTACATGTATTGCTGCTACTGTACATGTATTGCTGCTACTGTACATGTATTGCTGCTACTGTACATGTATTGCTGCTACTGTACATGTATTGCTGCTACTGTACATGTATTGCTGCTACTGTACATGTATTGCTGCTACTGTACATGTATTGCTGCTACTGTACATGTATTGCTGCTACTGTACATGTATTGCTGCTACTGTACATGTATTGCTGCTACTGTACATGTATTGCTGCTACTGTACATGTATTGCTGCTACTGTACATGTATTGCTGCTACTGTACATGTACTGCTGCTACTGTACATGTACTGCTGCTACTGTACATGTACTGCTGCTACTGTACATGTACTGCTGCTACTGTACATGTACTGCTGCTACTGTACATGTACTGCTGCTACTGTACATGTACTGCTGCTACTGTACATGTACTGCTGCTACTGTACATGTATTGCTGCTACTGTACATGTATTGCTGCTACTGTACATGTACTGCTGCTACTGTACATGTATTGCTGCTACTGTACATGTATTGCTGCTACTGTACATGTATTGCTGCTACTGTACATGTATTGCTGCTACTGTACATGTATTGCTGCTACTGTACATGTATTGCTGCTACTGTACATGTATTGCTGCTACTGTACATGTATTGCTGCTACTGTACATGTATTGCTGCTACTGTACATGTATTGCTGCTACTGTACATGTATTGCTGCTACTGTACATGTATTGCTGCTACTGTACATGTATTGCTGCTACTGTACATGTATTGCTGCTACTGTACATGTATTGCTGCTACTGTACATGTATTGCTGCTACTGTACATGTATTGCTGCTACTGTACATGTATTGCTGCTACTGTACATGTATTGCTGCTACTGTACATGTATTGCTGCTACTGTACATGTATTGCTGCTACTGTACATGTATGATACATTCAATATGATTAAACCTAAAAAAGCTATAAAATTAGAATCACTGATAATGAATAGTATGCATATTTATTTAAATTTATTTCAAAGATAAATGCTGAAAAATGTTAAAACACGAGACTATTAATTAAATTTCTACCTTCAATTAATGGAAACCATTTAGAATAAGACACTCACAAACTTTATATATCCTTTTTAACACAAATTGGAAATTTTAAAAAGTGAACATAAGTCCATGTCTTGACACACCCATAAAGAATCAGAATAAATATTAAGTCCATGTTTACATCTGAAGTGTCAGAAAGTATATTTATATCGAAATACCTGATAAGTGCTAATCCCGAGATTGGAAAGCGTAACGGATTAAGTAACGATTATTAAGTACCGCTAGTTCCTACACTCAATAATCTTGCAATAAACTAGTCAGATAATAACTTAATGCACCGACTGGTTAGCCTGACACAGAGTGATTAATTAACCCATTTCATTCTGGATACATTTAATGACTTTTGCAAACAACATAGATCCAGATCAGCCGCAGCGTGATGCTGCACGCTGATCAGGATCTATGTTGTTTGCTTCATAGCCAAGTGTCTTGGCAAGATCATCTGAATAGCAAACGGCATAGAGCCTGATCAGAAGGCAATTTCCGTGGCGCCTGATCGGGCTCTATGTTCTTTGCAAGTACTGTTTGAACGGTATCCAGCATCAAACGGGTTAATGTTGTGCACTTGTACCGTTTGTGTAATGTTTGAGTATTAATATAGAATAACTAGAAATGTTGATGTTCGTTGCTAAGCTACATTACTCTCTCATCTATCCATTTGTCACGTGTTGTGCACAGCTAAGTATACTTAGTGCAGGTTAACCTGTCTCTATTAGGGGTCATACACATATTCACAAGGCATAGTCTATTGCTGATAACATCTGTTGAGGAACTGTAAATGTACTAACTTTCGTGCACATCAACAATTGTCCATAATCCTATTGTACCCAACTCAATAATTGAAGCGTATAATAAGTCTATACATGTTGTAGTTGTATGCAAATAATATGTAATGAATAGAGTTGAATCTTCACACCGGCATGCGTCATACGTCGTTCACACTTGTACACAGTGAATCCTCACCAAACACGGCATACATCATTCACACATGTACACAGTGAATCCTCACCAAACACAGCATACATCATTCACACATGTACACAGTGAATCCTCACCAAACACAGCATACATCATTCACACATGTACACAGTGAATCCTCACCAAACAACGGCATACATCGTTCACACATGTATACAGTGAATCCTCACCAAACAACGGCATACATCATTCACACATGTATACAGTGAATCCTCACCAAACACGGCATACATCGTTCACACATGTACACAGTGAATCTTCACCAAACACGGCATACATCGTTCACACATGTACACAGTGAATCTTCACCAAACACCGGCAAACGTCGTTCACATTTATTACACAGTGAATCCTCACCAAGCAGAAGACCACCCACATTTCCTGGGTATAAACCAGTACTCAATTCTCCAACCTCCCAAAGCCACTGACACCTTTCTCACATATCACCATTTTTATCGCTTGTCCCCGACAGGTAGCGAACCTGCGGCCTTGATAGTAGCGGTTATAGGTGATTTCAAACAACGGTGTGTACGACCACTCGATCATGGAGGCTGAGACTTGTCAAACATTTGAAGATTACGGATTTCAATGTGTCCAAATTCTGTATTGGTTAAAGTATCTCGAGAGAATTAAGTTAAATTGGATTGGGGTTACTCTGCCCAGGTATTGATGAAACTTAAATTTATATGGTTCACGCTTAATTGGATTGCTACACAGGTCGCAGTAACCTGGAATACATGTGTTGTTCCCCCAATTAACATTAACTGAACTATTACTATATTTATGCAACAACAACAATGGCAACAGCAACAACAACAACAACAATATGTATTAATATAATTATTTAAATATTAGAATGTATTAATGTCTAGTCCTACTGATTAATGCATAATACAGTCAAACCTGTGTTAGTGGTCACCTCCATTAAGCAGCCAACCTGTATTAAGCAGCCACTTTCCAGATTCCCAATATGATGTCTTATTATACATTTGACCTCTATTAAGCAGTCACCTGTGCTAAGCAGCCACTTTCTGTGATTCCCTTGGCTGGCTCCTTAACACAGGTTTTGACTGTATATGAACTTAGAAGTATTAAGAATACATCATTTTGACAGTTCCGACATGATATGTTCAAGCTTATTAATGTTGGGCCAATGGTTATAATACGGTTAAAGATACTTGCTACGTAATTCCCTATATTTTACAGAATTATCAGATCGTACTTAAATTAATATGTGAACTCTTACCCTTAACCCTTTACTCCACAATAGCTTATACAAATTTATTTGAAATAGATTGCGAAACAAGTTCTTACAACTTATATTAAACACTCTCGAGACCTCCTCATTCCTGATGGAATCCATCACCACGAGGGAAAGAGAAGAGGCAGTGTGGAATTTAAATGACTTGCCTATGCCTATGGGCGCAATCGAAACGGCTCCAGCGGGGTTTGAACTTCGGGCCTTTCGCACCTGAAGCGAACGCGCTACCAATGCACTATCACAGCTTCCTCAATAGAAGAGGACATGTATCGATGTATATTGATAATAATAATAAATAATAAATTTGATTATCAACAACAATATCTGTGGGTATTATAAAATAAAGGTGTGGAACAGGGGCAGCTTGAAGTATACATAGGAAGCGATAGAGGTGGAGCAAATGCTTAACCCTTACTGTGGTGTGGAACAGGGGCAGCTTGAAGTATACACAGGAAGCGATAGAGGTGGAGCAAAAGCTTAACACTTACTGTGGTGTGGAACAGGGGCAGCTTGAAGTATACACAGGAAGCGATAGAGGTGGAGCAAAAGCTTAACACTTACTGTGGTGTGGAACAGGGGCAGCTTGAAGTATACACAGGAAGCGATAGAGGTGGAGCAAATGCTTAACCCTTACTGTACTGGAAACGAGTATATATTCATTTTTGCAAACAGCAAATTCTGATCGATCAGGCTCTATACAGTTTGCTAATCGGTTAGTGAAGCTAAAATACTTGGCTGAATAGTAAACAACATAGATCCAGATCAGACGCGGCGGTATGCCATGGCTGATCTTGATCGATGTTGTTTGCACATTCCTTCAAATATATTCAGTATTTTAAGGGTTAAATATAACAATCACTTTGACCAAGTCACTCATAATGCATACAGTCATACCTGTGTTAGTGGCCGCCTCTATTAAGCAGCCACTTTCCAGATTCCCATTACAGTCAAACCTGTGTTAAGCAGCCAGCCAAGGGAATCACTGAAAATGGTTGCTTAGCACAGGTGGCTGCTTAATAGAGGTAAAATGTATAATAAAACACCATATTGGGAATCTGGAAAGTGGCTGCTTAATACAGGTTGGCTGTTTAATGGAGGTCACAACAAACAAGGTTTGACTGTATATAACCCTCATTTGATTGGGCACATATTAAATCCAAATCTAAGTGTTATCCAGTCATTTATTAAAATCTGTCGGATTATCAGTCTGTCTGCTGTGTATGGGACTAGATTTTATTAATCATCAAGTCGATATCTGTTAATGATAACAATTAGTATTTACAAAGGAAGCAGTTATTCAATCGTCTCCCAAACTCATCTGTTTATACCTAGCAATTATGGATGATCGGCTCTAAGTCAAAACATTTGTTTATCGGTTTAATAGCGGTGGACAAAAAAATAATAACATTAGATGCGCAGTTTTTTTCCGTCAATATTTTTATCATTTATCATCCCACACAGTTATATCGTTAGGGAATGATCCTAAATTGATATCTAACTGGTAGTGTCAATCACCTTGCAAAATTGTTATTCAAAAGTAAATTGTGAAGTGAGGTAAGTTATGCATGTCTTGGAGTAAATCTGCTAATAAAGTCAGGTAAGTTGTGTATGTCTTGGAGTATGTCTGCTAACAAAGCCAGGTAAGTTGTGCATGTCTTAAGAGTATGTCTGCTAACAAAGCCAGGTAAGTTGTACATGTCTTAAGAGTACGTCTGCTAACAAAGCCAGGTAAGTTGTGCATGTCTTGGAGTACATCTGCTAACAAAGCCAGGTAAGTTGTGCATGTCTTAATAGTACGTCTGCTAACAAAGCCAGGTAAGTTGTACATGTCTCGGGTACATCTGCTAACAAAGCCAGGTAAGTTGTGCATGTCTTAAGAGTATGTCTGCTAACAAAGCCAGGTAAGTTGTGCATGTCTTAAGAGTACGTCTGCTAACAAAGCCAGGTAAGTTGTGCATGTCTTAAGAGTACGTCTGCTAACAAAGCCAGGTAAGTTATGCATGTCTTAAGAGTACGTCTGCTAACAAAGCCAGGTAAGTTGTGCATGTCTTAAGAGTACGTCTGCTAACAAAGCCAGGTAAGTTATGCATGTCTTAAGAGTATGTCTGCTAACAAAGCCAGGTAAGTTGTGCATGTCTTAAGAGTATGTCTGCTAACAAAGCCAGGTAAGTTGTACATGTCTTAAGAGTACGTCTGCTAACAAAGCCAGGTAAGTTGTGCATGTCTTAAGAGTATGTCTGCTAACAAAGCCAGGTAAGTTGTGCATGTCTTGGAGTACATCTGCTAACAAAGCCAGGTAAGTTGTGCATGTCTTAATAGTACGTCTGCTAACAAAGCCAGGTAAGTTGTACATGTCTCGGGGTACATCTGCTAACAAAGCCAGGTAAGTTGTGCATGTCTTAAGAGTATGTCTGCTAACAAAGCCAGGTAAGTTGTGCATGTCTTAAGAGTACGTCTGCTAACAAAGCCAGGTAAGTTGTGCATGTCTTAAGAGTACGTCTGCTAACAAAGCCAGGTAAGTTATGCATGTCTTAAGAGTATGTCTGCTAACAATGCCAGGTAAGTTGTACATGTCTTAAGAGTACATCTGCTAACAAAGCCAGGTAAGTTGTGCATGTCTTAAGAGTACGTCTGCTAACAAAGCCAGGTAAGTTGTGTATGTCTTAAGAGTATGTCTGCTAACAAAGCCAGGTAAGTTGTACATGTCTTAAGAGTACATCTGCTAACAAAGCCAGGTAAGTTGTGTATGTCTTAAGAGTACGTCTGCTAACAAAGCCAGGTAAGTTGTGCATGTCTTGGAGTACATCTGCTAACAAAGCCAGGTAAGTTGTGCATGTCTTAATAGTACGTCTGCTAACAAAGCCAGGTAAGTTGTACATGTCTCGGGTACATCTGCTAACAAAGCCAGGTAAGTTGTGCATGTCTTAAGAGTATGTCTGCTAACAAAGCCAGGTAAGTTGTGCATGTCTTAAGAGTATGTCTGCTAACAAAGCCAGGTAAGTTGTGCATGTCTTAAGAGTACGTCTGCTAACAAAGCCAGGTAAGTTGTGCATGTCTTAAGAGTACGTCTGCTAACAAAGCCAGGTAAGTTATGCATGTCTTAAGAGTATGTCTGCTAACAAAGCCAGGTAAGGTGTGCATGTCTTGGAGTATGTCTGCTAACAAAGCCAGGTAAGTTATGCATGTCTTAAGAGTACGTCTGCTAACAAAGCCAGGTATGTTGTGTATGTCTTGGAGTATGTCTGCTAACAAAGCCAGGTAAGTTGTGTATGTCTTGGAGTACATCTGCTAACAAAGCCAGGTAAGTTGTGTATGTCTTAAGAGTATGTCTGCTAACAAAGCCAGGTAAGTTGTACATGTCTTGGAGTACATCTGCTAACAAAGTCAGGTAAGTTGTGCATGTCTTGGAGTACATCTGCTAACAAAGCCAGGTAAGTTGTACATGTCTTGGAGTACATCTGCTAACAAAGCCAAGTAAGTTGTACATGTCTTGGAGTATGTCTGCTAACAAAGGCAGGTAAGTTGTGCATGTCTTGGAGTACATCTGCTAACAAAGCCAGGTACGTTATGCATGTCTTGGAGTACATCTGCTAACAAAGCCAATTGACTTGGAATACATCTGCTAACAAAGCCAGGTAAGTTGCACATGTTTTGGAGTACGTCTGCTAACAATAGAACATAACAATAATACCCAACATGATTCTGGTAAAGTACAAATGTCTTTTAATTCTTCCTTATATATTTAAAAAAGAGTCCAACAATAGAATACTTGTATAAGATTTTTAATAAAAATGAACACAATATTAAAATATAAAATTGCTGCATTTATGACACAAGTAAAACAAAATTGATTAATGCTTATCAGTTCTGCATATCATATAACCAGGTCCTTGGAACTGGAACATCGCTATCGAAGTTCAAATCAGAGCATGTACATAATTGCACGTACATAATTACACGTACATAATTGCACGTACATAATTGCACGTATATAATTACACGTATATAATTACACGTACATAATTGCACGTACATAATTACACGTACTAATTCACGTACTAATTGCACGTACATAATTGCACGTACATAATTGCACGTACATAATTGCACGTACATAATTACACGTACATAATTACACGTACATAATTACACGTGCATAATTACACGTACATAATTACATGTGCATAATTGCACGTACATAATTGCACGTACATAATTGCACGTACATAATTACACGTACATAATTACACGTGCATAATTACACGTACATAATTACACGTACATAATTACACGTACATAATTACACGTACATAATTGCACGTACATAATTGCACGTACATAATTGCACGTACATAATTGCACGTACATAATTGCACGTACATAATTACACGTACATAATTACACGTACATAATTACACGTACATAATTACATGTACATAATTACACGTACATAATTACACGTACATAATTACACGTACATAATTACATGTACATAATTACATGTACATAATTACACATACATAATTACACATACATAATTACATGTACATAAATACACGTACATAATTACACGTACATAATTACACGTACATAATTACACGTACATAAATACACGTACATAATTACATGTACATAATTACACATACATAATTACACATACATAATTACATGTACATAAATACACATACATAATTACACGTACATAATTACATGTACATAATTACACGTACATAATTACACGTACATAATTACACGTACATAATTACATGTACATAATTACACGTACATAATTACATGTACATAATTACATGTACATAATTACACATACATAATTACACATACATAATTACATGTACATAAATACACATACATAATTACACGTACATAATTACATGTACATAAATACACGTACATAATTACACGTACATAATTACACGTACATAACTGCAGCAAAATTATCCAAGATTTGAGATGACAATGCACATTGTATCAAATTTCTTTCAAACCATTAATAATCAATGCAAACCGATCAAATTCCAATAATTATGTGCAATCATAGTAATCAATTCATTCACCCAGTGAACTCACACTGAGAAGAGAATAGCACAGTTTATCATTATAATAGCACAAACTGCTCCACAATTACAGGAGGTAGTCAGTGTGACTGCTTGTATGTACCTGTTGTTGTAGTCTGGTAATAAATACAGACGGGTCTGTAGTCCAGTGGTAACACGCTGGACTGGTAATCCAGGGATCGTAGGTTCGATCCCCCATCTGACCCTAATAAAATTAACAGTCTTTCATGTGGGACATTAAACTGAGTTCTCGTGTCGGTGTTGTACACTGTGCACGTAAAAGAACCAGAGGAGATTATGGAATGGGTTTCTATCTGTATCATTGCACTATCCTCCAAAAATCTAAAATGACTAATCTCTTCAGGAGGCATTGCTCATATGGGCAACCTGTAGCGACGATAAATAAACGTAAAACACACCATTTTATATTGAAGACATTACATTACGTTCTCCCTAGCTATTCGATGACTGTCCCAAACATTGCACTACACCCCAGGATCAGGATACGACGGATTTGAACTCGCCATTTTGATGTGAAATGTTCCACGATTTAAACTTTCAAAAACATCATAAAGTATGGCTGACAGAACGCAGAGGACTGTTCATTTCTAATATAACTGCACAAAGTTACGGTTTGGTGAAAAAAGTAGAGATTTGAATTTGACTTTTTATTGTGCAAAATGTATGTGACCTCCAAGTTGACAACCCAACTCTTCGTCCAATTTGGTTCAATTCTTACACGGCATTCAATGTTTAATTGTCATGCTATAACATAAATTCAATTGCATTAAATATATCTGCTGCAGTCCGAGGTCGTGTTTTCCAAATTTTAATACCATAATAATATATTATTGAAAAATGAAAATATAGACAATAATCACAATATTAACAGTCTTTCAGTTGGGACTTTAAACCATGATCTTGTGTCGGTGCTTTACACCGTGCACATAAAAGAACCAGAGGAGACTCTGGAATGGGTCTCTGTCTGTGCGTCGCTATGGGCAACCAGCAGCTACGATAAATAAACAAAATAAAAAAATGTCACAGTTTTTATTAGAAAGTACGTAGAATTTACATTTCTTTGAAATTACAGTCAAACCTGCGTTAGTGGTCACCTCCTTTAAGCAGCCAACCTGTATTAAGCAGTCAGTTTCCAGATTCCCAATCGGTTTTTTAAATTATAGTTATACATTTGACCTCTATTAAGCAGTCACCTGTGCTAGGCAGCCACTTTCTCCGACTCCCTTGGCTGGCTGCTTAAGACAGGTTTGACTGTACTTTAAATATAAGAGATATTATTCCAATACAACATGAGGCTTCAATATGCATAGTTCAAAGGTCAAGTGGCACTTTAGTTAATATGCTTAAAAAGGGAAATAAATTTAGTACAAGTTACAATTTGATTAGTTAGTTTAAACATTATTTATTTCAGTATTTGTACATGACATCATGTAATGAACAATTTGCATATAATTTAACAGCAGTAGACTGAAAGGGCTTAGAACGAAAGAAAACATATATACCGTAGTTCTTCTCCCTATCAATTGATTGATATACAATAGGCAGGAGAATAATATATATATATATAACAATGAAAATACCTGAAATCTATTCTAGGTATATGCCAAAGAATTTCAGAAGTTATTGTATTAGTGAGTCAATAGTTTTGGATGTAAAAAAGAAAATGGTTAATATTTAAAGGAATATTTGAAGAAAGTTCAAGAACATGAGCTATATAGTTCTTCTCCCTAATGATTAATTACAGTAATTACAGTTATAGCGTATGAAATTGCAATGCTACATTAGTATTTGGTATGCTTACAAAAGCATATATGGGCCTTTAAAGTTGTAAAATTTTACTGACTAATTAATGCACATCTTCATTTGGTTAATTAAGGCTTGAATGAGAAAATAGTAAATGTATTCTTTAAGTTGACCTAGTGACATATGGTTTGTAAATAATTGTCACCAATGTCAACAACATTAACAACCTCACATTTATATTGAAGGTGCTGTTGAAATTGTTTTAAATTTAAGAGTAAATTACGTTTTCCCTTTTCCTAAAAAGGGAACATTAAAATTGTTATCAGTCCTGGTACCCATACGGTTTCCACCTTGACCTACCGCCGACCCCTTTCAACGGTCATTTAATCTTCAAAAGCCATATTCAGAGCAGAAAATTGCCCTTCTAGTATTAATTATAGTGTCCAATTCAAGGTTCAATTCTATAAACAGGACACTGCCTAAAGTTCAGGTAGTGGTGCAGGTTACATATCTTAATACACAGTCATGCAGTATACAAGTCATGTACCCTTAAACCCTTAAAATACTGAATACATTGGATGGACTGTGCAAACAACATAGATCCAGAACAGCCTCAGTCTGATCAGGATCTATGTTGTTTGCTATTCAGTCAAGTGTTCCAGCTCCACTATATAGCAAACAGCATAATTATAGAGCCTGATGAGACGTTCTGTGTCACTTGATCTGGCTCTAAGCTGTTTGCAAAAGCAACTTTAGTTGTTGTTTAAAACACTGTTGTGACGTCATACCTTTGTACTTGCAGTCCATTATTATTAATATTGGACTGGTGGCAAAAGGCCAGAGTATTATATTAAATACTACGCGTACATGTATGAAATTAACAATTTTAATTATTAGAATCTTGTTGTGTGTTTTAAGTAAGATATAAGCCAAGTTAACCCTTTCAACACCAAGTAACTCACATGGATTGGTCCATGATATATTTAGACCAATAAATTAATCAGAAAATTACATTTGGACCAGTTCATTTATCAAAATGGGTAATTTTGTCTTAAAATAGTAATATTACTGGCAAAAAGTGCAGATCCTGATGAGACGGCTCGTCACGAGCCGGCTCATCTGGATCTACACTTTTTGTAAGCCTATTTAGAGGTCTGTGGTGTTGAAAGGGTTAAACGGGTCCAATATGTAAAATATTGGTATGGTCTTCGGTGCTACGCGCCTCACACAAGTCAATATTTTACATATTGGATCGTTTTCTGCTTATATCATATACATATATATAAGCAAGCAAAGGGTTAATATAGTAACTGTTACTGTATTTATTTTCATAGTCGTAACTCGAACATAATTATATTACAATTCTTTTGTATAATTGGAATTGGTTAGTTTTAATGGATTTTACCCACAAATAGTCAAGTGTAAATGAGGCTACATTTAATTGTGTAACATGCTTCAAATGAGGATACATTTAATTGTGTAACATGCTTCAAATGAGGCTATATTTAATTGTGTAACATGCCTCAAATGAGGATAATTTAATTGTGTAACATGCTTCAAATGAGGCTACATTTAATTGTGTAACATGCCTCAAATGAGGCTATATTTAATTGTGTAACATACTTCAAATGAGGCTACATTTAATTGTACAGGGATGATAGTCAAGTGTAAATGAGGCTACATTTAATTGTGTAACATGCCTCAAATGAGGCTATATTTAATTGTGTAACATGCTTCAAATGAGGCTACATTTAATTGTGTAACATGCCTCAAATGAGGCTACATTTAATTGTGTAACATGCTTCAAATGAGGCTACATTTAATTGTGTAACATGCTTCAAATGAGGCTACATTTAATTGTGTAACATGCTTCAAATGAGGCTACATTTAATTATGCAACATGCTTCAAATGAGGCTACATTTAATTGTGTAACATGCCTCAAATGAGGCTACATTTAATTGTGTAAATGCCTCAAATGAGGCTACATTTAATTGTGTAACATGCTTCAAATGAGGCTACATTTAATTGTGTAACATGCCTCAAATGAGGCTATATTTAATTGTGTAACATGCTTCAAATGAGGCTACATTTAATTGTACAGGGATGATAGTCAAGTGTAAATGAGGCTACATTTAATTGTGTAACATGCTTCAAATGAGGCTACATTTAATTGTGTAACATGCTTCAAATGAGGCTACATTTAATTGTGTAACATGCCTCAAATGAGGCTACATTTAATTATGTAACATGCTTCAAATGAGGCTACATTTAATTGTGTAACATGCTTCAAATGAGGCTACATTTAATTGTGTAACATGCCTTATTTATGTCCTTTTTGTCCTAATATATTTTATTATTTAAATATAAAATCCTCCCCTCCCCACAAGGGACTTTTCCTTCTCCATTTGATATAAATATTTTAAATGCTCCTCCTCCCCCACACCGCACTGTCCTCTCTTAGTTCATACAAATTTATCTTAGCTTGATTGTGAAACAAGTTCTTACAACTTATATTAATCACTCTCGACACCTCATTCCTGATTGATTCCATCGCCAGGAGGGAGAGAGACGAGGCATGTGGAATTTAAATGCCTTGCCTAAGAGCACAATCGTACCTGCTCCAGCGGGGACTCGAACTCCAGGCCTCTCTTGAGCTCTGTGAAACTAGTTCACATTATTTATAATTAGTTTATACAAATTTATTTTAGCTCGATTACGAAACAAGTTCTTTCAACTTATATTAATCACTCTCGAGACCTCATTCCTGATGGAATCCATCGCCATATTTATAATTATTATACCATATGTCTAAAACTTCGCAATTTGAAATTTGATTAGACATATTAAAGTTAAAACTAACTTGAGCTGTAACAGTATTTAAAATTTCCGAGTTATTTTTTTCCTCTCAATTCTTAACTTATACCACATGTCTACATCCCCGCAAGGGGTTCGACATTAGCGGAAGATAGATATACCGGTATATTAGATCTATTGAATTTTCATTATTGCAAATGCCATTTATCAAACAAATATTTCAAACTGAACGATTGGTCCATTCATGGATTGCTGCAGGTTGACTTATAATAAAATCAAGTGATTGATTTATTCTCCACGACTCGAGTAATTGTGAATGTTTCGTGATAAAACTTGTCATACTATCAATCGGCTATTCTTAAATTTGTCTAACAAGACACTTCATCGATACAACGGTTTTATGATACAGTCTCTTTATTTAAATCTAATCACATTAAACCAAAGTAAATATAGTAAATACTGTGTCAACATTTTCAGAATTTTACTCCAGTTCGAAAACCAAATAAATTTTTAAAAAATATAGAATCTAGATCCAAAAAATACAATACCATCTCTTCTAAAGATGCTGTGTCCAACTTTAGGTATTTTTCCATCTTGTTCCCTTTTTCATATCTTTTGTGTCCACTATTAGCCCATGTATTGTTTTATCCAATATAGGTCATCCTACACGTCTGTCAGTGCAGTACATTAATTCAATCACGAACATTGCTATTTGAGGTTATAATCCAGTAAATTCCGCCATTGTATTCTACCTGTATAGTCCTGATGCTGTATCGGCTGCTTGATTTATCACATGGGACATTTGGACCATTCCATTTACAAGAAAAGGGAAATCAGTAGCAGGGTTGTTTTCCCTCAAAATTGTGAATGAGTAATAAATAACAAATTTTATTTACTGAATTCTGTCACAATGTGTTGCTATGTATTTATTAGTATATAATAGTTTTGACTACGGCAGACGTGTACATGAAAATGGAAACTTGCACTAAATAAAATAATCAACATACAGCTGCCCTCCCTTTGGTAATTTTGAGACATCACTAGGCGGTACATCAAGAGATAGTTTGTCAATTTATTCATAGTTTATATGATTGTGCTCTAAGATATATGACTATGATATCATTATAAAAGTGTACTTACTTATAAATCATAACGTAAATATTTGATTAATCAAGATTTAAGCCTTTATTTTGATCAGTTTCGTGTTTCTACAACATGCAGTTCAATTTATATTCTTGGTTTAGTTTCAACTTTATTTATTTTACAACGATTGCGAAGCAAGTTTTAACAATTTATATTAATCACTCTCGTTGGCGCAGATGAAAGCGTAAATGTGGTAATTTGTGTGGGAGGAAACTGGAGTACCCGGAGAAAACCCACCTGTCCGATCTGGCGACCACCGTACCATCTCATATACTTCCCTGTCCGAGGATCGAAACCGGGTTGCATTGGTGAAAAGCAAGAGCGCTTACCACTGCGCTAATCGGGGGAGGGAGGGACCGAGGCATGTTTTTCCTGTACAGGCTAATAGCTGACCTAAGCGGTTAACAATCACTAAACCATGTGTTTGAGATGCCTTGTTCAAGGACCCTACATACATGGTGTGACCGAGTATCAAACCCAGGACCTCTCAATTCCAAATCCGACGCTCTGCCACTAGACGCCACACCTATTGTCGGGTAATTGTGCTTAAAGTCACCGCTCTACCACTAGATGCCACACAAATTGCCGGGTAATTGTGCTTAAAGTCACCGCTCTACCACTAGATGCCACACAAATTGCCGGGTAATTGTGCTTAAAGTCACCGCTCTACCACTAGACGCCACACAAATTGCCGGGTAATTGTGCTTAAAGTCACCGCTCTGCCACTAGACGCCACACAAATTGCCGGGTAATTGTGCTTAAAGTCACCGCTCTGCCACTAGACGCCACACAAATTGCCAGGTAGTTGTGCTTAAAGTCACCGCTCTGCCACTAGACGCCACACAAATTGCCGGGTAATTGTGCTTAAAGTCACTTTGTGTATACATGTATGTTGCTTCCATTTCTCAATAAAAAACTACTCATTTTTTAAGGTAAGAAATAATATTTGTCTTTCAATTGTTCGGAGAGCCAGAATTAACCACTTAGGTCCACGACCTGCATTGTAACAATGTTACTCACAATATTTGACAAACATTCTTAGTTTATACAAATTTATTTTAGCTCGATTGTGAAACAAGTTCTTACAACTTATATTAATCACTCCCGAGACCTCATTCATGATGGAATCCATCGCAACGAGGGAGAGAGAACAGGCAACGTGGAATTTAAATGCCTTGCCTAAGGGCACAATCATAATGGCTCCAGTGGGGGCTTGAACTCCGGACCTTTCGCACCTGAAGCGAACGCGCATCCACTGCACTATCACGACTTCCACAAACATTCTAACCACGGTTCAAACAAATTAATTGTTTATAGTTGTCTCACGATTTACTATTTGGCAATATTTGTATCATTAAGCTTGTGTGAATAAGTCATTTGAATGTTCCCTTTATAATGACCTATGTTTACCTTCAACTCTTTAGTTTATACAAATTTATTTTAGCTCGATTGCGAAACAAGTTCTTATAACTTATATTAATCACTCTCGAGACCTCATTCCTGATGGAATCCATCACCACGAGGGAGAGAGAAGAGGCAACGTGGAATTTAAATGGATTGCCTAAGGGCACAATCGTGACGACTCCAGCGGGGCTCGAACTCCAGACCTTCAACTCTTTGCATGCTACGAGTGGTGAAAATAACAACCAAATATATATATACATCATGGAATTTCATTACATATCGTCATAGCACAATTCCTATGAAATTCCACGACATATTGGCAGAGTTTTTAGCTAGAAATAAAAAAAACACATTAATAAATTGTCGTCTGCTACAATTATCCAAGCTATTTACAGCCTATATTTTAACCAGCATGCAAAGAACTAAGCTGATTGGTTGGTTCAAGGTTGATACCGGTTATGGCTACATTCCTACATTTGGTTCAGAAGATTATGTTATATTTCGGGTTTTACACCTGCATCAGCACCATTTTGGGCTATATCGCCGGCGGGCAGTTTACCTAACAACACCTTTCCTGGGCAGGCTCCAGCAGTTAACCAGTACTTGGGTGCACCAACCTCTGTAAGAAACTGCCAACTTTTTCATATAAATGAGACACGGTCTGAGCGGGGCTCGAACCCGTGACCATCAGTGATGATAGGTTATAGTGGTATACAAGTCAGCGACCTTAACCACTCGACCACAGAGGCGGACATTGGTTCAGAAGAAGTTGCTTACAGGTTTCCCAAAGTTGACCTAGTGTTTGACAAAAGTGACTCCCCTCCCCATTTGAACAAACGTGGTAGAGTGCGATACAAGACTGTTACAAGGTAGGGAAACATTCATACCATTAGTTTGAGTGAAAAATTCATTTGCAATGAGATATATCAGTGAGTTACTGCCCCTGAATACTCCCTACCAGTAGATAGGTCATATCAAGTGTTTTCCTCTGTTTTTATCGTTGCTTCCTTAGCACAACATGCTAGCAATTTTATTCCGCTATCGGTTCTTATGATAATTAAATTACTAGATCTCGACAGTATTATCAATGGGTACTTATTTGTAAAAGAATGTTTATCAGTTAATTAACACGTGTTTGATAAAATCACATTTATCATACCGCAACATCTGGTTAGGGAACAACAGTAAAAACAAAGGATTCCAACTAAAGGGACCTATTTACATTTTAGGATAAATCAGAATTTATCTGCCAAGGGAGGTAATAGAAAATTATTAGCAGATGGTGGGCGCAGGGTGATCCTCTAAAATATCCTAGCTGACCGTTTTGTTGTATAAATAGTCTTGGTTTACTAATGCATGTGATGTAATGCATCTCGACCAATTCTCTCATTAGTGGAAGCCTTGATAGCGCAGTGGATGCGCGTTCGCTTCAGGTGTGAAAGGTCCGGAGTTCAAGCCCCGCTGGAGCCGTTACGATTGTGCCCTTAGGAAAGGCATTTAAATTCCACGTTGCCTCTTCTCTCTCCCTCGTGGCAATGGATTCCATCAGGAATAAGGTCTCGAGTGATTAAAATAAGTTGTAAGAACTTGTTTCGCAATCGAGCTAAAATAAATTTGTATAAACTATTTATCTCTCATTTACACAAGTCTTCTAATTTAACCCTTTGCACGCTAGCAGCAGATAAAATCACTTTTGCTAACAGCATAGAGCCAGATCTGATGTGCTGTCTGATCAGGCTCTATGCTGTTTGCTATTCAGATAATGGAGCTACAACACTTGCTGAATAGCAAACAACACAGAGGTACTACGCCACAGCTGATCTGGATCTATGTTGTTTGCAAATGTGATTTTATTTACTCAGCAGGCAAAGGGTTACTGGTAAGAACTGACGGAAGTTTCTGAAACAGCCAAATTTGAAAAAAGATGACAATTTGTCAAGTCTGGACAATCTTGTTTGTTGTTAAAAAATAGTGGAGTTTTGGTTGCCTCCCATTATATATAGTGAATAAACGAATACTGGTCAACAGGAAATCTTCTCTCCACTGAAAGTTCTTCACTGCCCCGGCTAAAGTCTAGGAAATATTCCCCCCTTCCACTTGCTAGACATTCTACCCCACATCCCAGTACATCTATACATGTATGTATACAGTGTGGGGATGGGTATATAGTGTGGGATGGGTATATAGTGTGGGGATGGGTATATAGTGTGGGATGGGTATATAGTGTGGGATGGGTATATAGTGTGGGATGGGTATATAGTGTGGGATAGGTATATAGTGTGGGGATGGGTATATAGTGTGGGGATGGGTATAGTGTGGGGATGGGTATAGTGTGGGGATGGGTATTAGTGTGTGGTGGGTATATAGTGTGGGATGGGGTATATAGTGTGTGGATAGGTATATAGTGTGGGGATGGGTATATAGTGTGGGGATGGTATATAGTGTGGGTATGGGTATATAGTGTGGGGTATGGGTATAATGTGGGTATGGGTTATAGTGTGGGGATAGGTATATAGTATGGGGATGGTATATATTGTGGGTATGGGTATATAGTATGGGATGGTATATAGTGTGGGTGGGTATATAGTGTGGGGTGGGTATATAGTATGGGGATGGGTATATAGTGTGGGATGGTATATAGTGTGGGGATAGGTATATAGTGTGTGGATGGGTATATAGTGTGGGGATGTGTAGATAGTGTGGGGATGGGTATATATTTTGGGGGTGGTTATATAGTGTGGGGATGGGTATATAGTGTGGGGATGGGTATATAGTGTGGGGATGGTATATAGTGTGGGATGGGTATATAGTGTGGGGATGGGTATATAGTGTGTGGATAGGTATATAGTGTGGGGATGGGTATATAGTGTGGGGATGGGTATATAGTGTGGGGATGGGTATATAGTGTGGGGATGGGTATATAGTGTGGGGATGGGTATATAGTGTGGGGATGGGTATATAGTGTGGGGATGGGTATATAGTGTGGGGATGGGTATATAGTGTGGGATGGGTATATAGGTGGGTGGGATATAGTGGGGGATGGGTATATGTGTGGGGGTATATAGTGTGGGGAGGGGTATATGTGTGGGTGGGTATATGTGTGGGGATGGGTATATGTGTGGGATGGGTATATAGTGTGGGGATGGGTATATAGTGTGGGGATGGGTATATAGTGTGGGGATGGGTATATAGTGTTGGTGGGTTATAGTTGGGTATGGGTATATTGTGGGTGGGTATGGGTATATAGTGTGGGGATGGGTATATGTGTGGGTATGGGTATATAGTGGTGGGATGGGTATATAGTGTGGGGATGGTTATAGTGTGGGGATGGGTATATAGTGTGGATGGGTATTGTGTGGATGGGTATATAGTGTGGGGATGGGTATGGGTATATAGTGGTGTATTAGTGGTGGGGATGGGTATATAGTGTGGGGATGGGTAATGGGGGCTGGGTATATAGTGTGGGGTGGGTATATAGTGTGGGGTGGGTATATAGTGTGGGGATGGGGTATATAGTGTGGGGATGGGTATATAGTGTGTGGATAGGTATATAGTTTGGGGGTGGGTATATAGTATGGGGATGGGTATATAGTATGGGGATGGGTATATAGTGTGGGGATGGGTATATAGTGTGGGGATGGGTATATAGTGTGGGGATAGGTATATAGTGTGTGGATGGGTATATAGTGTGGGGATGTGTAGATAGTGTGGGGATGGGTATATATTTTGGGGGTGGGTATATAGTGTGGGGATGGGTATATAGTGTGGGTTGGGTATATAGTGTGGGGATGGGTATATAGTGTGGGGATGGGTATGGTATATAGTGTGGGTATGGGTATATAGTGTGGGGATGGGTATATAGTGTGGGTATGGGTATATAGTGGGGGATGGGTATATAGTGGGGCGATGGGTATATAGTGTGGGGATGGGTATATAGGTGGGATGGGTATATAGTGTGGGGATGGGTATATAGTGTGGGGATGTGTATATAGTGTGGGGATGGGTATATATTGTGGGGATGGGTATATAGTGTGGGGATGGGTATATAGTGTGGGGATGGGTATATAGTGTGGGATGGGTATATAGTGTGGGGATGGGTATATAGTGTGGGGATGGGTATATAGTGTGTGGATGGGTATATAGTGTGTGGATGGGTATATAGTGTGGGGATGGGTATATAGTGATGGGTATTGTGGGGGGGTATATAGTGTGGGGTGGGTATATAGTGTGGGATGGGTATATAGTGTGGGGTATGGGTATATAGTGGGGTATGGGTATATAGTGTGGGGATGGGTATATAGTGTGGGGATGGGTATATAGTGTGGGGATGGGTATATAGTGTGGGGATGGGTATATAGTGTGGGATGGGTATAGTGTGGGGATGGGTATATAGTGTGGGGATGGGTATGGGTATATAGTGTGGGGATGGGTATATAGTGTGGGGATGGGTATATAGTGTGGGGATGGGTATATAGTGTGGGGATGGGTATATAGTGTGGGGATGGGTATATAGTGTGGGGATGGGTATATAGTGTGGGGGGGTATATGTGGGGATGGGTATATAGTGTGGTATGGGTATATAGTGTGGGGATGGGTATATAGTGGGGGAGGGTATATAGTGTGGGGTGGGTATATAGTGTGGGATGGGTATATAGTGTGGGATGGGTATATAGTGGGGGTGGGTATATAGTGTGGGGATGGGTATATAGTGTGGGGATGGGTATATAGTGTGGGGATGGGTATTATATAGTGGGGATGGGTATATAGTTGGGATGGGTATATAGTGTGGGTATGGGTATATAGTGTGGGGATGGGTATATAGTGTGGGGATGGGTATATAGTGTGGGGATGGGTATATAGTGGTTGTGTGGGGATGGGTATATAGTGTGTGATAGGTATATAGTGTGGGGATGGGTATATAGTGTGGGATGGGTATATAGTGTGGGGATGGGTATATAGTGTGGGGATGGGTATATAGTGTGGGGATAGGTATATAGTGTGGGGATGGGTATATAGTGTGGGGATGGGTATATAGTGTGGGGTGGGTATATAGTGTGGGGATGGGTATATAGTGTGGGGTGGGTATATAGTGTGGGGATGGGTATATAGTGTGGGGATGGGTATATAGTGTGTGGATAGGTATATAGTGTGGGGATGGGTATATAGTATGGGGATGGGTATATAGTGTGGGGATGGGTATATAGTATGGGGATGGGTATATAGTGTGGGTATTGGTATATAGTGTGGGGATAGGTATATAGTGTGGGGATGGGTATATAGTGTGGGGATGTGTAGATAGTGTGGGGATGGGTATATATTGGGGTGGGTATATAGTGTGGGGATGGGTATATAGTGTGGGTTGGGTATATAGTGTGGGGATGGGTATATAGTGTGGGGATGGGTATATAGTGTGGGGATGGTATATAGTGTGGGGATGGGTATATAGTGTGGGGTATGGGTATATAGTGTGGGGATGGGTATATAGTGGGTGTGGGGAGGGTATATAGTGGGGTATGGGGTATATAGTGTGGGGATGGGTATATAGTGTGGGATGGGTATATAGTGTGGGAGGGTATAGTGTGGGTGGTATGGGTATATAGTGTGGGGATGGGTATATAGTGTGGGGATGGTAGTGTGGGGATGGGTATATAGTGTGGGGATGGGTATATAGTGTGGGGATGGGTATATAGTGTGGGGATGGGTATATAGTGTGGGGATGGGTATATAGTGTGGGGATGGGTATATAGTGTGGGGATGGGTATATAGTGTGGGGATGGG
>CM026403.1:22949120-22996784 GCA_014843695.1 Archivesica marissinica
TGGAATAATAGACTGGTAATTTGGGTAATATAATGTGTAGAATGACAGACTGGTAATTTGGGTCATATACTGTCTGGAATAATAGACTGGTAATTTGGGTCATATAATGTGTGGAATGATAGACTGGTAATTTGGGTCATATACTGTCTGGAATAATAGACTGGTAATTTGGGTCATATAATGTGTGGAATGACAGACTGGTAATTTGGGTCATATACTGTCTGGAATAATAGACTGGTAATTTGGGTCATATAATGTGTGGAATGACAGACTGGTAATTTGGGTCATATACTGTCTGGAATAATAGACTGGTAATTTGGGTCATATAATGTGTGGAATGATAGACTGGTAATTTGGGTCATATACTGTCTGGAATAATAGACTGGTAATTTGGGTCATATAATGTGTGGAATAATAGACTGGTAATTTGGGTCATATAATGTGTGGAATGATAGACTGGTAATTTGGGTCATATACTGTCTGGAATAATAGACTGGTAATTTGGGTCATATAATGTGTGGAATGACAGACTGGTAATTTGGGTCATATACTGTCTGGAATAATAGACTGGTAATTTGGGTCATATAATGTGTGGAATGACAGACTGGTAATTTGGGTCATATACTGTCTGGAATAATAGACTGGTAATTTGGGTCATATAATGTGTGGAATGATAGACTGGTAATTTGGGTCATATACTGTCTGGAATAATAGACTGGTAATTTGGGTCATATAATGTGTGGAATGATAGACTGGTAATTTGGGTCATATACTGTCTGGAATAATAGACTGGTAATTTGGGTCATATAATGTGTGGAATGATAGACTGGTAATTTGGGTCATATACTGTCTGGAATAATAGACTGGTAATTTGGGTCATATAATGTGTGGAATGATAGACTGGTAATTTGGGTCATATACTGTCTGGAATAATAGACTGGTAATTTGGGTCATATAATGTGTGGAATGATAGACTGGTAATTTGGGTCATATACTGTCTGGAATAATAGACTGGTAATTTGGGTCATATAATGTGTGGAATGATAGACTGGTAATTTGGGTCATATACTGTCTGGAATAATAGACTGGTAATTTGGGTCATATAATGTGTGGAATGATAGACTGGTAATTTGGGTCATATACTGTCTGGAATAATAGACTGGTAATTTGGGTCATATAATGTGTGGAATGATAGACTGGTAATTTGGGTCATATACTGTCTGGAATAATAGACTGGTAATTTGGGTCATATAATGTGTGGAATGATAGACTGGTAATTTGGGTCATATACTGTCTGGAATAATAGACTGGTAATTTGGGTAATATAATGTGTGGAATGATAGACTGGTAATTTGGGTCATATACTGTCTGGAATAATAGACTGGTAATTTGGGTCATATAATGTGTGGAATGATAGACTGGTAATTTGGGTCATATACTGTCCGGAATATTTGGGTCATATAATGTGTGGAATGATAGACTGGTAATTTGGGTCATATACTGTCTGGAATAATAGACTGGTAATTTGGGTCATATAATGTGTGGTATGATAGACTGGTAATTTGGGTCATATACTGTCTGGAATAATAGACTGGTAATTTGGGTCATATAATGTGTGGTATGATAGACTGGTAATTTGGGTCATATACTGTCTGGAATAATAGACTGGTAATTTGGGTCATATAATGTGTGGAATGATAGACTGGTAATTTGGGTCATATACTGTCTGGAATAATAGACTGGTAATTTGGGTCATATACTGTCTGGAATAATAGACTGGTAATTTGGGTCATATAATGTGTGGAATGATAGACTGGTAATTTGGGTCATATACTGTCTGGAATAATAGACTGGTAATTTGGGTCATATACTGTCTGGAATAATAGACTGGTAATTTGGGTCATATAATGTGTGGAATGATAGACTGGTAATTTGGGTCATATACTGTCTGGAATAATAGACTGGTAATTTGGGTCATATAATGTGTGGAATGACAGACTGGTAATTTGGGTCATATAATGTCTGGAATGACAGACTGGTAATTTGGGTCATACAATGTCTGGAATGATAAGACTGGATTTGGTGTCTACGGATTATCGGCAGCTATTGTCAGCAATTTAAAGCCCTGATTGTTATGGATGCATGTTGCATGCTCATGAAACAGTGGCTCAGAAACGGGCATCTCGAAGTGACCAGTGAATTCTGAAGAGTGCAGCATAATGGCTGAAGTGGTGATGTTTATGTTTTTACTAGTGCACCAACATAGTACCGACCAGATGACAGTCAGCATAGCATACTCTCTCTCCCTGTCCCCTTCCAATAGGATCATTGTCTTTGCACGCTAGCGGAGAACATAGCAGACAAATATCTTATGCAATTTCATTAGAAATGTGTTGTTATTCTAATGAAATTCCACGACATATTTCCAGAGTTTTCATTTACACATAAGAAAAACACATTAATGAATTGTCGTCTGCTACAGTTATTTGAACTATTTATAGCCTTTATTTTACCCAGCATACAAATAATTAACAAACTTACATATAAATGAGATCATATAAAATAATAACAGATGGATCTGTAGTCCAGTGGTTAACATGTTGGACTGTGGTACCGGTAATCCAGGGATCGCCCTCTGGTTCGATCTCCCATCTAACCCTAATAAAATTAACAGTATTTCTGAGTTTCTGATGGGACGTTAAACCGAGGTCTTTACACCGTGCATGTAAAAGAACAAGACGAAACTCTGGAATGGGTCTCTGTCTGTGTATCATTGCACTATCCTCCAAAAATCTAAAATGACTAATTTCTTCAGGAGGCGTCGCTCATATGGGCAACGGGTAGTGACGATAAATAAACGTAAAACAAACACACACAATAATGACTTGATTCTAAAACTGCGAGTTTATTCAGTTACTCTCAGGCAAAAATCGGAAACTGAGATGTATGTTTTGAAACAATAACAGGAAATAAATCGGAGATAATTTGCAATACCAGGTTGCATAGAGTGTACCACCCTCATTTTAGATGAAATAATACTTTACAATTATAATTCCAAACATATTTTCTCAGCTAGTTATTTCCGGAGATGGTTTGTTTTACAAGGATTTATTATAAATATTGTGGGATACATCCTGACAGACAAATTATTGACAGATTCTTGGAAACAAGCTCCATGTTTTATAGGAATAGATAGGATACTGCCAACATTTGATTACAATACAACTTTGGTTATTTATGGGGATATGAATAGAGATTAACCCATTCAACCCCAAGTAACTGACATGGGCTGGTCCATGATATTTTTAGACCAATAAATTAATAACAAAATTACCTTTGGACCAGTTCATTTATCAAAATGGGTAATTTTATCTAAAAATAGTAATAATTATTACTGGCAAAAAAGTGCAGATCCTGATGAGACGGCTCGTCACGAGCCGGCTCATCTGGATCTACACTTTTCATAAGCCTATTTAGAGGCCTGTGGTGTTGAAAGGGTTAATTACTAGTTCACTGTTGTTTTGACTCTGCTTGTATAATACCATGGTGCGGTGTGAACATGTATGAGCTTGAGCCCCGCTGGAGCCGTTACGATTGTGCCCTTAGGCAAGGCATTTAAATTCCACATGCCTCTTCTCTCTCCCTCGTGGCGATGGATTCCATCAGGAATGAGGTCTCAAGAGTGATTTATATAAGTTGAAATAACTTGTTTCGCAATCGAGCTAAAATAAATTTGTATAAACTAAACTAATGCATTTAAAGTCCATATGCCACTTCTCTCTCCTTCATGGCGATGGATTCCATCAGGAATGAGGTCTCGAGAGCAATTAATATAAGTTGAAAGAACTTGTTTCGCAGTCGCGCTAAAATAAATTTGTATAAACTAACATGTATATTTCATTATTATATATATAATATATATCATATGCATTATATGCATTTTTCAATTGATCTGGACATGGAATTTTATTATACATTTGCTATTTACAACCAAGTGGGGATTCAAGCCTGCAGCCTTTGCGCTAGACACGGATGCTCCACAGATGTTAACCCATTCAACACCAAGTATCTGACATGGACTGGTGCATAATATATTTAGACCAATAAATTAATCAGAAAATTACATTTGGACCAGTTCATTTATCAAAATGGGTAATTTTGTCTAAATAATTTGATTGATTCTGAGATATTTCGGACAGAAACTGTTGATCAACTTAGAGTTAAATAATGAATAAAACTGGAGAATTTAACCCTTTCAACACTACATACCTCTATTATAGGCTCACAAAAAGTGTAGATCCAGTTGAGCCGTCTCATCAGGATCTGCACTTTTTGCCAGTAATACTATTAGAGGAACCTAATGGAAAAAATATTTCGAGCAAACAGCTCATGTTTGACTAAACCTGGTATGGTAGAACATAATCATTCTCAGACTGCTACACTATCATCAGTTCTGAGGATAACTTTAACTCTTTGCATGCTGGGGGGTAAAATAAATGCTATAAATAGTTCAAATAGTAGTGTATTGGTACAACTCAACACAACAAATTAATAAGTTTAAAATAACTTTGAATGAGAAATTTGAAATAAATCTGATATAATTATGATATAACTTCTATTTATACAGATATACAGTATCCCTTGTATGGTGATAAGTGACAACGTAAGATATGATATCAAATCTATATATAAATAGCATTATTTTCCAGAGCTTGGAACACAGGACTAGGGTGGTACATGTCGAAATTTAGGTGAACTGCACTTATTAACTACAGCACAAAAATATCTGTACACCCAGATTGTACAGGTTTATATATGCAAACATGTGTAATTATAAGCCAATACTATGGCACAAGATATAATATTTATCTAAGTGTGCAATGAAAAACTCGGGTTAGGGTAGGACAGAACATGTTTATATGTTTATGTCAGTGTTAGGGTAGGACAGAACATGTTTATGTCAGTGTTAGGGTAGGACAGAACATGTTTATGTCAGTGTTAGGGTAGGACAGAACATGTTTATGTCAGTGTTAGGGTAGGACAGAACATGTTTATGTCAGTGTTAGGGTAGGACAGAAATGTTTATGTCAGTGTTAGGGTAGGACAGAACATGTTTATGTCAGTGTTAGGGTAGGACAGAACATGTTTATGTCAGTGTTAGGGTAGGACAGAACATGTTTAGTCAGTGTTAGGGTAGGACAGAACATGTTTACGTCAGTGTCAGGGTAGGACAGAACATGTTTACGTCAGTGTCAGGGTAGGACAGACATGTTTACGTCAGTGTTAGGGTAGGACAGAACATGTTTACGTCAGTGTTAGGGTAGGACAGAACGTGTTTACGTCAGTGTTAGGGTAGGACAGAACGTGTTTACGTCAGTGTTAGGGTAGGACAGAACATGTTTATGTCAGTGTTAGGGTAGGACAGAATGCGTTTATGTCAGTGTTAGGGTAGGACAGAACTGTTTATGTCAGTGTTAGGGTAGGACAGAACATGTTTATGTCAGTGTTAGGGTAGGACAGAACATGTTTATGTCAGTGTTAGGGTAGGACAGAACATGTTTATGTCAGTGTTAGGGTAGGACAGAACATGTTTATGTCAGTGTTAGGGTAGGACAGAATATGTTATGTCAGTGTTAGGGTAGGACAGAACATGTTTACGTCAGTGTCAGGGTTGGACAGAACATGTTTATGTCAGTGTTAGGGTAGGACAGAGCATGTTTATGTCAGTGTTAGGGTAGGACAGAACATGTTTACGTCAGTGTCAGGGTAGGACAGAACATGTTTACGTCAGTGTCAGGGTAGGACAGAACATGTTTACGTCAGTGTTAGGGTAGGACAGAACGTGTTTACGTCAGTGTTAGGGTAGGACAGAATGTGTTTACGTCAGTGTTAGGGTAGGACAGAACGTGTTTATGTCAGTGTTAGGGTAGGACAGAACATGTTTATGTCAGTGTTAGGGTAGGACAGAATGCGTTTATGTCAGTGTTAGGGTAGGACAGAACATGTTTATGTCAGTGTTAGGGTAGGACAGAACATGTTTATGTCAGTGTTAGGGTAGGACAGAACATGTTTATGTCAGTGTTAGGGTAGGACAGAACATGTTTATGTCAGTGTTAGGGTAGGACAGAACATGTTTATGTCAGTGTTAGGGTAGGACAGAACATGTTTATGTCAGTGTTAGGGTAGGACAGAACATGTTTATGTCAGTGTTAGGGTAGGACAGAACATGTTTATGTCAGTGTTAGGGTAGGACAGAACATGTTTATGATTTTAAGTAGTTTATACAAATGTATTTTAGCTCAATTGCGAAACAAGTTCTTACAACTTATATTAATCACTCTCAAGACCTCATTCCTGATGGAATCCATCGTCATGAGGGAGAGAAGAGGCATGTGGAATTTAAATGCCTTGCCTAAGGGCACAATCGTAACGGCTCAAGTGGGGTGCAAACTCCAGGCCTTTCACACCTGAAGAGAACGCGCTACCAATGCCAGCTCATCTGGATCTACACTTTTTGTAAGCCTATTTAGAGGTCTGTGGTGTTGAAAGGGATAATACACTCAATAATATGCGGAGGTTACTGTTTGTTCCCAATATTGGGGAGATATAACATTTTTGCCGGTCAAACAAACGATAATGTAGGGGGGAAAAACACATGTAAAAAATTATATAACAGGTTCCAGGCAGTTTATCAGGGCTCATTCTAGGTCAGAATTTTTGTGACAAGTGAGAAAGCATGCGATTGCGTCCTTAAATTTAATAAATATCAACAAAAATAGGGTTCAAGTTCACAGTATTCAAGTACACATATGACTATTAAATATATTTATATAGAAGGAGTGCCTTCTAATGGGCCAGTGTGTGTTACTGGACAACATTTTGTATGAAAATTATAATTGTTTTTTTAAAAATTCAAATGTTTTGCTTAGGGAGAAGTGGTGGCGAAGTCAGAGTCCCCAGGTCGACCTCTAGAAAGAGCCCTACTGATGAATACCCTTGGTGCATATGCCCTTGTATGCCCCTACCTGGGATGACCTACATTTTATACAAATTTATACACATTTTCTGTCTGGTAACAAGGCATAGTGACTACTACCTACTATAAGCTACATTATTTCACAACACTGTTGTAAGGCAATTCACTGAGTAAACTAGTTACCTATTAGAGCATTACGTATTGTGCGTAATAGATCAAAATGGATTTACAAGTCACTATTATCCCTATAAATAATACATAAAGAAAGCAATGTTTTGATCTACATACGTTTATGTTGTTTGTATGGCTATGATACAGCAAGTGCGAATATATTGACCTAAAACATGACGCAATTTATATTCTTTTATTTGAGTGGTCTACCCGACTGTTAAATCACCTGTGGAGGCACGACCCCAATGTCTATATATATATCACAGAATGATGCAATGTCTATATATCACAGAATGATGCAATGTCTATATATCACAGAATGATGCAATGTATATATTTGATGTCTGTCTGTCTGTCTGTCTGTCTTTCTGTAGACAGGATAACTCAAAAGTTGATAGATGGAATTTGTTGTGGATATATGGAAGGTTGATCTAGGAGGAAGTGGTGGTGAGATTTAGGGAGAAATCGATCAAGTGCGGTCAGGGCGGTCAGGAACACCACCCCAACCAAAACACCAGAAGCATCCACTCCCATGGACTTCTATAATACAGGGCGGTCAGTGAAGCATCCACTCCCATGGACTTCTATAATACAGGGCGGTCAGTGAAGCATCCACTCCCATGGACTTCTATAATACAGGGCGGTCAGTGAAGCATCCACTCCCATGGACTTCTATAATACAGGGCGGTCAGTGAAGCATCCACTCCCATGGACTTCTATAATACAGGGCGGTCAGTGAAGCATCCACTCCCATGGACTTCTATAATACAGGGCGGTCAGTGAAGCATCCACTCCCATGGACTTCTATAATACAGGGCGGTCAGTGAAGCATCCACTCCCATGGACTTCTATAATACAGGGCGGTCAGTGAAGCATCCACTCCCATGGACTTCTATAATACAGGGCGGTCAGTGAAGCATCCACTCCCATGGACTTCTATAATACAGGGCAGTCAGTGAAGCATCCACTCCCATGGACTTCTATAATACAGGGCAGTCAGTGAAGCATCCACTCCCATGGACATCTATAATAAACTACATGCTTATATTATGATACTCTTCATTAATGTTTAATACATAGTTTTTTTCGCATGTATCGCCATTCATTCTATTTCATACTACTTGCGGATTAATTTGGCAAACTTTCCCAACTTTATAAAACAATTGAAAAGCTCAGCAAAATACATACACACTTTGCAGAGGAGAAGAATTACATAAGACTGTCTTTCAATCTTTCTTTATGACTGTAATGTATGCATTGTTCAATATGTATTAGATTGGGAAATAAAATATGTTTAACTAATGACAGATGAATCTCCTATGGTTTGATGGCTCCTCATTTGCTTCAAGCCATATCAATTAACAATTATCAATTATCAATTAACAATACGACACCAATTACAAGTTTGACAATTAAACGATTATTGGTTTTAATTGAGCCTTCAGGGCATGAATAGTGGAAAAACCTTGATGAACTACATTCATTTCTCCATAAATAAGATGTGATAGTGCTAAACTTTTAAGTTTCAAATGTTATATTTCAGTACCTTGTTTTCATTACTATCGAATCTGCATACCGTATTTGCTATTTAGATGATTTCACACCATTGTCCAGTAAGAATTGGTTACTGGGGTGGCGTCCCAACCCACGTAGGCATGATTAGCATCCATTGGTGTCCGTTGGTTGGCACCACCCTTGGGTTTTAATGATGGTCTGGCATTTAACCCTTTCAACCCCACAGGCCTCTAAATAGGCTTATGAAAAGTGTAGATCCAGATGAGCCGGCTCGTGATGAGCCGTCTCATCAGGATCTGCACTTTTTTGCCAGTAATAATTATTACTATTTTTAGATAAAATTACCCATTTTGATAAATGAAGTGGTCCAAAGGTAATTTTCTTATTAATTTATTGGTCTGAAAATATCATGCACCAGTCCGTGTCAGTTACTTGGGGTTGAATGGGTTAATCTATATTGACCCCATAATGTTTAATATGCAGGCTTTATATGTGTAGCTATATTTTAGAACATTATTCTACTGTCATATGGCACACTGCTTCAAGAAATGTGTGATATTTCAGCATTGAATAGTTTCATTTATATTGTCCCCCCTCTTTTTGGCCACATTAGGTAAGCCCTAGATTGTCGTCTCAATTCATACTGGTGATTGACAAGTCATACTGGTGATTGACAAGTCATACTGGTGATTGACAAGTCATACTGGTGATTGACAAGTCATACTGGTGATTGACAAGTCATACTGGTGATTGACAAGTATTATTATTGATTAGATCTACACCAGATGTGGGTTTGGATGATTGTCTGGATATAAGCTTAAACTAGCAACATTGCGTTGAATTTGCTAGCGATTCGTATTAATCATATTATTTATGATTGGTACACGCAAACCCGCCCAAGCCAGTGTGCACAATGTTGTATTCAGCACGTCGTGTTTAGGACTGATCACTGTTGATTAGATATGTCGCCCAAGCCAGTGTGCACAATGTTATATTCAGCACGTCGTGTTTGTGACATCTATCCCGGCTGATCTCACAGCGTACATGTCGTGGTCGGGACACATCTCGCAGCAACAGCGAAGGATACTGGGATCTTCCGCCAGCGACCTTGCGACAAGGGACACACGCTCCAGCACATTTGCTCAAACAGTAGTGCCGCATGTATGGACATGCCCTAGAGCGACCTAGACGACCAGATGTCAACTGCCAGATTTGTTTTATATGCTGCTGTGGGATGACCACCAGTGAGGAGGGTGGTCTTAAGAAAAGCCTATCGAAAGAAGAAACCTTCAGGACTCAACCACGAAGATGCCTCCTCCAGTTGCAACTTTTTACTGACACAACTACCGGAAACTTCAAGACAATCGGTCTACAAGGCACGGGCCTACACACAAATGTAATGTTCTGCGAATGCTGAACCACATGGTGCGTCGGTGGCGAGGGTTAATTAAAGCTCAATCAACATCATAAACATTTATTGTTGGCGACAATGGACGAGAAACCGCTGCATTCTTCGCATAGAAATGCAATTGGTAATAACCCTATGTGAGTAGTCATGTCGTAATTCTTGATAGATAAACCCAATTTCATTTGTGTAGAAAGACACAGTCATATGTATGTATGTATGTTCCTTTAATGTCAAACCCCTCGCGGGGACTTAGATATGTTTTTCTGGGCAGGCTTAGCCGACCTAAGCGATTAACCAGTACTAAGCAATGTGTGTGAGGTGCCTTGCTCAATGACACTACATACGTGGCCTGACCGAGTATCGAACCCGGGACCGATCGATTCCAAATCCGATAATACAGTCATAAAAACGTAAACACATGCCGACTCTTGCAGCAAATGCCAATACAATTTTGAAGATTTGCTTAGTTCATAGTTTGCAAATGGCGTTCAATTCAAATGGCGTTATGACTACTAGGATTTGTAGCATGTTCAATTAATAGTCACCAGATACAATAAGGAAATACTTGGTTTTATTTGGCAAACCACAATATTTATTTTACTGAATGTCCTATATAACTCTTATTGTTTCAGGAGTGGTCTTCAGGGCCGTAGCCAGAATCTGAAAATAACCGAGGCGACGCCCCCCCGCCCAAATTATTTTGTGGATGCTTGTCTGTGTATTGTGAAGGCAGTTTTATCAGAGTTTTCCTATACCTGTCGTTACTCAAGTTGCCAAATTCTAACCGAGGCAAATTTGCCTCAGTGTGGCTACAGGCCTGGGTTTTGTTCACAAATTACTATTAACCTTCGGCAAGGTCAGAAATATACCACATCTGGCCAAATATATTTAAAATAGATTCTAAATTATTTGCAGCAACTCTGCATTACACTAGCCACATTGCGAGGTATGTGATCTATCTATATATGTGTCAACAAGTCACATTTAACCAGTGTGATTGACAGGTCATAATGTCTATTTGCTCACATATTTCAATAGATTAAGATCATATATAAACATAATTAGACTATGATGTTTTGATGAACACACCTAATCATCCACACATTTTACTGTAATCACAAAAGTTTATATATAGCTTATAGCGTAACTTATTAACAGTTGGAAGCCATGGCTCTGGAGTTGTTACTACAAACTTTCACCTTAACTAACGGCTCTATATGTGGGTTTTACGTTTATTTATCGTCGCTACCGGTTGCCCATATGAGCGACGCCTCCTGAAGAGATTAGTAATTTTAAAGGATAGTGCATGATACAGACAGAGACCCATTCCAGAGTCTCCTCTGGTTCTTTTACGTGCACGGTATAAAGCACCGACACGAGACCTCGGTTTGACGTCCCACTATTGTTGGCTATTATATAGCTGGGAGTTGTGCTCTATATAGCTGGGAGTTGTGCTCTATATAGCTGGGAGTTGTGCTCTATATAGCTGGGAGTTGGCTACTATATAGCTGGGAGTTGGCTACTATATAGCTGGGAGTTGGCTACTATATAGCTGGGAGTTGGCTACTATATAGCTGGGAGTTGTGCTCTATATAGCTGGGAGTTGGCTACTATATAGCTGGGAGTTGGCTACTATATAGCTGGGAGTTGTGCTCTATATAGCTGGGAGTTGGCTATTATATAGCTGGGAGTTGGCTACTATATAGCTGGGAGTTGTGCTCTATACAGCTGGGAGTTGTGCTCTATATAGCTGGGAGTTGGCTACTATATAGCTGGGAGTTGTGCTCTATATAGCTGGGAGTTGAGCTTTTTATAGCTGGGAGTTGAGCTTTTTATAGCTGGGAGTTGAGCTTTTTATAGCTGGGAGTTGTCTACTATAGCGCTGGGAGTTGGCTACCATATAGCTGGGAGTTGGCTACTTATAATATAGCTGGGAGTTGGCTACTATATAGCTGGGTGTTGGCTACTATATAGCTGGGTGTTGGCTACTATATAGCTGGGAGTTGGCTACTATATAGCTGGGAGTTGGCTACTATATAGCTGGGAGTTGGCTACTATATAGCTGGGAGTTGGCTACTATATAGCTGGGAGTTGGCTACTATATAGCTGGGAGTTGGCTACTATATAGCTGGGAGTTGTACTCTATATAGCTGGGAGTTGTACTCTATATAGCTGGGAGTTGGCTACTATAGCGCTGGGAGTTGGCTACTATATAGCTGGGAGTTGTACTCTATATAGCTGGGAGTTGGCTACTATATAGCTGGGACTTTTGGGACAGAATTAACGTGAAGTAGGATAATAATTATTGTGAAAGATGAAGCAAGCTGTTGTTTTCTGTGTAGAAGATATGTATGACATGTGGTACATGGAACACCTGTAGAATTATATGGCCTTTGTTTTAATGTCCCATTTTGCATTTAATTAGGATGTGCTATCCACCATAATATTTTATGGAGTCAGATGTTTTTTAAAAAATTTAAAATTTATTTGATTATTATAGATATAGTTAGTTACCTTGGAGATAGTCGGCAAGGTCACCACCGTTACAGTATTCCATGACCAGATACACATGATTAGTCGTCTCCTGAAAATAGATTTACTAAGTAATTGTAAATAATCATTACATAAGTTATGTATATAGGTAACAGAAGGATCTGTAGTCCAGTGGTCAACACGCTGGACTGGTAATCCAGGGGTCGCAGGTTCGATCCCCCGTCTGACCCTAATAAAATTAATAGTCTTTCAGATGGGATGTTAAACTGAGGTCTCGTGTTGGTGCCTTGTAAAAGAACCAGAGGAGATTCTGGAATGGGTCTCTCTCTGTATCATTGCACTATCCTACACAAATCTAAAATGACTAATCTCTTCAGGAGGCGTCATTCATAATTGGGTAACCAGTAGTGACGATAAATAAACGTAAAACACACACGATATGTATAAGTATGATCATGTTTGCACACAAACACCTGATTTAATTATAATGATGACATGCACAATGCATATGCTCCACTTACACAGGGAGACGTTTAAAGGTACACTAGTGAGAAATTTGTTGAGTCTGATGTATAACCTGGAGGTTATGTTGTCCCCCCCCTCTAGCTCTCATCCTGGTGTATAACCTGGAGGTTATGTTGTCCTCCCCCTCTAGGTCTCACCCTGAATTTATAACCTGGATGTTATGTTGCCCCCCCCCTCTAGCTCTCACCCTGATGTATAACCTGGATGTTATGTTGCCCCCCCTCTAGCTCTCACCCGATGTATAACCTAGATGTTATGTTGTCCCCCCTCTAACTCTCACCCTGATGTATAACCTGGAGGTTAGTTGCCACCCCCCCCCTCTAGCTCTCACCCTGATGATAACCTGGATGTTATGTTGTCCCTCCCTCTAGCTCTCACCCTGATGTATAACCTGGAGGTTATGTTGTCCCTCCCTCTAGCTCTCACCCTGATGTATAACCTGGATGTTATGTTGTCCCTCCCTCTAGCTCTCACCCTGATGTATAACCTGGAGGTTATGTTGTCCCCCTCTAGCTCTCACCCTGATGTATAACCTGGAGGTTATGTTGTCCACCCCCTCTAGCTGTAACCCTGATGTATAACCTGGAGGTTATGTTGTCCCCCCCCCTCTAGCTGTAACCCTGATGTATAACCTGGAGGTTATGTTGCCCCCCCCCTCTAGCTGTAACCCTGATGTATAACCTGGAGGTTATGTTGTCCCCCCCTCTAGCTGTAACCCTGATGTATAACCTGGAGGTTATGTTGTCCCCCCCCCCTCTAGCTGTAACCCTGATGTATAACCTGGAGGTTATGTTGTCCCCCCCTCTAGCTGTAACCCTGATGTATAACCTGGAGGTTATGTTGTCCCCCCCCCTCTAGCTGTAACCCTGATGTATAACCTGGAGGTTATGTTGTCCCCCCTCTAGCTGTAACCCTGATGTATAACCTGGAGGTTATGTTGTCCCCCCCCTCTAGCTGTAACCTGGTGTATAACCTGGAGGCTATGTTGTCCCCCCCCCCTCTAGCTGTAACCCTGGTGTATAACCTGGAGGCTATGTTGTCCCCCCCCCCTCTAGCTGTAACCCTGATGTATAACCTGGAGGTTATGTTGCCCCCCCCCCCCCTCTAGCTGTAACCCTGATGTATAACTATGGCTTCATGCTGTCCTACACATATCTTTGATGATGTCCGATTAGCGCAGTGGTTAGTGCGCTCGCTTCTCACCAATGCAACCCAGGTTCGATCCTCGGACTGGGAAGTATGTGAGATGGTACTGTGGTCGCTAGATTGGACAGGTGGGTTTTCTCCGAGTACTCCGGTTTCCTCCCCACACGAATGCCCACATTTACGCTTTCATCCGCATCAACGAGAGTGATTAATATAAGTTGTGAAAACTTGCTTCACAATTGTTGTAAAATAAATGAGGTTTAACCCTTTCAACACCACAGGCCTCTAAATAGGCTAACAAAAAGTGTAGATCCAGTGACAATCAGGCTCGTGACGAGCTGTCTCAACAGGATTTGCACTTTTTGCCAGTAATAATTATTACTATTTTTAGATAAAATTACCCATTTTGATAAATGAACTGGTGCAAAGGTAATTTTCTTATTAATTTATTGGTCTAAAAATATCATTCACCAGTCCATGTCAGTTACTTGGGGTTGAATGAGTTAAACTTTGATGATGATAGAACAGAGAGTACAACAGGTAATGCTATACTGAAACACAATCCCCTCAAACATTTCTGTGAACTCTATATACTGACACATGTAACACCACTACCCATCCTCCATAAAGATGATAGAACAGAGATCACATGAGTATTATTAGCTAACCTGCAGCACAATCCTCATATAACACATATCTCAAACATTTTGGGGGAGGGGGCGGGTTTAATGTCACACAGCTAGACAGACGGCTTATTTGTGGAGGCAGACCCCTCGAGTGCTCCTCTGTGCAGTATTTCAGCCACAGGCAAGCACCTAGGCAGAACCACCAACCTTTCTACAAGCCAGCTGGATAGCTTCCTCGCATTGATAGAAGTCGTGATAGCGCAGTGGATGCGCGTTCGCTTCAGGTGTGAAAGGTCCGGAGTTCGAGCCCCACTGGAGCCGCTACAGTTGTGCCCTTAGGCAAGGCATTTAAATTCCATGTTGCCTCTTCTCTCTCCCTCGTGGCGATGGATTCCATCAGGAATGAGGTCTCGAGAGTGATTTATATAAGTTGAAATAACTTGTTTCGCAATCGAGCTAAAATAAATTTGTATAAACTAAAGATGATAGAACAGAGATCACACAAGTATTATTAGCTAACCTGCAGCACAATCCCCATATACCACATATCTCAAACATTTTGGGGGAGGGGGCGGGTTTAATGTCAAACAGCTAGACAGCCGGCTTATGCCATATGGCTACTCCCCATTTGTGGAGGCAGACCCCTCGAGTGCTCCTCTGTGCAGTATTTCAGCCACGGGCGAGCACCCGGGCAGAACCACCAACCTTTCCACAAGCCAGCTGGATACCGTCCTCGCATTGAAAGAAGTTGACACCCAATGGGTTTTGAAATTACAGCTCATTTAAACATTTCTGTGAACTACTGGTATGACTATCTATTGATCCCCTCTCCACATGCAGTATGTATACACTGTATTACAAGGTGTAACTAAGAATGATATTCACAGTTGTATGGAGATTACATTTAAATAGGATTAAGTGAAGTCAATTGCTCATTCCTAAATTTATAAATTAGCCATGACAACAAATACATCATGACAGATCTGTAGTCCAGTGGTAACATGCTGTACTGGTAATCCAGGGATCGCAGGTTCAATCCCCTCCCCTGTCTGACCCTAATAAAATTAACAGTCTTTTATATGGGATTTTAAATCCAGGTCTCGTGTCGGTGCTTTACACCGTGCACGTAAAAGAATCAAGAGCAGACTCTGGAATGGGTCTCTGTCTGTATCATTGCACTATCCACCAAAAATCTAAAATGACTAATCTCTTCAGGAGGCATCGCTCAAAGCAACGATTAATAAAGGTAAAACACAATCATGAATAGTGATACAATCAATAAACTGTCCTATTTACCCAGTTATTTAGAAACTGGGTCAAACCTCAATGTTTATATTGACAATATTGTTATTATTAACAAGAGTTCAACCGAGTAGAAACTGTTTCTTACTGCGCTATATATAAATACTTTAAACAGGCATGCCTACAGCCTAGAGTAAACTATCGGTAAAACGTAGATTGTGGCAAAAGTCGGTGAGCAAAACAAAGAAAGGGGAATGATAAAATGTTTTGTTATTTTAAGGTAACAAACATGTACTGTGTAAAGGTAAACAAATGGGCTGCTATGGCATCAATGACAGTTCAGTTACCTGGCCGTTACCTTGTGTGACCCCATGTACTGATAAGTTATATTCTTGTCCATAATAGACTGGTCACAATTCCTATCATGCAATTGATAGCAACACATAAATTTCTAAGTAAAGAAATCCAATCATGTATACATTCTTAGCACTTTACACGTTAGCAGCAGATAAAATCGCTTGCAGCACAAACAACATAGAGCCAGATCAGACGGTGCCGCCTGATCAGGCTCTATGCTGTTTGTTATTTGGATAGTGGAGCTAAAACATTTGGCTAAATAGCAAACAACATAGATCCTGATCAGACGGTGCCGCCTGATCAGGCTCTATGTTGTTTGTTATTTGGATAGTGGAGCTAAAACATTTGGCTGAATAGCAAACAACATAGATCCTGATCAGACGCGGCATTATGCTGTGGCTGATCTGGATCTATGTTGTTTGCAAATGTGATATTATCTACTCAGCAGGCAAAGGGTTAATGTAAACAATAATCATGTTCTGACTAGGATAGTTTTTTTCCGTTGGGTTCTCATAGTAGATCTAGCTCCGGTTCTACACGACAAATCATAATAGCAATGAATTGAACCCATTCAACCGTAAGTAACTGACATGGACTGGTGCATCATATTTAACCCATTCAACCGTAAGTAACTGACATGGACTGGTGCATCATATTTAACCCATTCAACCGTAAGTAACCGACATGGACTGATGCATCATATTTAACCCATTCAACCGTAAGTAACTGACATGGACTGGTGCATCATATTTAACCCATTCAACCGTAAGTAACCGACATGGACTGGTGCATCATATTTAACCCATTCAACCGTAAGTAACCGACATGGACTGGTGCATCATATTTAACCCATTCAACCGTAAGTAACCGACATGGACTGGTGCATCATATTTAACCCATTCAACCGTAAGTAACTGATATGGACTGGTGCATCATATTTTTAGACCAATAAATTAATAAGAAAATTACATTTGGACAAGATAGTTCATTTATCAAAATGGGTAATCTTTGTCTAAAAATAGTAATATTAGTGCAGATGCTGATGAGACGGATCGTCATGAGCCAGCTCATCTGGATCTACACTTTTTGTAAGCCTATTGAGAGGCCTGTGGTGTTGAAAGGGTTAACCTGGGTACACCATTTGTAGGCATGCTTTATTAGAATACATGTAGCTGGTACCGAGATAGCCCCACACTCTGTGGATCTAGTTACCTTCCCTGACGTTATATAGGGAATGTTAATGATGTGATAATAAGGTTCACGTATTCCAGCACCGAGTCACGAATTTAACCTGGGTACACCACTTGTAGGCATGTTTTATTAGAATACATGTAGCTGGCACTGAGTTAGCCCCACACTCCGTGGATCTAGTTACCCTCCCTGACGTTATATAAGGAATGTTAATGATGTGATAATACATGTACGGTTATGATGTGATAATAAGGTTCACGTGTTGAACTAGCACCGAGTCACGCATACACTGCAATTTTGTGTTTCTGAACTGGAATAACACAATAAAAACACTCGGTACATCAGGTTCTTGTCTTATCTCATCGCATAAAGTGCAAATTAAAACGCCCATTTCACGAGTTTGATCACCCGTCTGACCATAATAACAGTAACATTCTTTCAGATGGGAATTTAAACAGAGGAATTGTGTCCGTGCATTACACCGTGCACGTAAAAGAACAAGAGACTGGAATGTCCACAAGCATGATAAGAAATTCAAAAGCTACAATAGTATAATAAATATCAAGATTTCAAATTTCACAACTAAACCTCATTTGTAACAATTAATGGCTTATTGAGGTTAATACAGTAGCAGACAGTAGATCCAGCCAGGAAAAACAACCTGACTTGGCAAAAATGACCACAGGTTTATAGACCTCAGGTTCATAGGTCATGTAAATTTTCCACTAACCACTAACAATTATATACCATAATGTACAGGATGTAACATTATGAACTTTCAGCTTGTAGGCCAGTAGAATTCCACATTTTACTAACCCAGTGGGAAGGAAATACTGTACTTATTTCTGAGCTGATTGTAAAGAACAAATAAATAAAAAAAGCTTTTGGTTGCAATGGAAAATATCACAGATTTATTATGCAAATATATCATAATATCTGTAATCTTATCTCCCTCGGAGAGGGGAGTGGAGAATGCAGCTCGGAGAGGGGACTGCAGCTTGGAGAGGGGAGTGGAGAATGCAGCTCGGAGAGGGGACTGCAGCTTGGAGAGGGGAATGGGGACTGCAGCTCAGAGAGGGGACTGGGGACTGCAGCTTGGAGAGGGGAGTGGGGACTGCAGCTCGGAGAGGGGACTGCAGCTTGGAGAGGGGAGTGGAGAATGCAGCTCGAGAGGGGACTGCAGCTTGGAGAGGGGAATGGGGACTGCAGCTCAGAGAGGGGAGTGGGGACTGCAGCTTGGAGAGGGGAGTGGGGACTGCAGCTTGGAGAGGGGAGTGGGGACTGCAGCTCGGAGAGGGGAGTGGGGACTGCAGCTTGGAGAGGGGAGTGGGGACTGCAGCTTGGAGAGGGGAGTGGGGACTGCAGCTGGAGGGGAGTGGGGACTGCAGCTCGGAGAGGGGAGTGGGGACTGCAGCTTGGAGAGGGGAGTGGGGACTGCAGCTTGGAGAGGGGAGTGGGGACTGCAGCTCGGAGAGGGGAGCGGGGACGGCAGCTTGGAGAGGGGAGTGGGGACTGCAGCTCGGAGAGGGGAGCGGGGACGGCAGCTCGGAGAGGGGAGTGGAGAATGCAGCTCGGAGAGGAGAACGGGGACTGCAGCTTGGAGAGGAGAGTGGAGAATGCAGCTCGGAGAGGGGAGCGGGTCTGCAGATCAGAGAGGGGAGCAGGGACTGCAGCTCAGAGAGGGGAGCAGGGACTGCAGCTCAGAGAGGGGAGCAGGGACTGCAGCTCAGAGAGAGGCGGGTCTGCAGCTCAGAGAGGGGAGCAGGGACTGCAGCTCAGAGAGGGAGCAGGGACTGCAGCTCAGAGAGGGGAGCAGGGACTGCAGCTCAGAGAGGGGAGCAGGGACTGCAGCTCAGAGAGGGAGCAGGGACTTCAGAGAGGGGAGCAGGGACTGCAGCTCAGAGAGGGGAGCAGGGACTGCAGCTTAGAGAGGGGAGCAGGGACTGCAGCTCAGAGAGGGGAGCAGGGACTGCAGCTCAGAGAGGGGAGCAGGGACTGCAGCTCAGAAAGGGGAGCAGGGACTGCAGCTCAGAGAGGGGAGCGGGGACTGCAGCTCAGAGAGGGGAGCGGGGACTGCAGCTCAGAGAGGGGAGCGGGTCTGCAGCTCAGAGAGGGGAGCAGGGACTGCAGCTCAGAGGGGCTGTCACCAATCAACTAACACATATGGTTTGCTGGTGGCAAGAGGGGGCTGTAACCAATCAACTCACCCATATGGTTTGCTGGTGGCAAGAGGGGGCTGTAACCAATCAACTCACCCATATGGTTTGCTGATGGCAAGAGGGGGCTGTAACCAATTAACTCACCCATATGGTTCACTGATGGTAAGAGGGGGCTGTAACCAATCAACTCACCCATATGGTTAGCTGATGGCAAGAGGGGGCTGTAACCAATCAACTCACCCATATTGTTTGCTGATGGCAAGAGGGGGCTGTAACCAATCAACTCACCCATATGGTTAGCTGATGGCAAGAGGGGGCTGTAACCAATCAACTCACCCATATTGTTTGCTGATGGCAAGAGGGGGCTGTAACCAATCAACTCACCCATATGGTTTGCTGATGGCAAGAGGGGGCTGTAACCAATCAACTCACCCATATGGTTAGCTGATGGCAAGAGGGGGCTGTAACCAATCAACTCACCCATATTGTTTGCTGGGCAAGAGGGGCTGTAACCAATCAACTCACCCATATGGTTAGCTGAGCAAGACAACCAACAATCACCCATATGGTTAGCTGATGGCAAGAGGGGGCTGTAACCATCAACTCACCCATATTGTTTGCTGATGGCAGAGGGGGCTGTAACCAATCAACTCACCCATATGGTTAGCTGATGGCAAGAGGGGGCTGTAACCAATCAACTCACCCATATGGTTAGCTGATGGCAAGAGGGGGCTGTAACCAATCAATTATGTTATGTTATATTTCGGGTTTTACGCCTGCATCAGCACCATTTCGGGCTATATCGCCGGCGGGCAGTTTACCTAACAACACCTTTCCTGGGCAGGCTCCAACGGTTAACCAGTACTTGGGTGCACCAACCTCCGTAAGAAACTGCCAACTTTTTCATATAAATGAGACACGGCCTGAGCGGGGCTCGAACCCGTGGCCATCAGTGATGATAGGTTACAGTGGTACACAAGTCAGCGACCTTAACCACTCGACCACGGAGGCGGACCTGTAACCAATCAACTCACCCATATGGTTAGCTGATGGCAAGAGGGGGCTGTAACCAATCAACTCACCCATATGGTTTGCTGATGGCAAGAGGGGGCTATAACCAATCAACTCACCCATATGGTTTGCTGATGGCAAGAGGGGGCTGTAACCAATCAACTCACCCATATGGTTTGCTGATGGCAAGAGGGGGCTGTAACCAATCAACTCACCCATATGGTTTGCTGGTGGCAAGAGGGGGCTGTAACCAATCAACTCACCCATATGGTTTGCTGGTGGCAAGGGGGGCTGTAACCAATCAACTCACCCATATGGTTAGCTGATGGCAAGAGGGGGTTGTAACCAATCAACTCACCCATATGGTTAGCTGATGGCAAGAGGGGGCTGTAACCAATCAACTCACCCATATGGTTAGCTGATGGCAAGAGGGGGTTGTAACCAATCAACTCACCCATATGGTTAGCTGATGGCAAGAGGGGGCTGTAACCAATCAACTCACCCATATTGTTTGCTGATGGCAAGAGGGGGCTGTAACCAATCAACTCACCCATATTGTTTGCTGATGGCAAGAGGGGGCTGTAACTAATCAACTCACCCATATGGTTTGCTGATGGCAAGAGGGGGCTGTAACCAATCAACTCACCCATATGGTTAGCTGATGGCAAGAGGGGGCTGTAACCAATCAACTCACCCATATTGTTTGCTGATGGCAAGAGGGGGCTGTAACCAATCAACTCACCCATATTGTTTGCTGATGGCAAGAGGGGGCTGTAACCAATCAACTCACCCATATGGTTAGCTGATGGCAAGAGGGCGCTGTAACCAATCAACTCACCCATATGGTTAGCTGATGGCAAGAGGGGGCTGTAACCAATCAACTCACCCATATGGTTAGCTGATGGCAAGAGGGGGCTGTAACCAATCAATTATGTTATGTTATATTTCGGGTTTTACGCCTGCATCAGCACCATTTCGGGCTATATCGCCGGCGGGCAGTTTACCTAACAACACCTTTCCTGGGCAGGCTCCAACGGTTAACCAGTACTTGGGTGCACCAACCTCCGTAAGAAACTGCCAACTTTTTCATATAAATGAGACACGGCCTGAGCGGGGCTCGAACCCGTGGCCATCAGTGATGATAGGTTACAGTGGTACACAAGTCAGCGACCTTAACCACTCGACCACGGAGGCGGACCTGTAACCAATCAACTCACCCATATTGTTTGCTGATGGCAAGAGGGGGCTATAACCAATCAACTCACCCATATGGTTTGCTGGTGGCAAGAGGGGGCTGTAACCAATCAACTCACCCATATGGTTTGCTGGTGGCAAGAGGGGGCTGTAACCAATCAACTCACCCATATGGTTAGCTGATGGCAAGAGGGGGCTGTAACCAATCAACTCACCCATATGGTTAGCTGATGGCAAGAGGGGGTTGTAACCAATCAACTCACCCATATGGTTAGCTGATGGCAAGAGGGGGCTGTAACCAATCAACTCACCCATATTGTTTGCTGATGGCAAGAGGGGGCTGTAACCAATCAACTCACCCATATGGTTAGCTGATGGCAAGAGGGGGCTGTAACCAATCAACTCACCCATATTGTTTGCTGATGGCAAGAGGGGGCTGTAACCAATCAACTCACCCATATGGTTAGCTGATGGCAAGAGGGGGCTGTAACCAATCAACTCACCCATATGGTTAGCTGATGGCAAGAGGGGGTTGTAACCAATCAACTCACCCATATGGTTAGCTGATGGCAAGAGGGGGCTGTAACCAATCAACTCACCCATATTGTTTGCTGATGGCAAGAGGGGGCTGTAACCAATCAACTCACCCATATGGTTAGCTGATGGCAAGAGGGGGTTGTAACCAATCAACTCACCCATATGGTTAGCTGATGGCAAGAGGGGGCTGTAACCAATCAACTCACCCATATTGTTTGCTGATGGCAAGAGGGGGCTGTAACCAATCAACTCACCCATATTGTTTGCTGATGGCAAGAGGGGGCTGTAACCAATCAACTCACCCATATTGTTTGCTGATGGCGCAAAAGTCAAGGACATAAGGACACATATTACATAAACTGAATTATGGAACTGCGATAATCATCTAAAATGTAACCATGAAACAATCAGATTAACATCCTGCATTTTAATCTGTAATAAGGGTTGTAATGAGATTAAGATCAGCGTACATGAACTTGCTTTAAGTTGATTGTAACACGCGACACAATGCAAAACACTTGAGACAGACATCGGGGTGATTATCTACACTAATATAGCGATCACTAAGGAAATTTTTTTGGATTGGTCTTGCTATAGTTAGTGCAACTTGACCTGTCTTGTTTAGGGGTTATGCATATATTCAGAAGGCAAAGTCTATTGGTAACAACAAGTAACGTTGAATAGATTGCACTCGGTTTCGCGTACATTTCAAATTGCATTTAATTTATAATCATACAATACATAATCAGTGACTAAAGTGTGTGTCACTAAATCTATACTGGCATGCAAAGAATTGGTAGCAGTAAGAAAATTCAATCTGCACCAGGCAAATATACAATTCACATCTGAAGAGGTAATTTTGGGGGCCAGTCTACAGATTCTGAAGCGCAAAGATTAGCTTAACATATTAGTAGAAAAACATAATTTTATATTATACTGTTAACATTTTTATCACATAACTTCTTTGCTTGCTTTCAAGTGTAATACAGTCATCTCATAATTTCATATATGTACGCACGTGATTGTAATAATGTAGATTACAAAGGATTGATCTATGACCTCATTGCTTCATCAAGCCACTAGGCCTCCTCCGTGGTGTAATGGATACGGGTACACCTCATAAACCCATTTTTGCGATTAATCACTCTCGTTGGCGTGGATGAAAGTGTATATGTGGCCATTCGTGTGGGAGGAAACCGGAGTACCTGGAGAAAACCCACCTGTCCGATCTGGCGACGACCACCTCCCGGTCCGAGGATCGAACCCAGGTTGCATTGGTGAGAAGTGAGCGCGCTAACCACTGTGCTAATCGGACAGCCAGGGATTGTGAACGTGAACCTTGCCAGAAGATGGTGATATCATTATGACAAGACACTTTAATCACTTTGCTTCTTCACTCTCTCTCTCATGGCGATGGTTTCCATCAGGAACTAGGTCTAGCGAGCAATCAGTCAAAGGCTAAACTAAATGTATATCGACTAAACTAAGCCATTAGTTCAGTCATGAACATTTGATTTAACATCTTTTATTATCAGGACAATAGTAAACCTAAATGAACTGTTGAACATGCAACATAAAATTGCAGCGTAGATAAGGTCACGGCCAAATATGCTTGTATCACACGTTGACTTGGATCAGATTCAATTTCTTATCTGTCAGAGGTCACCAAGCATAACCATCATATAATAAGCAAAATAACAATACATGTTGCCACACTAAACAAAGAAACACTTTCATCAGCGTTCCGTTTCAAATTTATCCATTTAATTATATTTGCAACAGTTGGAGCATAGACCTTCTATAATACTCTATTTCCATAGGCCATACACTTACACTTCAATACCGCCTCTTTGAACGGTGTTGTAAATCACATGTTGTCATTTGTTTGTTATATATATGTTTGTTCAAGGGGGGGAGGGGGTCATCAGGTATTTTCTTTTTTGATATAAAGTAAGTAAATATTGTTTTATTGGTTTAAACATATTTCTTCGTTCATTATGTACAGTACATATCTATTGTATAGCTATACAAACGAATATTCAATATTGTATTATTGTGATATGTGCATTTAGAGATATAAACATATTTACATAAAAATTACTAATTACAAACAAGCACCCGGCCCATTGGGCCTATATGTCACTATAAATTAGTTATATCAACAAGAGCAATGTTTACAATTATACACAATGAGTGTATAGTGTGTGTGGTTTACGTTTATTTATCGTCGCTACTGGTTGCCCATATGAGCGATGCCTCCTGAAGAGATTAGTCATTTTAGATTTTTGGACGATAGTGCATGATACAGACAGAGATCCATTCCAGATTCTCCTCTGGTTGTTTTACATGCACAGTGTACAGCACCTACACGAGACCTCAGTTTAAAGTCCCAATTGTACAGCACCTACACGAGACCTCAGTTTAAAGTCCCTTCTGAAAGACTGTTAATTTTATTAGGGTCAGACGGGGGATCGAACCTGCGATCCCTGGATTACCACTGGACTACAGATCTGTCTGTGAGTGTATAGAATATGGTTACCTCTTTATTTACTGGAACATATCATTAATCTGTTAACACATTTCATTCTGGATACAATTAAAAGCTTTTGCAAACAACATAGATCCAGATCAGTCGCAGCGTGATGCTGCGTGATGATCAGGATCTATGTTGTTTGCTACATAGCCAAGTGTCTTAGCAAGATTATCTGAATAGCAAACAGCATAGAGCCTGATCAGATGGCACGTTCCGTTGCAGCTGATCTGGCTCTATGTTCTTTGCAAATACTGTTTGAACGGTATCCAGAATAAAATGGGTTAATCCACTTTTGTATTAGTTTAACCCTTTCAACCCCAAGTAACTGACATGGACTGGTCCATGATATTTTTAGACCAATAAATTAATAACAAAATTACATTTGGATCAGTTCATTTATCAAAATGGGTAATTTTATCTAAAATTAGTAATAATTATTACTGGCAAAAAAGTGCAGATCCTGATGAGACGGCTCGTCACGAGCCGGCTCATCTGGATCTACACTTTTCATAAGCCTATTTAGAGGCCTGTGGGGTTGAAAGGGTTAAACTTTATTTACTGTTCTTCTTTTGTACAAAGAGCATATATGCATCAAAATTATATAAACACACAGGTTGCAGGAAGATAACAAAGGATTTTGTGTTGCCGGTGATTACATTTAAATGTTGCTATATACAGCTTATTATTTTTCATCAACACACATATAACTATCTAATTTTTAACAGGTAATAACATTTTTATTTTCACGATCAATTGCGAATCCACTAAGCCTCCTAAAAATGATATACAGACTCCAATGTGGTTAGCACACTCGCTTCTCATCAATGTAACCCGGGTTAGATCCTCGGATAGGGAAGTATGTGAGATGGTATGGCCATGGTTTGATACTAGCTCATTTTGCCTGCAGTTAGTCCAATGTAAATGGGACACCAACCTGAGCTCCATCAGGAGCCTCTCTCTCAAATCAGGAGTGCATGCCATTCCAGGTGCATATTCATATCACTGCTAATCAATTAAATATCCATCTAAGTAAGTTCAAGAAACAACAAGGGGTGTATAGAAACAACCAGGGGTGTATAGAAACAACCAGGGGTGCATAGAAACAACCAGGGGTGTATAGAAACAACCAGGGGCATAGAGAAACAACCAGGGGTGTATAGAAACAACCAGGGGTGTATAGAAACAACCAGGGGTGCATAGAAACAACCAGGGGTGTATAGAAACAACCAGGGGTGCATAGAAACAACCAGGGGTGCATAGAAACAACCAGGGGTGTATAGAAACAACCAGGGGGCATAGAAACAACCAGGGGTGTATAGAAACAACCAGGGGTGTATAAAACAACCAGGGGTGCATAGAAACAACCAGGGGTGTATAGAAACAACCAGGGGCATAGAGAAACAACCAGGGGTGTATAGAAACAACCAGGGGTGTATAGAAACAACCAGGGGTGTATAGAAACAACCAGGGGTGCATAGAAAAACCAGGGGTGTATAGAAACAACCAGGGGTGCATAGAAACAACCAGGGGTGCATAGAAACAACAAGGGGTGTATAGAAACAACCAGGGGTGTATAGAAACAACCAGGGTGTATAGAAACAACCAGGGGTGCATAGAAACAACCAGGGGTGCATAGAAACAACCAGGGGCGCATAGAAACAACCAGGGGCGCATAGAAACAACCAGGGGCGCATAGAAATAACCAGGGGCGCATAGAAACAACCAGCGGTGCATAGAAACAACCAGAGGAGCATAGAAACAACCAGGGGTGTATAGAAACAACCAGGGGAGCATAGAAACAACCAGGGGTGTATAGAAACAACCAGAGGCGCATAGAAACAACCAGGGGAGCATAGAAACAACCAGGGGAGCATAGAAACAACCAGGGGCATAGAGAAACAACCAGGGGCATAGAGAAACAACCAGGGGCGCATAGAAACAACCAGGGGCACAGAGAAACAACCCGGGGCATAGAGAAACAACAAGGGGGGTATAGAAACAACCAGGGGTGCATAGAAACAACCAGGGGTGTATAGAAACAACCAGGGGTGCATAGAAACAACCAGGGGCATAGAGAAATAACCAGGGGTGGGTAGAAACAACCAGGGGCAGTAGAAACAACCAGGGGCAGTTAGAAACAACCAGGGGCATAGAGAAACAACAAGGGGTGCATAGAAACAACCAGGGGCATAGAAACAACCAGGGGCATAGAGCGACGGGCAGTTTACCTAACAACACCTTTCCTGGGCAGGCTCCAGCGGTTAACCAGTACTTGGTGCACCAACCTCCGTAAGAAACTGCCAACTTTTTCATATAAATGAGACATGGTCTGAGCGGGGCTCGAAACCGTGACCATCAGAGATGATAGGTTACAGTGGTATACAAGTCAGCGACCTTAACCACTCGACCACGGAGGCGGTCATAATTGGATTATTTAACAAACTAAAACTTATAATAACACAAATGTGCCACTTTATATTTTATCATTATATGTATTTTATTTATATTTACATATATACGAGTATAACTGGCAGACAATGTTATTTTATTGAAAAAGACTATAGCCTGAAATCTTTTTTTTTTTTTTTGATTTTTATTTCCTGATCAATATACATCATATTTACACATATACATAATATTTACACATATACATAATATTTACACATATACATAATATTTACACATATACATAATATTTACACATATACATCATATTTACACATATACATAATATTTACACATATACATAATATTTACACATATACATAATATTTACACATATACATCATATTTACACATATGCATAATATTTACACATATACATAATAATTACACACATTGTAGACTTTCCAGGCATGTACATGTATTGAAAACAAAGAGCGTGTCAAAAAGTAGTTGACAAGTGCTAGCAGCCTGCAGTATTATCTATACGCATTATTCACGAATTATATTTATATTAAGTTATACGTAATCATGTGAAGCTACGTACAGCGATGAAATAATAACCCGATGTATATTGGGAAGGAGGAGTAATTTTTTTAAGTAGAAGAGATAGGAATAGCAAAAGAAAGTAAGAAGTTTTAGTGGAGATAAGTGTGGATGATTGTCTATATATAGCATGCATTTATTGACAAGTTAGTCGATAAGATCCAAGAACTGTCTCCATTTCTCATTGAACCTAATTTGTGTATCTTTGAGAATTGAGATTGTTTCTTCTAGTTTTATTTTCCTTTTAAAATATGCTATAAATTGGACTACATTTGGTTTAATCTTCTCACATTTGCATCTAAAGATGAAATATTTAGCCAGTAGTATAATATAGTTTATGTGCATTTCATACACTTTGTGTAGCCTGAAATCTGCAATATCCAGTTACCTGTAAAAATCAAATGTAGGACAATCAGGACTACTTGCTACATTTTTACTCAATAAAATTTGTGGGACGGCATGGGTCGAGAATCTATCAATTAAGTAATAGTGGCCTAATTGAATGTCGCGATCAATCTGGGCTTTTACCCTATCCAAACGTTCCACAATCAACAAACATGTACATGTTAAAATCTGCATTACATGGAGAATCTTATTGTTATAATACAATATACATGTATTTGCATACAAACATATCATGGAAATGGAGGTGACCAATTTACCTGGTAGTTAGGATTATATGGTGACATAGGTCATTCACATACATGTACAGCCTGTCCATTCTATTAGCCTTACCGGCCATACTCACATATAAGGCCCATGTGGGTTTTCAGGGTTCATTCTAGGTCAGAATTTTTGGGAGAAAATAAGATGAAATAGGAGAAATAAAATGGTGTTCTTTAATATACTTCTGCAAAATATATGCATGTTGGTACTTTATGTACATGTAATTTTTGTAGGTTCGTACTACCACTGTTAGCGAAAGGATTTTTCTTTTTAGCATCTCTACACCAAGTACAATACAACAGAATCTGATCATCAGTTTGTTTCATTTCCAGCCACTCAAATTCATTAAGCCACTCAGACCTGAATTTTCTTTTCACTTTAGACCTAGGAGTGTCACAGTCTACTTTATGGCGTTTAGGTGTCTCAGGTTCACTAACACTATCACTCAGCTTACGTTTGCTGGGTGTGCCAATTCCGAAGTGACTAAGGCTATTTAAGATTTAATTTCTAAAACTGATACTCTTTCATTTTTTATCTCCGATCTGATTGAAAATATAACTAAGAATGATTTAGGAATATTCTCCAGAAAATGAAGGAATAATGTAGAAACAATGAAATGATTAATGGGTGGTGCACACAATGAATACCCCATAGAAATCTGTAACAAACAATAGCAAAAGTCATCATCAAACGATTCCTGCGTATAATTTCTATATCAGTGGCCCACTATAAGCTTCTCAAATAGCAGACAACTTATTATTGACAATACACCGTTTTATCTATGTCAACACCTACTTAAACTTCTCAGTTCTCATGATTAGCAGCACATATGATGGCAAACAACACAACCGGTAATTGTTTGTTTGCAAAACTTGCTAAAGGTGTTTATTGTGACAATCAATAATAATTGTCTTTTGATAAAAACTAATTTTTACTGGAAAAATACCGAGCCGTACAGGTATTAGAGAAACGTTATTAAAGATTTATTTCCCTTTGATACTAAAGTTTGGGTAAGCCTTTTTTCTCAACCACCAAACTGAATAATGACATCAACCATGCGTTTTGAACCTAACCATGGGCGGCGCAAGTAGTGATGAAGACGCTTTATGCGTGGTTGATACTATATTCTGATCGGCTGGTTGAGATAAAGATTTTACGTAAAGTTTGCCTCGACGCCATTTGTCCGATTGTGAGTCCCTCGTAAATCACGATCGTGTTCATAACGAAATGCAGCAGACTTTTGATGAAAATAACTGCGTTTTATATATGAACGATTACGGTCTTCGACCTCGTAGACAGACATATTTTGATAATTACTCCGCTGAGAAAATATTTGATGACGCATAACCGATCAACGCCGGTCAAGTTGACCCTCAGGGCATTTTCACCAAGAGTCAAACATGCGTCTTTATCAATTTTCGTGCGTCAAAACCCGGGAGCTCGGGTCAAATGAATGCCCTGAATTGTACTACCAATTTTTCTATTATAATTTGAATATTTATTTTCAATCAGTACACAGTGCTTTTAAAATACACCAAACTGAAAGTGAAAGTACCGTATGGACTTTACAGAATCAGTCCATCACGCCCTGCGTACATTCGGAACGCATCGCTCTATATTGGCAATCAGAACAAATGTTTCAACATCCAATGCAGAGACAAGCATGCGCATTAAGCATTGTTTAACCCTTTCAACACCACATACCTCTAAATAGGCTTACAAAAAAGTGTAGATCCAGATGAGCCGGCTCATGACGAGCCGTCTCATCAGGATCTGCACTTTTTGCAACTAATATTACTATTTCTAGAAAAGAATTTACCCATTTTGATAAATGACCTGATCCAAGTGTAATTTTCTTATTAATTTATTGGTCTAAAAAATATCATGGAGCAGTCCATGTTAGTTACTTGGGGATGAATGGGTTAAATACGTCTGTTAATAAACAATTTGCGTATATGACGGTGCTATATTTATTGAATTTCTTTTCGTGTCTGTGTGATTATTTGGGAAATTATATTCTTTAAATATCTAGGATTTTTTACTATAAAACATCCTTTATTCCGATAGAGTGTTGCTTTAACACATTCATCTCCCATTCATCAGAATGCAAGCAGGAATTATCACAGTTTTGAGCAATCAGCACATTGTAATCTAAATTAATTTATTTCCCAATAACTATATAAAGAGATTCTCATTAATCAGAATTAAAATAAAAGTGAATAAAATGAAAGTGAAATTGTATTAATTGTCTACTCTAATGCTATCTATCACAATGATAGACTACAAAGGTTCAGTGAGATGACAGCAATAGATACATAAATGTATGCTACAATGATAGACTACAAAGGTTCAGTGAGATGACAGTAATAGATACATACATGTATGCTACAATGATAGACTACAAAGGTTCAGTGAGATGACAGCAATAGATACATAAATGTATGCTACAATGATAGACTACAAAGGTTCAGTGAGATGACAGCAATAGATACATACATGTATGCTACAATGATAGACTACAAAGGTTCAGTGAGATGACAGCAATAGATACATACATGTATGCTACAATGATAGACTACAAAGGTTCAGTGAGATGACAGCAATAGATACATACATGTATGCTACAATGATAGACTACAAAGGTTCAGTGAGATGACAGCAATAGATACATACATGTATGCTACAATGATAGACTACAAAGGTTCAGTGAGATGACAGCAATAGATACATACATGTATGCTACAATGATAGACTACAAAGGTTCAGTGAGATGACAGCAATAGATACATACATGTATGCTACAATGATAGACTACAAAGGTTCAGTGAGATGACAGCAATAGATACATACATGTATGCTACAATGATAGACTACAAAGGTTCAGTGAGATGACAGCAATAGATACATACATGTATGCTACAATGATAGACTACAAAGGTTCAGTGAGATGACAGCAATAGATACATACATGTATGCTACAATGATAGACTACAAAGGTTCAGTGAGATGACAGCAATAGATACATACATGTATGCTACAATGATAGACTACAAAGGTTCAGTGAGATGACAGCAATAGATACATACATGTATGCTACAATGATAGACTACAAAGGTTCAGTGAGATGACAGCAATAGATACATACATGTATGCTACAATGATAGACTACAAAGGTTCAGTGAGATGACAGCAATAGATACATACATGTATGCTACAATGATAGACTACAAAGGTTCAGTGAGATGACAGCAATAGATACATACATATATCCTACAATGATAGACTACAAAGGTCCAGTGAGACGACAGCAATAGATACATATCCTACTAATTTGTGTTAGGTATTGTCAGTATTTGGCGTAAATAAGTAAAGACTCATTACTTATCGAGTCTGAACAAACTTGATCGTTGTTTTTCAAAATATATTTCTGCACTCGCTTAAAATACGGGAAGCCACTTTGAGACCATAATCTGGTGGTAAAATACTCGTCTTATAGGTGAGTATGGATGGTATGTCAGGCTAAGCTAATGTTTAGTACCCCACCCAGGGGAAGGTAAAAGTTGGTGTTTTTAATCCAGCAGGCCTGCTAATATCATTCAAGTTTCAATGCTTCACAACCTCACAATTAATGGTACACATCTTCACAATTAATGGTACACAACCGCACAATCGATGCTTCACAACCTCACAATTAATGGTACACATCCTCACAATCAACACAACCTCACAATCAATGCTACACATCCTCGCAATCAATGCTACACATCCTCGCAATCAATGCTACACATCCTCACAATCAATGCTACACAATTAATGGTACACACCCTCACAATCAATGGTACACAATTAATGGTACACATCCTCACAATCAATGCTACACACCCTCACAATCAATGCTACACATCCTCACAATCAATGGTACACAATCAATGCTACACATCACAATTAATGGTACACATCCTCGCAATCAATGCTTCACAACCTCACACTTAATGGTACACATCACAATTAATGGTACACATCCTCGCAATCAATGCTTCACAACCTCACACTTAATGGTACACATCCTCACACTTAATGGTACACATCCTCACAATCAATGCTACACATCCTCACAATCAATGGTACACAATCAATGCTACACATCCTCACAATCAATGCTACACATCCTCACAATCAATGGTACACAATCAATGCTACACATCCTCACAATTAATGGTACACATCCTCACAATCAATGCTACACAATCAATGCTACACATCCTCACAATCAATGCTACACATCGGATGATCCTCACAATCAATGCTACGCATCCTCACAATCAATGCTACACAACCTCACAATCAATGCTACACATCCTCACAATCAATGCTACACATCGGATGATCCTCACAATCAATGCTACACATCCTCACAATCAATGCTACACAACCTCACAACCAATGCTACACATCCTCACAATCAATGCTACACAACCTCACAACCAATGCTACACAATCAATGGTACACAACCTCACAATCAATGCTACACATCCTCACAACCAATGCTACACAATCAATGCTACACAACCTCACAATCAATGCTACACATCCTCACAATCAATGCTACACATCGGATGATCCTCACAATCAATGCTACACATCCTCACAATCAATGCTACACATCCTCACAATCAATGCTACACATCCTCACAATCAATGCAACACATCCTCACAATCAATGCTACACAACCTCACAACCAATGCTACACATCCTCACAATTAATGGTACACATCCTCACAATTAATGGTACACCTCCTCACAACCAATGCTACACAATCAATGCTACACATCCTCACAATCAATGCTACACAACCTCACAACCAATGCTACACATCCTCACAATTAATGGTACACATCCTCACAATTAATGGTACACCTCCTCACAATTAATGCTACACATCCTCACAATCAATGCTACACATCCTCACACTCAATGCTACACATCCTCAAATTAATGGTACACATCCTCAATGCTACATATCCTCACAATCAATGGTACACATCCTCACAATCAATGCTACACATCCTCACAATCAATGGTACACCTCCTCACAATCAATGGTACATAATCAATGGTACACACCCTCACAATCAATGCTACACATCACAATTAATGGTACACAATCAATGCTACACATCACAATCAATGCTACACATCCTCACAATCAATGCTACACATCCTCATAATCAATGGTACACAATCAATGCTACACAACCTCACAATCAATGCTACACATCCTCACAATCAATGGTACACAATCAATGCTACACATCCTCACAATCAATGCTACACATCCTCACAATCAATGCTACACATCCTCACAATCAATGCTACACAACCTCACAACCAATGCTACACATCCTCACAATCAATGCTACACAACCTCACAACCAATGCTACACAATCAATGGTACACAACCTCACAATCAATGCTACACATCCTCACAACCAATGCTACACAATCAATGCTACACAACCTCACAATCAATGCTACACATCCTCACAATCAATGCTACACATCGGATGATCCTCACAATCAATGCTACACATCCTCACAATCAATGCTACACATCCTCACAATCAATGCTACACATCCTCACAATCAATGCAACACATCCTCACAATCAATGCTACACAACCTCACAACCAATGCTACACATCCTCACAATTAATGGTACACATCCTCACAATTAATGGTACACCTCCTCACAACCAATGCTACACAATCAATGCTACACATCCTCACAATCAATGCTACACAACCTCACAACCAATGCTACACATCCTCACAATTAATGGTACACATCCTCACAATTAATGGTACACCTCCTCACAATTAATGCTACACATCCTCACAATCAATGCTACACAACCTCACAACCAATGCTACACATCCTCACAATTAATGGTACACAACCTCACAATCAATGCTACACATCCTCACAATCAATGCTACACATCCTCACACTCAATGCTACACATCCTCAAATTAATGGTACACATCCTCAATGCTACATATCCTCACAATCAATGGTACACATCCTCACAATCAATGCTACACATCCTCACAATCAATGCTACACATCCTCACAATCAATGGTACACCTCCTCACAATCAATGGTACATAATCAATGGTACACACCCTCACAATCAATGCTACACATCACAATTAATGGTACACAATCAATGCTACACATCACAATCAATGCTACACATCCTCACAATCAATGCTACACATCCTCATAATCAATGGTACACAATCAATGCTACACAACCTCACAATCAATGCTACACATCCTCACAATCAATGGTACACAATCAATGCTACACATCCTCACAATCAATGCTACACAATCAATGCTACACAACCTCACAACCAATGCTACACAATCAATGGTACACAACCTCACAATCAATGCTACACATCCTCACAATCAATGCTACACATCCTCAAAGTAATGGTACATATACTCACAATCAATGCTACACATCCTCACAATCAATGCTACACATCCTCACAATCAATGCTACACATCCTCACAATCAATGGTACACATCCTCACAATCAACACAGCCTCACAACCAATGCTACACAATCAATGCTTCAATGCTACACAATCAATGCTACACAATCAATGCTACACAATCAATGCTACACAATCAAGGGTACACAATCAATGCTACACAACCTCACAATCAATGCTACACAATCAATGCTACACATCCTCACAATCAATGCTACACATCCTCACAATCAATGGTACACAATTAATGCTACACAGCCTCACAATCAATGCTACACAGCCTCACAATCAATGCTACACAGCCTCACAATCAACACAGCCTCACAATCAATGGTACATAATCAATGCTACACAGCCTCACAATCAATGCTACACAGCCTCACAATCAATGGTACACAATTAATGCTACACAACCTCACAATCAATGCTACACATCCTCACAATTAATGGTACACATCCTCACAATTAATGGTACACCTCCTCACAATTAATGCTACACATCCTCACAATCAATGCTACACAACCTCACAACCAATGCTACACATCCTCACAATCAATGCTACACAACCTCACAATCAATGCTACACATCCTCACAATCAATGCTACACATCGGATGATCCTCACAATCAATGCTACACATCCTCACAATCAATGCTACACAACCTCACAACCAATGCTACACATCCTCACAATCAATGCTACACAACCTCACAACCAATGCTACACAATCAATGGTACACAACCTCACAATCAATGCTACACATCCTCACAACCAATGCTACACAATCAATGCTACACAACCTCACAATCAATGCTACACATCCTCACAATCAATGCTACACATCGGATGATCCTCACAATCAATGCTACACATCCTCACAATCAATGCTACACATCCTCACAATCAATGCAACACATCCTCACAATCAATGCTACACAACCTCACAACCAATGCTACACATCCTCACAATTAATGGTACACATCCTCACAATTAATGGTACACCTCCTCACAACCAATGCTACACAATCAATGCTACACATCCTCACAATCAATGCTACACATCCTCACAATTAATGGTACACATCCTCACAATTAATGGTACACCTCCTCACAATTAATGCTACACATCCTCACAATCAATGCTACACAACCTCACAACCAATGCTACACATCCTCACAATTAATGGTACACAACCTCACAATCAATGCTACACATCCTCACAATCAATGCTACACATCCTCACAATCAATGCTACACATCGGATGATCCTCACAATCAATGCTACACATCCTCACAATCAATGCTACACAACCTCACAACCAATGCTACACATCCTCACAATCAATGCTACACAACCTCACAACCAATGCTACACAATCAATGGTACACAACCTCACAATCAATGCTACACATCCTCACAACCAATGCTACACAATCAATGCTACACAACCTCACAATCAATGCTACACATCCTCACAATCAATGCTACACATCGGATGATCCTCACAATCAATGCTACACATCCTCACAATCAATGCTACACATCCTCACAATCAATGCAACACATCCTCACAATCAATGCTACACAACCTCACAACCAATGCTACACATCCTCACAATTAATGGTACACATCCTCACAATTAATGGTACACCTCCTCACAACCAATGCTACACAATCAATGCTACACATCCTCACAATCAATGCTACACATCCTCACAATTAATGGTACACATCCTCACAATTAATGGTACACCTCCTCACAATTAATGCTACACATCCTCACAATCAATGCTACACAACCTCACAACCAATGCTACACATCCTCACAATTAATGGTACACAACCTCACAATCAATGCTACACATCCTCACAATCAATGCTACACATCCTCACACTCAATGCTACACATCCTCAAATTAATGGTACACATCCTCAATGCTACATATCCTCACAATCAATGGTACACATCCTCACAATCAATGCTACACATCCTCACAATCAATGGTACACCTCCTCACAATCAATGGTACATAATCAATGGTACACACCCTCACAATCAATGCTACACATCACAATTAATGGTACACAATCAATGCTACACATCACAATCAATGCTACACATCCTCACAATCAATGCTACACATCCTCATAATCAATGGTACACAATCAATGCTACACAACTTCACAATCAATGCTACACATCCTCACAATCAATGGTACACAATCAATGCTACACATCCTCACAATCAATGCTACACAATCAATGCTACACATCCTCACAATCAATGCTACACATCCTCAAATTAATGGTACACATCCTCACAACAAATGCTACACATCCTCACAATCAATGCTACACATCCTCAAAGTAATGGTACATATCCTCACAATCAATGCTACACATCCTCACAATCAATGCTACACATCCTCACAATCAATGGTACACATCCTCACAATCAACACAGCCTCACAATCAATGCTACACAACCAATGCTACACAATCAATGCGTCAATGCTACACAATCAATGCTACACAACCAATGCTACACAATCAAGGGTACACAATCAATGCTACACAACCTCACAATCAATGCTACACAATCAATGCTACACATCCTCACAATCAATGCTACACATCCTCACAATCAATGGTACACAATTAATGCTACACAGCCTCACAATCAATGCTACACAGCCTCACAATCAACACAGCCTCACAATCAATGGTACATAATCAATGCTACACAGCCTCACAATCAATGCTACACAGCCTCACAATCAATGCTACACATCCTCACAATTAATGGTACACATCCTCACAATTAATGGTACACCTCCTCACAATTAATGCTACACATCCTCACAATCAATGCTACACAACCTCACAACCAATGCTACACATCCTCACAATTAATGGTACACAACCTCACACTCAATGGTACACAATCAATGCTACACATCCTCACAATCAATGCTACACATCCTCACACTCAATGCTACACATCCTCAAATTAATGGTACACATCCTCAATGCTACATATCCTCACAATCAATGCTACACATCCTCACACTCAATGCTACATATCCTCACAATTAATGGTACATATCCTCACACTCAATGCTACATATCCTCACAATCAATGGTACACATCCTCACAATCAATGCTACACATCCTCACAATCAATGGTACACCTCCTCACAATCAATGGTACATAATCAATGCTACACACCCTCACAATCAATGCTACACATCACAATTAATGGTACACAATCAATGCTACACATCACAATCAATGGTACACAATCAATGCTACACATCCTCACAATCAATGCTACACATCCTCATAATCAATGGTACACAATCAATGCTACACAACCTCACAATCAATGCTACACATCCTCACAATCAATGGTACACAATCAATGCTACACATCCTCACAATCAATGCTACACAATCAATGCTACACATCCTCACAATCAATGCTACACATCCTCAAATTAATGGTACACATCCTCACAACCAATGCTACACATCCTCACAATCAATGCTACACAGCCTCAAAGTAATGGTACATATCCTCACAATCAATGCTACACATCCTCACAATCAATGGCACACATCCTCACAATCAACACAGCCTCACAATCAATGCTACACAACCAATGCTACACAATCAATGCTTCAATGCTACACAATCAATGCTACACAACCAATTCTACACAATCAATGCTACACATCCTCACAATCAATGGTACACATCCTCACAATCAATGGTACATAATCAATGCTACACAGCCTCACAATCAATGGTACACAATCAATGCTACACAGCATCACAATCAATGGTACACAACCTCACAATCAATGCTACACAGCCTCACAATCAATGCTACACATCCTCACAATCAATGGTACACAATGGTACACAATCAATGCTACACATCCTCACAATCAATGGTACACAATGGTACACAATCAATGCTACACAGCCTCATAAACCAAGAAAGATATAATAATTTCGTGAAACATGTCTTAAATATTTTGAAATGGCTATTTTTATATGACAATGTTTGAACAATGAGCCTGAAGAGATTTTGTGACACTTGATGAGGATGTGTTAATGTTTTTGTAACTAATTTATCCTTTATTGATGAAACATTTATTATTGATATACCGGTAACTTCTAATATTCAGATGATAGCTAATTGCACGACAGTAATGTTTCATTAATTGACATTAAAAGCATAATCCAATTAGGACGTTATTATTAGTTGTAAATTCGCATTCTAATTGTGTGTAGGCTGCGGCGGATCAGTCGTCTACGCTGGACCCGTAATCCAGGGTCGTATGTTTGATCGCCTGCTGTGAGTATTTGGTTTAATGGTACTTCAGCACAGGTTAAGCTATATCGCGCCGGGTTAAGTATATTGTATACAAGATGATCCCCTGCTACTAAAATGATTATTACTATGATGACTATAACAGTCTTTCGTTAGAGACTTTAGACTAAGGTAGCCCAGTGGTAACATGCTGGACTAGTAATCCAGGGATCGCAGGTTCAATCCCCAGTCTGATCCTAATAAAATTAACAGTCTTTCAGATGGGATTTTAAACCAAGGTCTTGTGTCGGTGCTTTACACCGTGCACGTAAAAGAACCAGAAGAGACTCTGGAATGGGTCTTCAGGAGGCGTCGCTCATATGGGCAACCGGTAGCGACAATAAATAAACATAAAACACACACTTTAGACAAAGGTCTTGTATTGGTGCTAAAGATGTTACACTGTGCACATAAAAGAACCAGAGATTAGCCGCTGAAATGGTTCTCTGTCTGTATCATTGCACTATCCTTCAAAATTAAAAATTACTAATCTTTTCAGAAAGGTGCAACGGTATTAAATAACTGTTACGGTATCAGCTGCCAGATAATACACTGTGTTACACTTATGGGTGGCTTGCGTTATCGAATACAACATAAAGTAAGGCCAAGAAAATAAGCATCCAAATGTGTAACAGAATATGGATATCAAATCGGCAGTCATGAATCGGTGATTCATGGATATCTGTTTTATCCCGGGTTCGATCCTCAAACCAGATAAGTATGTGAGATGGTACGGTGGTCGCCAGATCGGACAGGTGGGTTTTCTCTGGGTACTCCGGTTTCCTCCCACACAAATGACCATATTTTCGAGAGTGGTTAATATAAGTTGTTAAAACTTGCTCTGCAATCGTTGTAAAATAAATAAAGCTTAAAAAAATCTGTTTTCTCGAGGACACAAGCGCTTTCTGGTCAAAATCAAGTGGAAGAATATATCCAATCTCACCAAAAATGTGCAGTAAGCAGGGTTCCCGATGTCGGTCGCCAATGGCGCCAAAAAACAAATATTGATGCTAAATTTTGTGAATTGGTGAAAATATTTGGCACAATTTAAAAAAAACAAATTCTTTTTCGGCACATGTTTTGTCAAATACATGGCTTCATAAATATTATATTTATCCGGGAACTATATGGCTCTTAGTTGGCTCCAAGTTTTGTAAATTGACTCCAGTATTTTTCAATTGGTGACAGAAGTGGCACAGACAAACATTCAGACAGAGGGAACCCTGAATAAAGTGTTTAATATGTTTGTTATAACACTTACCTTGCATTCCATAAGCTGCACAACATTGTCATGATGGAGGCCAGATAATTCCTGTATAAAACAAGAGAAACATTTAATGATTACTAAAACTACTAAATACAATTTTAAATGATAGATGACACCATGTTTCATGTACTACATATCAATTACGTGTGTACCTGTTACAGGGTGTCAACAACTGAGGGGGGAAAAGGAACAAATTCAGGGTGATCACAATTATCAGGCGCGTAGCTAGGCTTACGCATGTACGCACGTGCGTAAGATTTAATTCGACAGTTCCTGAAAATGATATAAATGCGAAAAATGCAATAAAAACTGGATCGTAAGGGGGACACAGACATTGGTCATTCACAAGAAAGCAGATGTGATCGAAATGCCAGTACATATTTTGATTGTAGCTGTTGTTCATAGTATTGCAATAGGCACCTGAGACCATATAGCGGAAAGAATTCTCGCCCTAGAATGGTGCGTAATCTATATTTAGGCCTAGCTACGTGCCTGATTATGATGGTCTGCGTTGATTGTGGACACCACGCTGGTGAGCGAGTAGTAGTAATATGGTCAAAAATAGGTCAGTATAGGTTTGATCTGTACTCAATACGTGTCATACCAGAGGGCTGCAAGGCCAAAAAAACCATCCTGTGTTACTGTGATATGCCAACAAAAATAGGGTCAGTCGATAGGGATTTTAAAAAATAATAATTTTGTTACCATAGTATTGGGCACTGAAAAATATGAAAAACAAATGTTTTGAATATTTTTGTTTCAAAATTCCATAAAAAAATTGTCGGTCGGGAATCCGTTAACACAGGTATTGGTTTTTTTTGGCCTAAACTAGAAATCACCACAGTATTCTACCCACAACAGGCATCGCTTTCCATCACATGTATCTAACATGACACGTTTTCCCACATATCAAAATGATATAAATGGCCGAAGCTGCAATAACAATTGGAAGCCAAGGGAGGGATAAATTATAACATCATTGTTAACTGTCTAGGAAAGAGGTAACCCATGCAAGCAGGTTTCTTTCTCATCAATCCTACATGTATGTACATATTATTTATACTTGACTATGTTCAAAGCAATAAATATTGTTTAAACTACCTGTCTAACTGGGATATAAAACACTTACATCACACTCAGTTAAAAATCATTAATGTAGGAGGTAAAATGCTAGGTTATTATTATACATGTATATACAGACGGATCTGTAGTCCAGTGGTAACATGCTGGTCTGGTAATCCAGAGATCGCAGGTTCGATCCCCCATCTGACCATAATAAAATTAACAGCATTTCAGATGGGACTTTAAACCGAGGTCTTGTGTCGGTGCTGTACACTGTGCAAGTAAAAGAACCAGAGGAGACTCTGGAATGGGTCTCTGTCTGTATCATTGCACTATCGTCCAAGAATCTAAAATGACTAATCTCTCCAGGAGGCGTCGCTCATATGGGTAACCGGTAGCGACGATAAATAAACGTAAAACACACACTAGGTAATTATCTATACCTTGAGGATCTTGATTTCTTTGCTGAGTAGATTCTGTGACTTGGCTATGTTCTTTTTTGTGATACTTTTGATAGCAACCGTCCTCTCCGGGTACTGTAGGAGAAACAATAAACACAGTCATGTATGTTAGCAGTCCTCTCCGGGTACTGTAGGAGAAACAATAAACACAGTCATGTATGTTAGCAGTCCTCTCCGGGTACTGTAGGAGAAACAATAAACACAGTCATGTATGTTAGCAGTCCTCTCCGGGTACTGTAGGAGAAACAATAAACACAGTCATGTATGTTAGCAGTCCTCTCCGGGTACTGTAGGAGAAACAATAAACACAGTCATGTATGTTAGCAGTCCTGCAACAAGGTATTGTGATACACAGGGTGAAAATTAAAAAAAAGAAGTGGGGCCACGGGGGGGGGGGGGGGGGGTGGTCAGGGCCCCTAGGGAGACTATTTCGCCCAAGTCACCCTAGGGACCCTGACGTTGCCCCCCCCCGGGCCCATTTCTTTTTTTAAATTTTCATACACATATTTGTTCAGTCAACTACACTGGCCCAATATAAAGCACTACTTCTATTCAAATGTTGTATTTAATGGTAATATTGTGTATTTTAAACATATTTTGTTGAAATTTATTAAATAACACATTTTAAGGACGCAATCACGCGCGTTATCACATCACCCCAAAAATCCTAGAATGAACCCTGCATAATAGTTAAAGATGTCTATATACAATGTAGATTACCCATACATTTATTGTACGTACGCATTTACTTGAGACATCTGCATATTCGGCTGACCTTAGGTCATATACGAAGTTACAATCAGTATAAGGCAGTTCTAACTTGATATTTTAATAAAATCCGATTGATGGCTCTGCGGTAATGCCACTAATTATGACGGTAGATGACCCGGGTTCGATCCCCGAAAAGGTAAACTTTTATTTTTATTATTTCTTGATTTTATAAAAATGCTACACATAGAGTTAATAAAGAGTTAATAAACTCTCGCTTTGCACGATTTTATTAACATTCATTGATTGGCAAGATGCAAGCATCAGATCACTACTCCGGAGAAAAGCCGACTGAGGTAGTGATTACCATACATGGCTCGGATACAGAGGATACTGACTCGGCATATGAGTGTGGCAGCTCCACTGACACAGCGAGCGAAGATGGATCGTAATTTTGAAATTGCATGATGCTCGTAAAATTGTATAAGTTGTGTTGTAGAAAAATAAAATATCATAAAAATAAGAAATAAAAAATAAAACACATACTAGCATCAAAATGGGAATCGGGAAACATCGATTTAAAATATAAAGAATATAACTGAAATAATTTATAAATAAATATCTATATCATCGTAATAAAAAATCTTTATTTCTATTTTTGTAACTTCGCAATTTTTAAGCAGTGAGGATTCGAACCCATGAGAACTAGCTCATTTCATTTGAGTTTAGTATCAACCCGTTAGACCGTTCGGCTACCGGCGCTTGGGTTCATTGCATAGATTAAATACATTCATGAAGTTATTTAATTACTTTACCGCTGTAATTGAAGCGTGTAATTTATGATAATGTCTCAGGTAAATACGTACGTACAATACATGTATGCCTGGGGAAGACAAAAAGTGTTTTTGTTTGTATTGATAATGACTTGACGGGAAACAAAGATAGTTTACAAATCCATTATTTCATAACTAGAAGTTATTTGCATTTGTACTTTTTGTGGTGCTATTGTGTCTTTAAAAACCTGTTGAGGCATGCCATAGCAAATTGCCCTCATATAAAGTGCAGGCAAGAAATTAAACTCTAGCTAGTCTGCCACTGTGGTGTAGTGGTTAAGGTCGCTGACTGTAACCTATCATCACTGATGGTCACGTGTTTGAGCCCCGCTCAGACAGTGTCTCTTTATATGAAAAAGCTGGCAGTATCTTACAGAGCACCAAATACTGGTTAACCACTGGAGCCTGCCCAGGAAAGGTGTTGTTAGGTAAACTGCCTGTTGCTCAAATGGGCAACCGGTAGCGACGTTAAATAAACTTAAATAAAAAACCCACAAGCTACTGTATATATTGTAGCATATGTTATACAAGTACATATCTTATGTTATACATGTAGATAGTGTATGCTATACACCTACATAGCTTATGCTATACACCTACATAGCTTATGCTATACACCTACATAGCTTATGCTATACATGTACATAGCTTATGCTATACACATACACTAACACATAGCTTATGCTATACACCTACATAGCTTATGCTATACACCTACATAGCTTATGCTATACACCTACATAGCTTATGCTATACACCTACATAGCTTATGCTATACACCTACATAGCTTATGCTATACACCTACAAGCTTATGCTATACACCTACATAGCTTATGCTATACACCTACATAGCTTATGCTATACACCTACACAGCTTATGCTATACACCTACACAGCTTATGCTATACACCTACACAGCTTATGCTATACACCTACATAGCTTATGCTATACACCTACATAGCTTATGCTATACACCTACACAGCTTATGCTATACACCTACATAGCTTATGCTATACACCTACACAGCTTATGCTATACACCTACACAGCTTATGCTATACACCTACACAGCTTATGCTATACACCTACATAGCTTATGCTATACACCTAGCTTATGCTATACACCTACACAGCTTATGCTATACACCTACATAGCTTATGCTATACACCTACACAGCTTATGCTATACACCTAGCTTATGCTATACACCTACACAGCTTATGCTATACACCTACACAGCTTATGCTATACACCTACACAGCTTATGCTATACACCTACATAGCTTATGCTATACACCTACATAGCTTATGCTATACACCTACACAGCTTATGCTATACACCTAGCTTATGCTATACACCTACACAGCTTATGCTATACACCTAGCTTATGCTATACACCTACATAGCTTATGCTATACACCTACACAGCTTATGCTATACACCTACATAGCTTATGCTATACACCTACACAGCTTATGCTATACACCTACACAGCTTATGCTATACACCTACACAGCTTATGCTATACACCTACACAGCTTATGCTATACACCTACACAGCTTATGCTATACACCTACATAGCTTATGCTATACACCTACACAGCTTATGCTATACACCTACACAGCTTATGCTATACACCTACATAGCTTATGCTATACACCTACACAGCTTATGCTATACACCTACACAGCTTATGCTATACACCTACATAGCTTATGCTATACACCTACACAGCTTATGCTATACACCTACATAGCTTATGCTATACACCTACACAGCTTATGCTATACACCTACATAGCTTATGCTATACACCTACACAGCTTATGCTATACACCTACATAGCTTATGCTATACACCTACATAGCTTATGCTATACACCTACATAGCTTATGCTATACACCTACATAGCTTATGCTATACACCTACAAGCTTATGCTATACACCTAGCTTATGCTATACACCTACATAGCTTATGCTATACACCTACATAGCTTATGCTATACACCTACACAGCTTATGCTATACACCTACATAGCTTATGCTATACACCTACATAGCTTATGCTATACACCTACACAGCTTATGCTATACACCTACATAGCTTATGCTATACACCTACACAGCTTATGCTATACACCTACACAGCTTATGCTATACACCTACATAGCTTATGCTATACACCTACACAGCTTATGCTATACACCTACACAGCTTATGCTATACACCTACATAGCTTATGCTATACACCTACACAGCTTATGCTATACACCTACATAGCTTATGCTATACACCTACATAGCTTATGCTATACACCTACACAGCTTATGCTATACACCTACATAGCTTATGCTATACACCTACACAGCTTATGCTATACACCTACATAGCTTATGCTATACACCTACATAGCTTATGCTATACACCTACATAGCTTATGCTATACACCTACACAGCTTATGCTATACACCTACACAGCTTATGCTATACACCTACATAGCTTATGCTATACACCTACATAGCTTATGCTATACACCTACATAGCTTATGCTATACACCTACACAGCTTATGCTATACACCTACACAGCTTATGCTATACACCTACACAGCTTATGCTATACACCTACACAGCTTATGCTATACACCTACACAGCTTATGCTATACACCTACACAGCTTATGCTATACACCTACACAGCTTATGCTATACACCTACACAGCTTATGCTATACACCTACACAGCTTATGCTATACACCTACACAGCTTATGCTATACACCTACACAGCTTATGCTATACACCTACACAGCTTATGCTATACACCTACACAGCTTATGCTATACACCTACACAGCTTATGCTATACACCTAGCTTATGCTATACACCTACATAGCTTATGCTATACACCTACATAGCTTATGCTATACACCTACATAGCTTATGCTATACACCTACAAGCTTATGCTATACACCTACATAGCTTATGCTATACACCTACATAGCTTATGCTATACACCTACATAGCTTATGCTATACACCTACACAGCTTATGCTATACACCTAGCTTATGCTATACACCTACACAGCTTATGCTATACACCTACATAGCTTATGCTATACACCTACATAGCTTATGCTATACACCTACATAGCTTATGCTATACACCTACATAGCTTATGCTATACACCTACATAGCTTATGCTATACACCTAGCTTATGCTATACACCTACACAGCTTATGCTATACACCTACACAGCTTATGCTATACACCTACATAGCTTATGCTATACACCTACACAGCTTATGCTATACACCTACATAGCTTATGCTATACACCTACATAGCTTATGCTATACACCTACATAGCTTATGCTATACACCTACACAGCTTATGCTATACACCTACATAGCTTATGCTATACACCTACATAGCTTATGCTATACACCTACATAGCTTATGCTATACACCTACATAGCTTATGCTATACACCTAGCTTATGCTATACACCTACATAGCTTATGCTATACACCTACACAGCTTATGCTATACACCTACATAGCTTATGCTATACACCTACATAGCTTATGCTATACACATAGCTTATGCTATACACATAGCTTATGCTATACAC
>CM026403.1:22997784-23110798 GCA_014843695.1 Archivesica marissinica
CACCTAGCTTATGCTATACACCTACACAGCTTATGCTATACACCTACATAGCTTATGCTATACACCTAGCTTATGCTATACACCTACATAGCTTACCGGGTATGTTAAATAATTGAAACATTTCCAACAATAATGTTTCATTTGATGATTATTTTGTTTGATTTAAATTCAGAATAATTTGACTAGCTTGAGGTGTGAGAGTCTAGCTTGACTAGCTTGAGGTGTGAGAGTCTAGCTTGACTAGCTTGAGGTGTGAGAGTCTAGCTTGACTAGCTTGAGGTGTGAGAGTCTAGCTTGACTAGCTTGAGGTGTGAGAGTCTAGCTTGACTAGCTTGAGGTGTGAGAGTCTAGCTTGACTAGCTTGAGGTGTGAGAGTCTAGCTTGACTAGCTTGAGGTGTGAGAGTCTAGCTTGACTAGCTTGAGGTGTGAGAGTCTAGCTTGACTAGCTTGAGGTGTGAGAGTCTAGCTTGACTAGCTTGAGGTGTGAGAGTCTAGCTTGACTAGCTTGAGGTGTGAGAGTCTAGCTTGACTAGCTTGAGGTGTGAGAGTCTAGCTTGACTAGCTTGAGGTGTGAGAGTCTAGCTTGACTAGCTTGAGGTGTGAGAGTCTAGGCCAGAAGCATGTGGAAACAATAAATTCATCATGATTTACTGTGATGAAGTTTCGGCATTGGCTATGAATAAAATATTATCAAGCACGAAAGCGGAACATATTAACCCATATTAAGATCTAGTTTAGAATCTAGTTACGCTTAGATAGGCTTACAAAAAGTGTAGATAAATCTGCATCTTTTGCCAGTATTATTACTAATTTTAGACAAAATTAACCATTTTGATAAATGAACTGGTCCAAATGTATTTTTTTTATTAATTTATTGGTCTAAAAATATCATGCACCACCAGTCCATGTCAGTTACTTGGTGTTGGATGGGTCCATGTCAGTTACTTGGTGTTGGATGGGTCCATGTCAGTTACTTAGTGTTGAATGGGTCCATGTCAGTTACTTGGCAATGAATGGGTCCATGTCAGTTACTTGGCATTGAATGGGTCCATGTCAGTTACTTGGTGTTGAATGGGTCCATGTCAGTTACTTGGCATTGAATGGGTCCATGTCAGTTACTTGGCATTGAATGGGTCCATGTCAGTTACTTGGCATTGAATGGGTCCATGTCAGTTACTTGGTGTTGAATGGGTCCATGTCAGTTACCTGGTGTTGAATGGGTCCATGTCAGTTACTTGGTGTTGAATGGGTCCATGTCAGTTACTTGGTGTTGAATGGGTCCATGTCAGTTACTTGGCAATGAATGGGTCCATGTCAGTTACTTGGCATTGAATGGGTCCATGTCAGTTACTTGGTGTTGAATGGGTCCATGTCAGTTACTTGGCATTGAATGGGTCCATGTCAGTTACTTGGCATTGAATGGGTCCATGTCAGTTACTTGGCATTGAATGGGTCCATGTCAGTTACTTGGTGTTGAATGGGTCCATGTCAGTTACCTGGTGTTGAATGGGTCCATGTCAGTTACTTGGTGATGAATGGGTCCATGTCAGTTACTTGGTGTTGAATGGGTCCATGTCAGTTACTTGGCATTGAATGGGTCCATGTCAGTTACTTGGCATTGAATGGGTCCATGTCAGTTACTTGGTGATGAATGGGTCCATGTCAGTTACTTGGTGATGAATGGGTCCATGTCAGTTACTTGGCAATGAATGGGTCCATGTCAGTTACTTGGCATTGAATGGGTCCATGTCAGTTACTTGGTGTTGAATGGGTCCATGTCAGTTACTTGGCATTGAATGGGTCCATGTCAGTTACTTGGTGTTGAGTGGGTCCATGTCAGTTACTTGGTGTTGAATGGGTCCATGTCAGTTACCTGGTGTTGAATGGGTCCATGTCAGTTACTTGGTGTTGAGTGGGTCCATGTCAGTTACTTGGTGTTGGATGGGTTAATTAGCATTCATGTAGATGTAAGCCACCAATAGGCTTATATCTCTTGCCTAAAGAACTGCTTCTCTCTCCCCTCAACTCCCTATATATAGGGGCCGTAGTCTAGAGATTTAATGTTATTATTTTACAAAATTCATACAAATTAACGATTGCGAAACAAGTTTGTACAACTTATATTAACCACTCTCGAGACCTCATTCCTGATGCAATCCATCGCCATGAGGGAGAGAGAAGAGGCAATGTGGAATTTAAATGCCTTGCCTAAGGGCACAATCATAACGGCTCCAGTGTGGTTCGAACTCTGGGCCATTCGCACCTGAAGCGAATGTGCTACCATTGCACTATCACGACTTCCACAAGTGTTTTGATGACAATTTCAACCTCCCATTTTACAACCAAGTGGGTCACTTTGACATTTTGTATATAATTTCTAATTAACATTTTGTAGCTAAATTAATACTGGCATTTACATATAAATAAAAAAAGAAGTCTAAATAAGGCACGTTAACACCACTGGTACAGACAGGTACATTTAAAACTATAAAATGCTTGAACAACTCGGACACATCTTATTCAATGTATTATTAGATGTACGCTTTATGAACTCAGATTCAACCAACGGTTGGTTTGGCTTAAATCCCACGATGCAAATACTCATGTTATCTTCTCCCCACATTTAATACAAATTGTAAATTTACATAAATATGAGTTGTAATCATTCTAATGTAACTATTATATTGTAACTCTGTGCACACTATCGGGTGATAATAACAGTGAACAATACCGTAGTCAGAGGCTAATTTCAACCGAGGCAATCTATGGGGGGTGGTCCGGGGGCATGTTCCCCCTTAACATTGTTGGGGTATAGAAGCGATTCCCTGAGTTTTCTGATTTAATGAGTTTCAGCTCTCTAGCACTCAACATTTTATAGAACCAAGAGATATTATTTGCATATTATTATTTTTTCATTTTTTTTGCTTTGGAAATTTTAACTGAGGCAATTGCGTCGGGGTGCCTCAGTGTGGCTATGTGCCTGGTGAAATATGCCACAAAATTTAATTTAAAGAAATTCCATGCCATACATTGTAGGCCTATATTCAGAGTTTTCAGTTACAAATAAGAAAAAGGCATTAATGAATTGTACATTGTTATTTGATCTATTTATAGCCTTTATTTTACCCAGCATGCAAACATTAAGTTGATCAAGCTCAAAATGTGCCTTTACATAAAAAGCAATAGGGCATTTCTAAAACAGACAAATATAAGCTAATCCAGATACGATTTGACCCATGTTGACAAAGACTATGGAAAAGTATCATTGTTTAAACTATTCATGATCAAGTCAACCGTAATGACATTAGATAAATATTTGCTGGTCATGACATTAGATAAATAGTCGATACCATGGCCGGGTACCAAAGAAGGTGCTAATACCAGCAGCTGTTCCTATTCAAACAAAGGGTGATACACTACAATGTTATGTACATGCACCTTCAAAATATAATAAATGCACCACAAAATGTGGTCTTTTGATGATATTGGATTTTACACACTTCAGTTGATCCAAATAATCAATAAGGTTAAATTTACATATTAGCAACATGAACAAAGAACACACAAATTATTATTACATCATCTGCGTTTGGCTTTTGGTGTTTAGAGTTTATATAGGTCGGTCCGCCCGAGGGCTCTGCAAGTGAGGGACCAAAGGTCACTGACCCATTCAGGCTTGACCCAGACGTGTTCATACGACATCTTACAGATTTTTAAAAAGTTTGAATGAAGTAAATTTTGATAGAAGCAGCGGTGTACTTAATGTCGAAACTTTGTGAATTTTGATTTCTGAACAGTAATTCAGGGGCTGTCACTCTGGTAGAATCACTGACTGTTCGAATACCAGCTGGATAGCTACCTCACATGACAGAATTCAACACCCCTGTCCCCAGTGGGTTATCAACCTACAGCGATGAGGGGAAAATGATTTGAAGTCAACGATTGTAACCACTAAGTCTCCATCTGTCTTTTGTCTCTACATCTTGCGAGGATCTCCGATAGGTTTCAAGATTGAGGTGTCTTACTCACAGACATGATACCCACACTGTGACCAAATATTTAAAGTGACCAAGTAAAGAAAGAGCGGAAAAGTTAGTGACCCGACGTGGGACTCAAACCCACAACCTCCCGAACATTAATCAGACAGTTCTACCAACTGAGCTAGCCGGGCCGATGTTCTACCTACGTCGAAATACACTACATATATTGAATCCTGGCTTACCCTTACTCTTTATCTTAAATCTGAAGTTCCACAGCTGGACTACAGAGCCACAACAATAATGACATTGTGTAATTACTGTATAATATAACACGCCATAAGTTGAGGGGCAGTTTTTGGCTTAAAAACAGGCGATTTTAAACTGAAGTCGAGGGTACTTTGAGGACTTGTGACAATGGTTTTTCTCTCATTTCATATCTGGTAGACTTTATTCCATTACAAATCATAAAAAATTCATTGATTTAACCCTTTCAACACCACAGACCTCTAAATAGGCTTACAAAAAGTGTAGATCCAGATGAGCCGGCTCGTGATGAGCCGGCTCATCAGGATCTGCACTTTTTGCAAGTGATATGACTATTTTTAGACATAATTACCCATTTTGATAAATGAACTTGTCCAAATGTGATTTTCTGATTCATTTATTGGTTTATGAATATCATGGACCAGTCCATGTGAGTTACTTGGTGTTGAATGGGTTAAGAACTTTATATGATCTATAATGTAAATAATTGTCAAATAAATATTTTAATAAACATGTTACGGTAGACCTGTATCATTTATCCAATGAATTATCTAATAAATTTATTGAATATATGCGCATATATCCACAAATATTTGTTCACAGTATTCTGTCAAATGTACTGCTCAAGTACAGTAACAGGTACATTACATGTACGTTTGTTAGCGAACATACTACCACTGCACTATCACTATCGTGTGTGGCGTCGGTAGTCCAGTGGTAGAACGTCGGATTTGGAATCAAACGGTCCCGGGTTCGATACTCGGTCAGGCCACGTATGTAGTGTCATGGACACCTCACACACATTGCTTAGTACTGGTTAACCACTTAGGTCGGCTAGGTCTGCCCAGGAAAACATGTCTAGGTCCCCGCAAGGGGTTTGACATTAATGGAACATACATACATACATCAGGTCTCTGTGTTCAGATATATATTATCATATAGTTCTAAGACTAAATGTAAAAAATATTAATTACCTTCCTCAGTCGACCTTTGAAGACAACTGCGAAGGCTCCATGTCCGATTAGATCCTTCTTGCTGTATTCATAATCGCCAACAATCTCCATCACTTCTGATGCTTAAACTAAAGCCTATATAAAGAACTGTTATTTGTTTTATGGCCACACAATGCCAAAGGATGGATATCATCTGGCATTTTCAGCAGCAGGTTACCTCATATTACATTTTTAAAAGCGCTTACAAATTCACAGTCAACATGTATCTCGGTGTTTTAGTAAAAATAGATATAGAATAAAGTCTTTTTTTCTACGTTTACGTCATTTAGAACTGCATAATTTATTCTTACTGATCAATACTAGTTCACATCTGATTATGTTTTGGTTATGACCACACAACACATTTTCATACAATCACCTGTCAAAGCCTAAGAAGTAGTCCCATACACTCTTCATTACTATGAAAAGCAATATGATTAATACACATTTCTGACAGGAATGAATCATTAGAAAACAGTTCATTTGAGGTTTTAAGTAAGGTATTGTGTAATATAGTAGTTATTCACTTTTGATCTCTTAAAGGTCAAGAAACATTGCGCATGGATTTAGGTCAACAGGCTAATTCCTAAGTCTCGTATACCCCTGTAAAATCTCGTGTAATTCATAGTTTGCTAATGTCGAGGTCCCACCACGTGTGGTAAAAGCGAAAAAGAATATAGACCTTTTTGTTCACCACAGGTAATGTCAAGCGTAAACAAAGCATAACATGTGCATCTTTATTGTTGACTGTTTAGTGTTTCATTTTATGTGCAATATTTTGTGAAATCGCAATGTTCATCAATATGCGTGACAACATCACGTTGTTTACTATGTTGGTGGGGTAATGTTTATTTTGGAAATGCAAGGTCGAAGAAAATTACTGATTGTGCTTGGTTTCGTTAAGATATTTGCACATGCTTCCCTAATAATGCTATCGACATTAATATATGTATTGGTTTAGACCGTCCCCGCAGTATGAATACGTAATGTTTCAATTCCTTTCCAAATTTGGTTTTCCTTTCAACAGGAGAAAACGAACATAACATTTGCGTTCAATCGCAGATTTCTAATAAGACATTCGTACAGGGTGGATAATGTAGAAGTGTGTAACAGAATTAACAAGTACATGAAGTGGACATATAACGTAATGAGTACGCAATAAAACAAATTCTGTTGTTCAGTTATTGCACATACTATGTGCAATAACTGAACAACAGAATTTGTTTTATTGCGTACTCATTACGTTATATGTCCACTTCATGTGACATAGTGACATGTGATGGTGTAACAAAATGCACATATATCGAAAGTACATTGGAGCAAAGGCTTGATGTGAAGATGCTATGCCGCAATGACATGAAGATCAACATTGTGCCTCACTCCATTTACTATCTTTATGTTGTCAATATATATTGTACTATTAACATGATGCCAGAGCTCTATCGTGCTGTGTATTCCAATTAAACAGTTAATGAACATTTGACGTTTTTATGTTACTAAAAATTGATAAATCACAAGTCAAAGCAAAGTTCTGCAATTTCCACAGCGTTTATGTGAAAGCACAAGTCACTATCTACTACAATGCCATCATTGTCAACGTCCTATTTTGTCTTGCTGTCTATATTATGTTGTACATACTGTCTATAATAAAGACTATATATCATGTTATTGTCGTGTTTTCTTTTACTGACTTCATTTATATGTTGATGGTTTATGATCAATAGAGAGGTTAATGCACACAATTTGCAAACCCAACAAAATTTAAGGAATAATATCGACCAGTCCTGCGTTGGGGTATACTGTATTTTGCAATACATTTGAGTGGTCGAAAAATAGAACACTCGACAAACCCATTGTCTGAGTAAAGTGTGAATCATGTTTGTGCAAGAGACTGTCAACCATAATTTAGTCCTGGACAAGTCAAAATTCCTGACAACCGTCCAATAAACAGATCAATTAAATGGATTTATAAATTAATCAACCGTTCATTGTGTACGCGGCAAGCCAATTATCGCTTGTAAACCCCCCGCCACCCTCTACATATTGTAAACGACAGGCACCATTTTCACATCAAAACTCTTTTCGGTAACACATCATTGTTTCATTTCGAGCAATTCTTAATTAAAATTTAGCAAATTAAATATATCAATGATCTTCGACGATTATTACTTTGCACTTATATTATAAGCATATTATTACATAATGTTGACAAAGCCTTGTTTTCTTTTTATGTTGCTTTTATGAATGTTTTATAACAATGTTGTATGCAAGGTAACCTATAGTTTTTAATTTCTGATACTATGATATATAATATTTATCAATATTTAATTTTCTGATATATAATATTTATCAATATTTAATTTTCTGATATATTCATGGGTGTGTAAATCATATGCCCGACGAATTGTGCATCTTAGTTATCTGCGGACATGTAGATAATTTAAAATAAATTGTTTTTAGTTATAAACTGTTAGACTATCAAAGAAACTACCCTGAGAAAACATAATGTCATTGTATGCATGCTTAATACTACATGAATAAATTATAACTAATTAGTTACCAGAAGTTGGAAATGTAAACATGATCGTTATGTATAAGATATTTGAAAAACTTGATTGCAAAAGAACCTCAAAGTTTGATAGACCACAAAAGACTATGACTAAAAACAACACCGAAAATGGGTAATCGGACAATCCTGATCAAGTTACATGTGGCAGGCATATGCACACAGTAACAGCAATTAGCAGACAAAACATCCAGTTTATATGTTGGCAAGAAAGTTGAAAGGCGAGACACATTTATAGCACATGAAATATCTGCCAAGCATGTTCTGTGTAATCATATGGCAAGTTGACTTTGGAAGTTGATCTTAAATTTGGTGACGAGTAGGATTCAGTGACGGTCAAGTAAATGTTTGCTGTCTACTTGTCTGTGAACAAATGAAAATTTTGGGGATTTCTGCACCCTTGATATTATGTATAATTATCAATATTTATAACAAAATATATACAATTCTCCAGCTAGAATTGTTGCGTGAAAACGCAGTTGTGGTTGAAATAAAAATGTTAGCAAATTAATTTTAATTAAATGCATATATGGCAAAGTCCTCGGATATTATGTATTTTGTTTTCATGTTCAATTTAAGTTCAAAAAGTTTTCAAGTGACACTTTTAGCCATTCTATTAGGCATCCTGTTACCTTCCAAGCGTCACCTCCACCACCATAGATTCCTACCCTCCACCACCATAGATTCCTACTCGAGAAGACAAAATATGACTGAATCATAAAATGTCTGAATATAATTTTTTGAAAGTAGTTTCACAAACAAACAAAATGTCATTCATACAAATTATTTCAATCGTGATGCCCCTTATGACTTCAGATTAACCTATAATTGTACATGTAATGTTTTCATGAAATAACTACATGTATGCACAAGAGTGAGACACCTTTTATGGACATCTCAGTAGTCAGTACGTCACTATTCAGTCATCATTATTTAACTAGCTGGTGGCACATCAACCAGCCATATCTGAATGAACCGCTGACATGGTTCGAACCATCTATCTCCTGCTCCTTACATGTAGAGGTGGATGGATGCCTTAACCATTAGGACAGCATTAACCCAAGGTGCCCACCCACTACAGTCTGTCCAGCTTTAAATTGCGCGGGAAGATCCCACATTACCATCTTGGCATTGTTGCAAGCCCTGTCTATTTTAGCTCCGCCCTTTTGTAAGCCTCAACATGTACCTTCTGGAGGGCGCACATATATAACTCGTCCACCATTTTCACCAGCATGTACCTTCTGGAGGGCGCACATATATAACTCGTCCACCATTTTCACCAACATGTACCTTCTGGAGGGCGCACATATATAACTCGTCCACCATTTTCACCAACATGTACCTTCTGGAGGGCGCACATATATAACTCGTCCACCATTTTCACCAACATGTACCTTCTGGAGGGCGCACATATATAACTCGTCCACCATTTTCACCAACATGTACCTTCTGGAGGGCGCACATATATAACTCGTCCACCCTTTTGTAAGCCTCAACATGTACCTTCTGGAGGGCGCACATATATAACTCGTCCACCATTTTCACCAGCATGTACCTTCTGGAGGGCGCACATATATAACTCGTCCACCATTTTCACCAACATGTACCTTCTGGAGGGCGCACATATATAACTCGTCCACCATTTTTTAAACCTCAGCATGTACCTTCTGGAGGGCGCACATATATAACTCGTCCACCATTTTGTAAGCCTCAGCATGTACCTTCTGGAGGGCGCACATATATAACTCGTCTACCATTTGTAAGCAAACATGTACCTTCTGGAAGGCACACATATATAACTCGTCCACCATTTTCACCAGCATGTACCTTCTGGAGGGCGCACATATATAACTCGTCCACCATTTTGTAAGCCTCAACATGTACCTTCTGGAGGGCGCACATATATAACTCGTCCACCATTTTCACCAGCATGTACCTTCTGGAGGGCGCACATATATAACTCGTCCACCATTTTCACCAGCATGTACCTTCTGGAGGGCGCACATATATAACTCGTCCACCATTTTCACCAACATGTACTGCCTCTGATCAATCGCCGTAATTTAGCAAAATTGGCTAACCCCAAAATACCCCACGTGTCCCTTTTCTGACCCACCCTTCATTTTGTTCCACTCTATATTAAACCCTACTGTGTAATTGTTTTTCAGGCAAAGCTGAGACACCTATACGAGACACAATGGCAAATCTGCGGGCAATTATAACACTAGCTGTTCCAGCAATGACAGCACTGCTAGGCCTGATTTGGTACTTTGGTCGGAAAAAGCCACCAACTGCCAGAAGACTAGTGGATCCACCAGATAAAAACAGAAAAGCGAAGAATCCTGACTGTACATCGTCTATTGAAGTGTCTGAGAATAAAACATCTCTATCGTCGTCAAACTCTGAAGTCTTAAATGGCCAAGCAGGAAAATGTGGTACTGATTTACCTGAAATATGCCCAAAGAGTGCTGAACCATGTGTTACAAGCTCTGGAGATGCTGGAAAAGAAGTGATTGAAACTTCAATCATTTCAGAAGTTGACACCGTTCAGGAAACCATGGTAAAACTAACCGACACAGAACTATTTGTCACAAAAGCGGGTGGGATGAATGTTCCCGCAATAATTCCAGATGTTGACACAGACACAGTTAAGGAAACTGTTGTAGAGCCATCATACATAGAACCATGTACTTCATACAGAAAGTCAAACAGTCCTGCCAGCATTTCCCCCAGAGATTCAGATTTGCATGAAACCACAAAAATATCACTTGAAAGTGTAGAGGAATCCATCATTGCCCCAACTCGAATCATTGCTCCAGAATTCTCTAGTCCAAAACCAGAAGAAATAATCACAGCTGGTTTGTTGCAAGAACAAAATGTCATAAATATAACAGAAAATACATCTCTTCCAAGTAGTAATATCACTGGCACGGCTGATATTATTTCAGATACCAGTAAATATATCCTGGATGGTGCTGAGGCTGAAACAGATCATGTGAATAGTGAAGTGAACTGTTTATCAAGCAGTTCAGTTGAAGATCAGCTATTTCTGCAGACCGAACCATTGACCCAGTCTTGGCACGAAGACTTGCCAGAAAATGATAACTGTATAGATCTCGCGGAGGAAATGTCATCCGATTTGCCTGGTGAAACTGACCATGACCAACAAAATGTTCAAATAAATTCAGACACCAACAATCTTCCTGCTCAGGAGGCTAACCATCGTGTGAGAAATGAAAGAACTGAGAGTAATAAAATGTGTGCTTCTAAAGACTTGAATTCATTATCAGACTCAAAAACAGAAAACCAGTCAGAAAAATTGCAATCCAGTCCATGTTTGCAGACTGATTATAAGCAAAGTGAATCGGAGAACAACAACAACCATTCTGACTCCTCATCAAATTGTGATAATCTCAGCGAGGTTTGTACAACATTTACTCTAGTTTCCGTAATGTACATGTATCAGTGCTTTCATTAACATGAATTGGACTCAGTTATCAGGGATCATTCTAGAGGGCGATGTGGGGGCCCCACTTCTCACTTTTTTTGGGTTTTTACGATTTTCAAACAAAATTTTGTCTAGTAAAGCATTCCTTCTATTCAAATGTTGTATTTAATGGTTGTACTGTGCATTTTAACCCTATTTTACAGAAGTATATTAAAGAACACCATTTAAGGAAGCGATCACGCGCTTTCTCAATTCTCCCAAAAATTCTGACCTCGAATGAACCCAGAGTTATACTCGTTGAAAATGACCAAAACCAATCCCTGAATAATTGGTACATTTTGTTCTTTGTCTACAGTCAAACCTGTGTTAATGGTCACCTTTATTAATCAGCCAACCTGTATTAAGCGGCCAGTTTACATATTCCCAATGTGTTGTTTTAACTTCTCTTAAGCAGCCACCTGTGCTAAGCAGTCACTTTCTGCGATTCCCTTGGCTGGCTGCTTATGACTGTATATAAAAAATAATGTCTGAAAATCTGTATTAACGAAAGCACAATATTATGTCTACAGATCTGTTGGGATTTAGGTCCATTTAGTGCATGTGCTTCAGTTCTGCATTAGAATAATAGATAGCACTTTGCAGGGCTCCAGTTAAGATTTTTTCTCAGTCTATATTTAGTCAGTCGAAAAATTTGACTTGCAGTAAATTTCAGGATACAAATAAATTATATATCATTTGGATGTTCGTCAGCTTTTGTAGTGCAGAAATTTTAAATAACAAATTTACCAAACATCTTTTTCTAAAGGTGTGCAGAAATACTAGTAATGTTGTCATTCCTCCGGGGTACCAAGTACAAGAAAGGTTTCAATATGTAAGCAGAACTGACACAATATTGATTTCATGGTACGAGTTGTAAATGTATCTTTGTATTGAAACCTTGTGTCGAATCAGTATGTGATACACCAATGTTGTTTCTATTAATGACATGTCTTGTAGTTAAAATATAGTTTGCTTGTTCTTCAAACTGTTACACATACATTGTATGATAGAACAGTTGATTCTTCAGGCCTCCAATGACAGTGGGAAAGGTGGAAGTGTACATGAGAACGCTAATGCTTCACCACCAGATGAAGACCGCATATTCGAGTTCAACATACCAACAGACCTGTGCGGCTTGTTTATCGGCACGCACGGTAAAACAATCAAGATGATCAGTCAACAATCGGGAACGAAACTACGACTGCAAAACAACCCATACACCCGGGATTTCCAGATCTGCGTTATCGAAGGTAGGTACCTGTACAACCAGATTTTCAAAATCTGTGTTTGCAAAGGTACCGTATATCCTCGGCCATAAGTCGAGGGGATGCTTGGGTGTTAGAAATCTGGTATTTTACTTGCACCCACTCAAGTCGAAGTCAAATTTCCAGGATGGTTGTTCTTGGGGACATGGACTTTGTAATGGGAATTGCGATATTTGGAATTAGAACAAAGTAGAAAAATATAGAAATGAATAAAACATTTTAATTGATCATCATTATTTACCTAGCTTTTTATTATTTACTAACTAAAATATAATGAAGAAATGAACAAAACATTCTAATTCAAATAGATCATCATTACCTAACTGTTAATACACTCTTTACATATGGTACTAAAATCCCTCAAAGTCTGACTCGTCGTCACTGTTGAAGAGTTCATTCACTTGTTGCTCAGTGAGTTCGGAATCGTAAATGTACGAATCGTCGGATTCTACATCCACATCACTAATAACACTCTCACTACACGGGGATGTAAATTCTTCAAACAGGGCATCATCCTCGGTACCATCCATCGAATTCGAAATTCTGCACTTCAAGAACGATTTCATAATCATTTCTTTTGGTATCTGTGACCATGCATTCACAATCCACTCGCAGACAGTAGATAACCCAGGTCGTTTAAGATTACCCGCTTTTGTTGTGTCCCGCGGACCGTTAACCATCCATTCGTTCCAACTATGGCGCACGTAACACTTGAATGGTTTGTTCAATGATACATCCAAGGGCTGCAGTAAGGATGTACAGCCCCCTGGCGCACGTAACACTTGCATGGTTTGGTCAATGATACATCCAAGGGATGTACAGCCCCCTGGAATCACCGCCTGTCTCGTTCCCTTTTCCCGAAGCTGACGTTTTACTCTCTCCGTGAGGTGTGCACGGAACATATCCCACACAAGTAAAGATTTCGATCGCAATAAGCCTCCGCGCCTAACAAGCCACACGTCATTAATCCATTGCTGTAGCACAGACTCATCAACCCAACCTTTGGGTTGCACATACACCCGTATTCCTTTAGGGAATTTATCCTTCGGCATTGTTTTACGCTTGAATACAACAGCCGGTTGTAATTTAGTCCCATCAGCCATGCAGCCCAGAATAACAGTAAAATGGGACTTCTCGTGCCCAGTGGTTTTGATTGAAACAGTCTTGTCTCCGATGGTGTGCACAGTTGAGTTACCAGGTAAATCGAAGAACTGTGTCTCTCTGTATACATGTATCAATGCTGTTTCATTGGCCCATTTAGTGGGATAACAATATTAGATAATACATGTAGGTATTCAAGAATACCTGTTATTTTCACATCTCATATATGGTTGTATGTGATTGGCTGTTAATCCTTGTTATAACATTTGTAGGTCAGCAGAATGGAATCGACACAGCTTGTGATATTATAAAGCGGAAATTTCCAAGCATAAAGTACCCTGGTATGGACATGAAATCTGCAGTCAACCCAGTTATTATGCCAGAAATCATGCAGGTACGTTTACAGCCAGAAATGGGCAGTATTTGCCGACTTATATGACAGGCATTCTATATTTGTGTTGAAAACAGAGCATATACACGACGTAATCCTCCACTTCCACATAAACTGTGGAGAGAGAACGAGAGGTTTGTCTTATATACAGAGTTCATAGTCCTCCATTTCCACATAGACTGTGGAGAGAGATCGAGAGGTTTGTCTTACATACTGAGTTCATAGTCCTCCATTTCCACACAGACTGTTGAGAGAGAGAGGTTTGTCTTGTAGACCGAGTTCATAGTCCTCCATTTCCACACAGACTGTTGAGAGAGAGAGGTTTGTCTTGTAGACCGAGTTCATAGTCCTCCATTTCCACATAGACTGTGGAGAGCGAGAGGTTTGTCTTATATACCGAGTTCATAGTCCTCCATTTCTACACAGACTGTGGAGAGCGAGAGGTTTGTCTTATATACCGAGTTCATAGTCCTCCATTTCCACACAGACTGTGGAGAGCGAAGGTTTGTCTTATAGACCCGAGTTCATAGTCCTCCATTTCCACACAGACTGTGGAGAGCGAGAGGTTTGTCTTATATACCGAGTTCATAGTCCTCCATTTCCACACAGACTGTGGAGAGCGAGAGGTTTGTCTTATATACCGAGTTCATAGTCATCCATTTCCACATAGACTGTGGAGAGCGAGAGGTTTGTCTTATAGACCGAGTTCATAGTCCTCCATTTCCACACAGACTGTGGAGAGCGAGAGGTGTCTTATATACCGAGTTCATAGTCCTCCATTTCCACACAGACTGTGGAGAGAGAGAGGTTTGTCTTATAGACCGAGTTCATAGTCCTCCATTTCCACATAGACTGTGGTGAGCGAGAGGTTTGTCTTATAGACCGAGTTCATAGTCTTCCATTTCCACATAGACTGTGGAGAGCGAGAGGTTTGTCTTATAGACCAAGTTCATAGTCCTCCATTTCCACATAGACTGGAGAGCGAGAGGTTTGTCTTATTGACCGAGTTCATAGTCCTCCATTTCCACACAGACTGTGGAGAGCGAGAGGTGTCTTATATACCGAGTTCATAGTCCTCCATTTCCACACAGACTGTGGAGAGCGAGAGGTTTGTCTTATAGACCGAGTTCATAGTCCTCCATTTCCACACAGACTGTGGAGAGAGAGAGAGGTTTGTCTTATAGACCGAGTTCATAGTCCTCCATTTCCACACAGACTGTGGAGAGCGAGAGGTGTCTTATATACCGAGTTCATAGTCCTCCATTTCCACACAGACTGTGGAGAGAGAGAGGTTTGTCTTATAGACCGAGTTCATAGTCCTCCATTTCCACATAGACTGTGGAGAGCGAGAGGTTTGTCTTATAGACCGAGTTCATAGTCTTCCATTTCCACATAGACTGTGGAGAGCGAGAGGTTTGTCTTATAGACCGAGTTCATAGTCCTCCATTTCCACATAGACTGGAGAGCGAGAGGTTTGTCTTATTGACCGAGTTCATAGTCCTCCATTTCCACACAGACTGTGGAGAGCGAGAGGTGTCTTATATACCGAGTTCATAGTCCTCCATTTCCACACAGACTGTGGAGAGCGAGAGGTTTGTCTTATAGACCGAGTTCATAGTCCTCCATTTCCACACAGACTGTGGAGAGAGAGAGAGGTTTGTCTTATAGACCGAGTTCATAGTCCTCCATTTCCACACAGACTGTGGAGAGCGAGAGGTGTCTTATATACCGAGTTCATAGTCCTCCATTTCCACACAGACTGTGGAGAGCGAGAGGTTTGTCTTATAGACCGAGTTCATAGTCCTCCATTTCCACACAGACTGTGGAGAGAGAGAGGTTTGTCTTATAGACCGAGTTCATAGTCCTCCATTTCCACATAGACTGTGGTGAGCGAGAGGTTTGTCTTATAGACCAAGAGTAGTTCACAGTATACAGCGGGTGGGTGGGTGTGTCAGCTCTGTCTGTTTGCAACCAATTGTCGTGTGTTGACATGGCTTCACAAAGGAGTGTTTACTAGGTTTTTATAAACATCTTGTTTCTCAAGAAAAACAGGTACAATAAATGTGTGGACCTCTGTTTGAGTGGCTTGACTGAAACTCTTTTGCCCTTCATCACTGTACATGTATGTTTGAGCCCTACCACATTTGGATTCTGTGAAGCAACTATTTATTGTACCTGGAAAGGTCTAGGTATCCTTAAGCTATAGGTTGATTACGGGTTGTTTTACAATCAGGGTACATGTAGGTTAATGCCACACAATTAAATAATATGGGTAATTATCTGTACTTATACTAGCAACTAAGTATGTTAAAGCATTCAGTCCTGTTGTATATGTCTACCATAGCGAAAAAATTATTCAAATCACATAATTATTGACTGAAATATGGCAAAATGGCAAGTTTTGGACAATAAACATCAGTCTCATTTGACTAATTATAATATTTGAGTAGGCTCACTCCCCTAAAACCACCATTAGTTGGTTATAAAAGCTGAATAATCAAGCATATAAATGTTTTGGAATGTAATCAAAATAAACTTCGCAAGATTGTGAACATTTTATTTCTCGTGTATGTGATCCGAAAATATGATACAGATTCCGTCAAAATATGTCCTCTCCGAAATGTCCTCCATTTTCCATTCTCATCAAGAATGATATGGACGCATTTTTTAAAATAAATAATCTACAGAAATATTACATGAAGTTGCATGAATCATTTTGTATACAAGTTCTGCCGTTTTAGTTGTAATGTGGGCCAAAAGATGGGTATCTATGATTCCGTCAAAAAATGTCCTCTCCGAGAAATACAACATTGGCTCATTACTCGTGAACATATGTTTTAGGCCAAAAAATCAACATCGGCAACATTGACGCCTAAATTTTTTCACGTAATCACATTTAACCAGTTTGCTATGAAATAAAAATAATTTTTAAGCTAAATGATACTCTTCAATTTTGCACCCTTATGAGACTAGTTGTGTACCCTGATTGTAAAACAACCCCTACAGCAACAACAGACTACTACACGTTTTCCTTTTTTTCAAGAACAATCTACCATTGGAACCCTCTCCCTCCTGTCATTGTCCATCTCCCTACCATAGAGCAATTCAATACGGCAGTTTGCTGTATTGATCATGCCAGCCCCTAGTTGTTCTGCGTTTTTTGACACGAAACATGTCTACATCCCCGCGAGTGGTTTGACATTAGAGGAAGTTAGATATATATAGACCTTCGTAAATGCATGATATTGCAGTTGCATGTGTGATTTTTGTTCTCTAACATTCCAGCGCAGGTTTACAATTGACAAGACACAAATATTTTTCAAGACTTGCAAGTTTAAAAATACTAAATTTGATTGTTTACTCTAGCTTTATATTCTCTATTGACATCTAGACATGCAGACAATCCCACTTGTGGATTGCATACAAAAATAAGCAGTTTTACAGACTTACTTGAGGTGAAGTTTCATCATGTGCTAATCTGTTGAGCATTTTTCCAGCTAAGTTTGCCAGAGGGCGTTTCGGTGGACATTGTTGTTTCGAGTATCGTAGATGCTGGGAGGATATTTGTCCAGCAGCCCATTCATCCGACATTCCCGTCATTGGACAGATTGAACACGTTCATGAGTCAGTGCTACATACAGGAGGGTGCCGTGCCAGATATCCCTCATCCAATAGAATGTAGGTACATGTCTCGCATGGGGTGGTTACACATAGTTTAACCTTTATTTATTTTACAACGATTGCGAAACAAGCTTTAACAACTTGTATTAATCAATCTCGTTGGCGCGTATGAAAGCGTATACGTTGTCATTCATGTGGGGGACAAACTGGAGTACCCGGAGCTAACCCACCTGTCCAATCTGGCAACCACCGTACCATCTCGCATACTTCCCTGTCCGTGGATCGAACTTCTTGGAGCCCTGTATAGCTTACTTTATATGTATGAACTGTGTTGGCAGTTGAAATAAAATATGAAATTTATCTGACTGATTGCAACGCATGTTTGTTTGTTATCTCGGTGTCTTTATTCCGCCAAATACCATAAATGTCTTGAAGTTGTACTTTCTCGAGTGCTATCCCTAAATGCACTTGAAAAGTGCTACATTTCCTTGGATAAGTTATGCACATTATCGTGACTTGACTCGATTCCCACAAGGTAAACAACGGGCTGTAAAGATACGGTTGTGTTGCAGTGCTTGAACAGCCATATGTAGCTTGTCGCTATGTATGAGTTTGGTGGTTAAATATTAATATATGACCTAAAATATAGATCCAGAATGTATACTACGACATCTCCAGGCCTTTATTTGGGCCATAATATAGCTTGTCTTTACCTCATTTTGAATACTAGTTAGTTTCACATAAAATAATTGTCCTATCTTTCTGATTTCAGCGGGAGTGATCTGCTCTGCACCGATGTTGAACGGTTGGTATCGTGCACAGATCATGGCGGCGCAAGACGATAGTGACGAATGCGACATAAAGTATGTGGATTATGGCGGATACAGTCACATGTCTAGTTCGTTATTGAAACAGATCCGCAGTGACTTTATGACGCTACCCTTCCAGGCAGTGGAGTGCTACCTGGCCAACATAACTCCGCTAGAATGTAGGTTTAATAATGAGTAACTCTACTTCTCATCTTTGTTTTTCTCCAATACATTTAAATCGACACCACATCGGTGAAAGCGCAAATGTTTGCAAAATGTTATTTGATATGGTATAATTTTTGTCCAAATATTTGCGTCAAAACTTAGTATTTCAACAAATAAACAAGTCGTATACGCAGTTTGTTGACATAACAAAATAATGTAAATATGGTTGACATTCATGTGTAATACAATGCGTGTATCCTGAATAACACAAGTTATGCTACATATTTACCATGATATCTCACATGTGTGCCTATACATATTTGTTATAAAATTTTCTCTAAGCGAAAGTATCGCATGTTTAGTATTGACTTCAATGACAACAAGCATCAATTCAGGAGCCTGGATGACCGTTATATGAAATCCTACTTTGAAAGTTTGTATACCACAAAAACACATAAATTGATTCAATGTTAGTGTTCGATGTATTCAGAACAATTTGTAGTAGCATTGCATTTATATGTGAAAATATGCATTTTATTTGCTTTTTGCGATGTAATGCGTTGCTTTAATAGCTTTATTACTACTGTATATGTATTCACACATGACATATACAGTGAAAGCCCTCAAACCGGAACCCTCTAAAATGGAATTCTCTCCAAACCGAACACATTTCTTTGTCCCGAATTTTTACCTTCTTCATTGTAACAAAACCTCCGTAAACTAGATACATATTTCGATTGGCAGGACAGGACTATTAGCCATATCGCTATGTGTAGGTGTTTCTGTACTGTCATGGTCTGGAACTTGTGTGGGCTGAATCAGGGTCTCTGGTTTCAGGTTTAGCGGACAAATTCTGATTGTAAAGAAATCACTTAGGGAGAATATTTTCCCGGCATAGCATACATTGTAATTTGAATCATCTGAACGACTTTCGTTATTAATTCAACAAGTAAGCGTGTCATTAATGACCAAGTGCTCTGTGATCAAGTACATTTTATCCACGCAGAAAGGTCTGTATAAACCATTACTGTCAAAATATTGCTGTGTGACGGAAAACGCATTCAACGATTCTCTTTGTGTCATGGGCCATTTCATTGCGTCAAAAATGCAAGAGACATACTCTGGAGAAAGCACTGTCTTACCATATGTCAAGGGGCAGTTTTTGTTTTATTTAAATAATGAATTACGAGTTGGTTTAAACAAACTTAAAGAATAGGAAAGGATTAAAACGGAAGCTGAGCTTATATAGTTTCTCTCCTTAGAATTACGGGTTAATGGTTTCCATTGGGGTATTGACTACAATGGGCGTGTTTAAAGTGTTTGTTCAATGACACAAAGGAAAGAATATCACACTGTGCATTTAAAATGTGTTTGGGCCAGATTTGTGAATTACTGTGTGGCAGATAGCTAGCAACTAGATAATCCTTGGAACAGCGTCTGCCTCCGTGGTCGAGTGGTTACGGTCGCCGACTTGTATACCACTGTAACCTATCATCACTGATGGTCACGGTTCGAGCCACGCTCAGGCCGTGTCTCATTTATATAAAAAAGTTGGCAGTTTCTTACGGAGGTTGGTGCACCCAAGTACTGGTTAACATCTGGAGCCTGCCCAGGAAAGGTGTTGTTATGTAAACTGCCCGCCAGCGATATAGCCCGAAATGGTGCTGATGCAGGCGTAAAATCCAAAATATAACATAAATATAACATAACCTTGGAACAGCATAATCGGTAAGACACGCCTTTTCTTGCGAAGAATTCTGCCGAACACTGCAAATGAGCACGACCATTATTCCTAGAACGCAAATCTGCCTGCTGCATATCGTTAATGAGGAAATTCATACAAAAATGGATACAAACGGGGGTATATATGTTCATCGAAGGAAATACAATAGCGATGTAATTATTGTGAATTCATGCATGGCTTGCAAACAGTTCCGTTTCATAGTTTGTTAGTCAAGCACAGTATTATACAGTGCCTTTCCTGTTTCATGTGAGCAACAAGGTCCATGGTTCTACCTGGGCGTCCGGCTGTGTCTGAACTACACTGTTTGGAGGGGCACACAGCTTTCTTGAGATTACCGAAAATGTTCCTTTAAATGTACTTCCTGTATACAAATTCCTTTTAGCTAGATTGCGAATTAATACTTAATTCATCCAAATATGTGGAATCTTATTTGTAACCCGCTGTGGTTGCATGGCAACCATGTCATTTAGAATTGTGACCGCTGCCTTGTACATTGTAACTAATCGTGCACAATTTATTGCTTCATGCAGTTTTGCATCTAAGTAATATGAACCCAAATGTTCAGTCCTGCTTGGTATTAGATTGATGCCCTGAAGAACCTGGCTTGCTAAATCATAGCACTTTCGTAGTATTACTGGCCGAATTCTCAAGAATTATTCTTTGTACAAATATGCATCAATTGTGTGAACATCCTGCTCATATTATCAAGGTCTTCAAATCATCACACTATCAAATTCTTCATGTGAGGTATCCATCATGTGTGAAAGAATCGGTGGTTCTTCCCTGATGCCATTCTATGTGTGAAATGTGTTGATAAAGGTCATGTGGGTGGGAGGCTCTTTTCTCCATGAAATAAACTGGAACAGTCCACCTCCGTGGTCGAGTGGTTAAGGTCGCTGACTTGTATATCACTGTAACATTTATATGAAAATGTTGGCAGTTTCTTACGGAGGTTGGTGCACCCAAGTACTGGTTAACCGCTGGAGCCTGCCCAGGAATGGTGTTGTTAGGTAAACTTCCCGCCGGCGATATAGCCCAAAATGGTGCTGATGCAGGTGTAAAACCCGAAATATAGCATAACATAACTGGAACATCGCCATTTAACCTAACCTTTTGGGGCCAACTTTAAACCTTTAATACCGTATTTAGCTATGTATAGTGTGCTATCGTGTATAATGCGCACCCACGATTTGGCACGAAAATCAGGGGGAAAAGAGTTCCGATGTATACTACGCACATGAAAAACGCAATTTTCCAAGTCAAAACTTAACATTTCTCAAGAATCGCTAAAAATTGTGCTCCGTGATTTTTACAACTTATATTAATCACTCGAGATACCTCATCGAGGAACGGTAACGCACTCGGGCATGATTTCATGAAAATTACATGCATATCGTTCTCAAACATTTCAACACGTTCTCAAACATGTCAGCAGATGCTCAAACTTCTCAACACGTGTAGCCTACCTAATTAACTGGGACCCATTGTGAATGGTTTGTCGAAATTAATTATCGCTACAAACAATTGAAATACTGCAGCCAATTATGCAATGCATTGTACATAGTAAATATTTCCCGTAAAAATAACCAACACATCGTGTCTTTACTCATGTCGTATTTAAAAACATACGGTATATTAAATCAAATAAACTATAATTACAAAATTTCTTTACCTCTATGATATCGTACGAAGGCAGCGTCGCTTTATGCGGCGAAGTACGCGAAATATTACATACGATAAAACCACGTGATGTTATCAAATCGCCATTTTTTTTATCCATTTAGTAATTTCAATTAAATTCTTCAAAGTTTGCCAAAATAAACGCAATATGCAGTCTGCGAAATTAGCCGGGTGCCCGATGCCCGAGACGTGTAGAAATCGGGACGGACGTGTACATGCAATCTCACATGCCCGACGTATTTTTTTTTAATTGGGGTTTTACCCGGGACTCGAACCACCGCGGTGAGAGGTTAGTGATCTCACAGCCAGCGCTTTAGACCACGGAGGCCCCTGTAATAAACTGGACAGTAGAAATGTTTTTCTAAATTCTTTACAATTACGAATTGTTTACACCGGAATTGAAAGTCGTCTAGAAGCGGACAGGTGTAAATTCGCGTTTTCGCTTACTGACATCTCGGCCCTATGATGAATCGGCCGATCGATGCATTATATCATCAAATTTGGTAAAAAAACAAATCGCGTGTCGTGTCGCTCGGTACGAAATCTATAAAACCAAGAAACGTCCTTTTCATGAATATACATGAAGTAACTGTGAATATTATCAATAATCGTAAAATATTAATAATAATAAAACATTAGTTTGTCTTTATACATTGTTTACTCATATGGCCATATTATAAGTATTACTAATAAATGCATGATATGCCACATTATGTTACACATACTACTATACATTTAACCGCCAATAAGCACCTAGAAGTTCATTCGGGCATGTGTCTCAAAAAGTTTTTCGTGAAGACTGAATATATGCTAATTTTGTGGTCTTATTCATTTCATTTATATTGACTATCGGCAACTGGTTTTAATAGCTAGTTTATAACATTTGTCGAATGTAACAAATTATAGAATGACTGTGGGGCCATTCGGGTCGAATTATGTGAAATTTTGGTCCGGAAAAAAATGTCCTGATGTCTGTACTGGTGTATAATGCGCAGTAGATAAAATGGATGAGGATCTCAGTAAGAAATGTGCGCACTATTCATAGCTAAATACGGTAATAAAATAGAACGTGCAAATTGTGAAATAAACAAGCTTACATTGAACTTGCAGCGGAGCAGTATTTCAGTGCAGAAGCTGGTGTTGTGCTTGAGGAACTGACCCAAGGGAAGCTACTCCAGGGACAGGTTGTGGGGCGTGCCGAGGATGGCCTACCTTATGTGCATGTGTACCAGATCTGCGGAGCAAGCTCGGTAAGCTTTCTTTTGTCTAGCACAAAATCTGCCTAAAAATTATTTTTATTGTGTTGATACTGTTCCCACTTTAGAAATATATCGTTTAAACTTTTATTTATTTTACAACGATTGCGAAGCAAATTTTAACAACTTTTATTAATCACTCTCTTTGGCGCCGATGAAAGCGTAAATGTGTTAATTCTTGTGGGAGTACCCGGAGAAAACCCACCTGTCTGATCTGGCGACCACTGTAGAAATATTTGGTCCACACCTATTGATACATGCACATTGGAAATATTTGGTTTAATTTCTATGGTATAAATTCTTCATGTTCATATAAATCTAATTTAAGGATGGCAACGTGTGGAAATTTTGACACAGTTCTGATCGAGTACTCTGAAACGATCATTTGCTTCTTGCCTACATGTACATTGCATTAATGGAATCGTATGTTTCATGTAATTTCAGATATTTGGTAACTATTTCAGATGATTAATGCTGGAAAATTGATGCTAATTTATCTGATTCTGTGATAAAATTGTTGCATTGTAATAAAAGTTAAATATGGGGGAAATGAAACATACCTTTATTCAGTTTATTCAACTTTATTGACATAATTAAAGCATGCTAAGGACCTCCTCTTCAACTTTATTGACATAATTAAAGCAAGGTAAGGACCTCCTCTTCAACTTTATTGACATAATTAAAGCATGCTAAGGACCTCCTCTTCAACTTTATTGACATAATTAAAGCATGCTAAGGACCTCCTCTTCAACTTTATTGACATAATTAAAGCATGCTAAGGACCAACTCTTCAACTTTATTGACATAATTAAAGCATGCTAAGGACCTCCTCTTATTGACATAATTAAAGCATGCTAAGGACCTCCTCTTCAACTTTATTGACATAATTAAAGCATGCTAAGGACCTCCTCTTCAACTTTATTGACATAATTAAAGCATGGTAAGGACCTCCTCTTCAACTTTATTGACATAATTAAAGCATGCTAAGGACCTCCTCTTCAACTTTATTGACATAATTAAAGCACGGTAAGGACCTCCTCTTCAACTTTATTGACATAATTAAAGCATGCTAAGGACCACCTCTTCAACTTTATTGACATAATTAAAGCATGCTAAGGACCACCTCTTCAACTTTATTGACATAATTAAAGCATGCTAAGGACCTCCTCTTCAACTTTATTGACATAATTAAAGCATGCTAAGGACCTCCTCTTCAACTTTATTGACATAATTAAAGCATGCTAAGGACCTCCTCTTCAACTTTATTGACATAATTAATAGGGGTGTAACGATGCATCGAAATATCGATGCATCGCAATAGACAGCGTCACGATAGTCAACCATCGATGGTAAATATGACCATCGATAGTATTGACTATTGCGGCAGTACTATCGCAATAGTTTCGATAGTTGCCAGGGATGGCGAAATCGGTCATTTGTTACGCCGGGCAAGTAGATTTTCGAATGTAACTTGTCCGTGGACAAGTAAAAATACCGGCGAGTGCATTTACTTTATGTTCCCATGGCATTTAAATCGTATTTTAATGAGAAAGCATCGGCAAATGTTCTTGTTTATTTTCCTGCGGAACTTCCGCAATAAACACAAGCCAGCCGACAACGGTGGCGGACATTTCCAGCCGACAATAACCTGAATAAGAACCGGAAATGTCAAGAGTTATCGCCCGTCACATAAAAACTGTGTAAAATGCGGTGGGTATGCAATGTATTTTCCGCTCAAAACAAGCCAGCTGTCAATAAGAATAACTACTGTCGAAAATGGCTTCTTTGGTACTGAATAGTGAGCAAAGTAGGCGATGTGACCCCCATAATCCCGGGTATGGGTAATTTAAAGTGCTATAGCGCATGCGTCAGTTACAAGTATACTACGCGGTCGCTAAATCGATATACGGGAACGGGTACGTGACGCAGCCTTATTATTGAAGACGACAGGTAAACAATCATGTAACTTAGCGGGACTGTGTATCGATTTTTAAATAAGGTTGGTTTATATTATTTAAACATATAAAGTTCGGATATACGGGCAAGTGGGTTTTCAACTTTTCACTACGGACAAGTAAATTAGTGCAGTGTGTTCGATGTCATGATAATAAAGAAAAAATTGCATGCTAATAAATAAATACACAGAACTTGTGTATTCCATACGAAACAGAATATTTTTTTAATTAATATGTATTTACACAATACTATTGCAATAGTCCTACAACTATCGCAATACTATCGCAATAGTATTTTAACTATCGCAATACTATCGCAATAGTAAAATTGACCCCAATAGTCACCCCTAATAATTAAAGCATGCTAAGGACCTCCTCTTCAACTTTATTGACATAATTAAAGCATGCTAAGGACCTCCTCTTCAACTTTATTGACATAATTAAAGCATGCTAAGGACCTCCTCTTCAAATGATTTCTGTAAGAAACCTCGGAACACTGGACACCTGCTAATTACTTTCTTAACGTTGACATAATTATAAAACAAACATTAACAGTTTACTATCAACCCTGTATCTACGACCTTTGATCAATCTTACGTCATAATTATTCTGTTTTTCTTCCATCTTACGTGACAAAAGATACACAAATACCTGCCAATAATGTCAAAATGTTTGCTTGTTTATTGAATGAAGGATTATTTTCACACTTACGGTTCAGTGTGTGGATTATTGGTCCCGGATTAAGATAATTACTGTGTTTATTGAAAGGAGCAATTGGCGATGATTTATGTCTCGTGACACAATTACATAATGTTACACGGACGTACTGCCGAGAATCTCGTTGCCATCCATATATCCCCCGGACCCCCTAGCAAAGTTCCTCACTTCGCTCAGGTTATAATTTATTATTAGGATTTTAACTTACATAAAGTTGCAGGTATGCAGTCGGTGTGAATGTACAGATTCCATGCCCCGAGGTTACAAAACGTTTCTCAGAGCTCGAGCTCAAGTGATCTGATTGGTTGATTCTGAGTGGTACTGTCAGCTGAACCAATCGGTCGATGGAGACCGAGGACTGAGTTTTGAGATTGGAGAAATGTTTTATAACCTCCAGACCTGATCTCGTAATTTTATTATGATATAATTTACGGAAATAAATTTATTGTTTGAACTTGGTATGTTTGTCGTAAACCAGTGGTGTGCAAATTCTATGTTCGACTCGTACAATTTGTAGAACAGACTCGTACAATTTGTAGAACAGACTCGTACAATTTGTAGAACAGACTCGTACAATTTGTAGAACAGACTCGTACAATTTGTAGAACAGACTAGTGGAATTGTACGTCTATGCTGTCCATGGACAAGTGAAAACTTTGACGATTTCCACACCCCTGTGTAAACCAAGCTGGACGACCATGAACTATACAGATATATGGATGTCGATACTACTGCGACACTGAAGATTGGTGTAAAACAATGTCGCCTCGTCTACCTATTAAACAATTTTACAGACGTAAATATTGATGCATTTTTTCAGGCTGTCCTTGTGAACAGAGAAATGGTTAACAGGGGGGTGGTGCGGTGGATGGAGTTGATGGAATGAACTGCGACTATTCTATTCTAATATACATATTAGATCAGCATCATGTGGAACAGGTTAAGTGAACAAGATCGTATCATAGAATCTGATAGCTGCAAGACATCCGAGGATAGATTTAAATAAATAAGTGCATGCTTAGATAAAGTTTTGGCCTCTTTATTATCTGGATAGTGTTGTGATTGTTATTTAGACATTGTTTTTCTATTTATGGATTGTGCATCCAGTGTAGATTGTGCATCCAGTGTAACTGTTTGTATGGCGTAATGTTTGACAGGCTGTTTTATAGCATTTCTATAGTCGACGTTTGTGTCCAAATGGAAGAGGCATGTGGAAACATGTCCGTGTATAAATAAGTTGCGTGTTTTCTTTACTGTACCGTCAGACGCCTCCGTAGCCGAGTGGTTACGGTTGTTGACTTCAAATCACTAGGTTCGAATTCCACTTGGGGTGACCGTGTCAAATTATTTCATGTGAGGAAGCTAGCTTATCCGGCTAGTTTATACAAATTTATTTTAGCTCGATTGCGAAACAAGTTCTTTCAACTTATATTAATCACTCTCGAGACCTCATTCCTGATGGAATCCATCGCCACGAGGGAGAGAGAAGAGGCAATGTGGAATTTAAATGCATTGCCTAAGGGCACAATCGTAACGGCTAGTTTGCGGAAGGTCGATGGTTCTAGTACTACCCGGGTGCCTGTCCGTGCCTGAAAAGTGTTCGGAGATGCCCTCGGATTCTGTCTCCCCTAATCCACTAATAATAGCTGGATGTCGCCATGTGACCTAAAAACCGAAAAACAAACAATCTGGTGTTCACTTTATCATTTCTTTATCAATCATTACATATCTCCAACTTGTATACCAGAATAGCTGGGCAGCTAGAAATGTAACATTTAGTTATAAATACTCCTGCACTTGCAGAATAAATAACGCTGTACATGTAGTTTTCATATGTTACTAGTTAAAATGATAACATCGGACATGGGCATCACTTGTACTTTTAAAAATGTCGGTCCAATATTACTGTACAAACCATAGTTGCCTGGGTACATGCAGTGTGTGTTGTGTTTGTTCATCGGTTATTGGTATATTAGAAGTTATTCTGCTGTTCATGACTGGTATTTTGTGACGACGTGACATTACCTCCAAGTCAATGAATGAAAGTGCGGGCCAGATCTTGGGATTTCACACTTGTACGTTGCAATGCCGGCGTGAGTGTGGCGTTTTTGTTTGATACTCTCCTATGTGTATGAATACTTGGGGAAACATGCCTTTACTTGGATAATTGTAGAAAACAGTTCACTGAAACGTTTATTAGCTGCTAGGTCTGAATTTAACCGTTTCAACACTACAGACCTCTAAATAGGTATGCACAAAGTGTAGATCCAGATGAGCCTCTCTTCAGGATCTGCACTTTGTGTTAGTTATCTTCCTATCTCTAGAAAAGATCAACAATTTTGATATAAATGAACTGGATCAGATGTAATTTTTTTTATCAATTTATTGGTCCAAAAAAATGTCATGGACCAGTCAATGTCGGTTACTTAATGTTGAATGGGTTAATGACTGGCTATTTCCTCCCCCCTCGTAAATGAAGGTAGAAACTTGTTGTGACTAGATTGGTTAGGATAACTATACTCCTTATTTACACATTTGGTAAATGGTTTTATTTAATCTTATCAGTCGAGATTGGTTTAAACATATTTATTTATCAGGATACATGTAATATACATTGAGAAATATACAGAAACATTTATATCGTGATATGTGAATTGAACTAAAAGCTTACGGTAATTCTTTCCACTCGGTCGAGATTCTTGTTACAGATTAGGGTCGAGTCGTATTCCTGTATATAAAACGAAATTGTATTGTATGCTAGTGTCCCTTTTTGTTTATTCTAGCAATTTTAATAAAACGTGCTAAAAGTGATTTACGCACATTATGTATTTGCTATTGTGATTTGCTACGGAGATACGGATAGAGGGAATAAAGATTAGCATAGTCAATATAAGATTGTATATTTTTCAACATTGTTAAGTACATTAAAAATGTTAGTTAGAAAGGATGGATTTCATTTGTACAATACCAACTTAAGTTTTTTCTAGAGCAGATTGACAGGGCACCGCGTCCTGTCCATTTTTAGCCTGGCCCTTTTTTTTTGTATGCAAGACCCAACAGATGAGCGAGTGCCTTCGGTCGGGCAGACCTATATAAACTAAAACTCGCCCGGCCCTTTTCCCCAATATGTACTGCCTGTGATCAAGCATAATCAGCTGTCGATCACCGTAACATAGCAACATTTTCTAGCGGGTAACCCCAAATACCCTCCTCTACCCATAAATTGACTTGGACAGACAGTATCTGGTCATGGTTACATATCTAAGCTAGTTGTTGTTTTACATTGCATTTGCTCTAATCTATATGTATAGTTTGTTTATCTTCTTGATGAAATGGGCATGGTGACGACATACTAAATGGCTACCAAACAATGAGCACAAGTCCAGTTTTAATACCAGTATGTGACTAGCCAATTTCCCAAATTGTCCTAGCCATAATAGTTGATGTTGTGATTTTGTTTTTGTTTATCTACACGTCATATGAACCATAATATCGGTAGCTACTGTTTACATTTTATTTATACAAATTTGTTTGAGTTGGATTGCGTTAAAAATTTCATAACATTTGATAAATTGTTCTCCAACGCCAGATGGAATCGATCACCATGAGGGAGAAAAAAGGTAATGTGGACATAAGTGTCGTTGTCCAAGAACACCACTGTGACTTGTCCAAGAACACCATTGTTACTTGTCCAAGAACACACCACTGTGACTTGTCCAAGAACACACCACTGTGACTTGTCCAAGAATACCACTGTGACTTGTCCAAAAACACCACTGTGACTTGTCCAAGAATACCACTGTGACTTGTCCAAGAACACCACTGTGACTTGTCCAAGAACACCACTGTGACTTGTACAAGAACACCACTGTGACTTGTCCAAGAACACACCACTGTGACTTGTACAAGAACACCACTGTGACTTGTACAAGAACACCACTGTGACTTGTCCAAGAACACCACTGTGACTTGTACAAGAACACCACTGTGACTTGTCCAAGAACACCACTGTGACTTGTCCAAGAACACCACTGTGACATGTCCAAGAACACCACTGTGACTTGTCCAAGAACACACCACTGTGACTTGTACAAGAACACACCACTGTGACTTGTACAAGAACACCACTGTGACTTGTACAAGAACACCACTGTGACTTGTCCAAGAACACCACTGTGACTTGTACAAGAACACCACTGTGACTTGTACAAGAACACCACTGTGACTTGTCCAAGAACACTACTGTGACTTGTCCAAGAACACACCACTGTGACTTGTACAAGAACACCACTGTGACTTGTACAAGAACACCACTGTGACTTGTCCAAGAACACCACTGTGACTTGTACAAGAACACCACTGTGACTTGTCCAAGAACACCACTGTGACTTGTCCAAGAACACCACTGTGACATATGTTGATGTTACAGCAGTTGTAACCCACTAGTCTCAAGCCTGGAGCTAGTCCATTTAATTTTGAGCTAAAAGAAGTTGCGGAAAGTTTAATATTTGGATGATTAGATTTGGTCATTCGGGTGCTGTGAAATTGTTATGATAAATGCAATGTTACAACCATTGTTCAACCTAGTATTAAAATGTAAGTCATAAACCATTTTATAAATATTGTAACCGTTAAATATTCAAACAATGGCATAATATTTTTTTGTACATGGTTTTTATCCGATAGAATAAATATTTGATACCTTTAGATAATTCTAACCATATTATTTGTTTGCCACTTCCTGACCATACTGATAGCTGACGTCAAAAGCTAGATTTCATATCTTAATACTGACCCATGTAAACACATTTGAGTGGGACCATTTTGCATTTTGGTCAGAAGTGACGATTAATTTATAGGTTGGCTACGTATACCAGCTTTTATACAATTGATTTACTCAGATTTTTATCTCACCAATTTGTATTTCCCGTCAAACAGACGCTCATTTCCATGAAGACTGTTTTAGTAATTCCTTCCTGGGTAACATAACTTCCTGGGTAACATAACTTCCATGGTAACATAACTTCCAGGGTAGCATAACTTCCCGGGTAGCATAACTTCAACCCTGGGTAACATAACTTCCTGGGTAGCATAACTTCCTGGGTAGCATAACTTCCAGGGTAACATAACTTCCTGGGTAGCATAACTTCCAGGGTAACATAACTTCCAGGGTAACATAACTTCCTGGGTAGCATAACTTCCTGGGTAGCATAACTTCCAGGGTAACATAACTTCCTGGGTAGCATAACTTCCTGGGTAGCATAACTTCCTGGGTAACATAACTTCCTGGGTAGCATAACTTCCAGGGTAACATATCTTCCTGGGTAACATAACTTCCTGGGTAACATAACTTCCTGGGTAACATAACTTCCTGGGTAACATAACTTCCTGGGTAACATATCTTCCTGGGTAACATAACTTCCTGGGTAGCATAACTTCCTGGGTAACATATCTTCCTGGGTAACATAACTTCCTGGGTAGCATAAACTTCCAGGGTAACATAACTTCCTGGGTAGCATAACTTCCTGGGTAGCATAACTTCCTGGGTAGCATAACTTCCAGGGTAACATAACTTCCAGGGTAACATAACTTCCTGGGTAACATATCTTCCAGGGTAACATAACTTCCAGGGTAACATATCTTCCAGGGTAACATAACTTCCAGGGTAACATAACTTCCTGGGTAACATATCTTCCAGGGTAACATATCTTCCAGGGTAACATATCTTCCTGGGTAACAACTTCCTGGGTAACATATCTTCCAGGGTAACATATCTTCCTGGGTAACATATCTTCCAGGGTAACAACTTCCTGGGTAACATATCTTCCAGGGTAACATATCTTCCAGGGTAACATATCTTCCAGGGTAACATATCTTCCAGGGTAACATATCTTCCTGGGTAACATAACTTCCTGGGTAACATATCTTCCTGGGTAACATATCTTCCTGGGTAACATAACTTCCTGGGTAGCATAACTTCCTGGGTAACATATCTTCCTGGGTAGCATAAACTTCCAGGGTAACATAACTTCCTGGGTAGCATAACTTCCTGGGTAGCATAACTTCCTGGGTAGCATAACTTCCAGGGTAACATAACTTCCAGGGTAACATAACTTCCTGGGTAACATATCTTCCAGGGTAACATAACTTCCAGGGTAACATATCTTCCAGGGTAACATAACTTCCAGGGTAACATAACTTCCTGGGTAACATATCTTCCAGGGTAACATATCTTCCAGGGTAACATATCTTCCTGGGTAACAACTTCCTGGGTAACATATCTTCCAGGGTAACATATCTTCCTGGGTAACAACTTCCTGGGTAACATATCTTCCAGGGTAACAACTTCCTGGGTAACATATCTTCCAGGGTAACATATCTTCCAGGGTAACATATCTTCCAGGGTAACATATCTTCCTGGGTAGCATAACTTCCAGGGTAACATAACTTCCTGGGTAACATATCTTCCAGGGTAACATAACTTCCAGGGTAACATATCTTCCAGGGTAACATAACTTCCTGGGTAACATATCTTCCAGGGTAACATATCTTCCAGGGTAACATATCTTCCAGGGTAACAACTTCCTGGGTAACATATCTTCCAGGGTAACATATCTTCCAGGGTAACATATCTTCCTGGGTAACAACTTCCTGGGTAACATATCTTCCAGGGTAACATATCTTCCTGGGTAACATAACTTCCTGGGTAGCATAAACTTCCAGGGTAACATAACTTCCAGGGTAACATATCTTCCTGGGTAACATAACTTCCTGGGTAACATATATTCATGGGTAGCATAACTTCATGGCTAACACAAACTTCCTCAGTAACATAAACTACCAGGGTAACATTTTTATATCAAAATCATGCTAATTAATCTATAACAAGCTTTTATCGATAAGTACCCATTGGATATACTGTAGATGTGTCAAGATGTAGAAAATTAATTATTATAAGATGAGAAAGTGGATGAAAATTGAGAGCATGTTGTGCAAAGGAAACGACGGTAAAACAGGGGAACCACTTAAGGACTTGTATATTTTTATGGAGTATTCAGGGGCAGTAACTAATATTAAATTACGTTCAATTACAGCGCAATATTTGTGCTATTTGTGTCGCTTGCCTGCTTGCATGACGGTAGGAGTTGGCAGTGTTTATGACATAATGCAGCTTGCTTGGACCAATAATTGAACAGCAGAATTAATTACAGTTGACAGTGTACAGTAACTGTTGGGTACAAACCTGCGCTAAGCAGCCACGTCCTGTTGATTAGTTTATTCCTAAATGTATGTTAGGAATTATATACAGTCAAACTTTGTTGTTGTTACCTAGAACACCCGTGTTTGCTCGGACACGTAATCTGGTCCCGGTAATAATCTCTATATAATGTATATTGTTCTACCTTCGATGATTCGAACACGGATGACAAACTCTCGAACCAGATCACTGGTTAAGTTGTTGACTTCATAACCCTTGTCCCTCACTGATGTATGTCCGCATCCCACTATGGTGTTGAATTCCTTAACAAGAGGAAGCTATCCAGTGGTATAGCAGAATGTTAGTGGTTCTACCCGGGAGCCCGTTTCTGAAATACTGCTCGGAGGGTCTTCCTCCACCAATAACAGCTAGAATTGCCGTATGACCAAAGCTGGCGGTGCGACATTAACCCATTCAACACCAAGTAACTCACATGGACTGGTCCATGATATTCATAAACCAATAAATGAATCGGAAAATCACATTTGGACAGGTTCATTTATCAAAATGGGTAATTATGTCTAAAAATAGTCGTATCACTGGCAAAAAGTGCAGATCCTGATGAGACGGCTCATCATGAGCCGGCTCATCTGGATCTACACTTTTTGTAAGCCTATTTAGAGGTCTGTGGTGTTGAAAGGGTTAAACCAGAACAAACAGACCAACCAATATTGTATCAAACAATTTTCTTTATTATGTTAGTGTGTTATTTGATCTGTAGGTGCTGTATGTACCATGTTAGTGTGCTTTAGTGCTGTATATACCATGTTAGTGTGCTATTTTATCTGTATTTTGTACATTTTGCTCTCTGGGTTTTATTCTGCATAATCTATTTTTATGTAACTTTGAGCTGTTCCTGTGTTCTTATGTAATTTGTTAATTTAACTACTTTTTTAAAAGAGTATACAAATGTTGTTTATAAATGAGTGAATATTGTAGAGCTGTGTGTGAACAAATTAACGGTATAAAATAGTTTACATGTATTTAGCCGTACTATGTTTGACCTTGACTGCAGGGTGCTAGGAAGGTAATGTTCAATACATTTTGACTACATGGTTCTTGGAACGCTGCAATTCTGAAAGTGGCAATTTATTCATGATGATCAAACAACCAAGTAAGATTCTTGTAAAATAATGAAGAAAAAATGGCATGCATAATGATTGTTTCTTTATTGGGCACGTCTGGATATAAAACTTGGGGAGTGGGGCATCATTTATGTTCTAGGTCTCTGATGATATATGCTTCAGGTTATGAGCATTGTGTATAGGTATGAAAAGTCTGCACGCCTATGTATAAATAAATCCAGAGTGTGTTTTACGTTTATTTATCGTCGCTACCGGTTGCCCATATGAGCAACGCCTCCTGAAGAGATTAGTTATTTTAGATTTTGGAGGATAGTGCATGATGCATACAGAGACCCATTCCAGAGTCTCCTCTGGTTCTTTTACGTGCACGGTGTAAAGCACCGACACGAGACCTCGGTTTAACGTCCCATCTGAAAGACTGTTCATTTTATTAGGGTCAGACGGGGGATCGAACCTGCGATCCCTGGATTACCAGTCCAGCATGTTACCACTGGACTACATATTCAGAGCCTATGAACTTCTTTTTTATCTATATTCTTGGACAAAGTTGCCTTTTATCATTGACATGTTATAGATATTTACCCTCTGGCATGAGGCGACTATAATCTGTAGACAATGATAGTAAACAATAAACAATATTGTATCATATTGGTCTTGGATACCACTAAAACAACAAACTGTCACATGTAAACAAATGGATTAAATTTATAATCATCGGGTCAAAAATATTTGGTTACATTTCATTAATTGTTGAAAACATCTTGAAAGTTGTATCAACCATGTATTTTGAAGATTCTTTCTGAAATGTCCACATTCAGTCATTTTTTAAAAACCAAATTAAGCTAGCGTTATTTAGGTGACTGTACTAGTAATCGGATGAGTAAATATTTCGGATACTTGTATTTAACTGAATTACTGCTACATTTGTTGCCATTGGTGTTAAGATTGTGTGTGAATGCTGTGCTTTTTGTGTTCATTTTCTTTGGGTGGGTAAGTTGAAAGATTGAGGAAAGTTATAAATATGATAAAAATTGTTAATGGGATCCTGTTACATTTTGGACCTAGATTACTCCCTGAAAAGATTTGTCTTGTGGAGAAATGAGGGAAATATATTTCACAAAAGCTACTCTGCAATTTAATATAGCATCTTCATATAAGGAGGAGATGGGCCTTTTCAGAGGGAACAAACACTTGGCCAGTCTCTTTAAAAATATATTCCGTGAGTACTGCTGAAGTGGGTCCCATATACCCATGAAAACTCATGGTTTTGTTCAGTCATATCCTCATGATGGGGAAACAATTTAGGGGGCAATCTTCGATGGGGAAACAATTTAGGGGGCATTCTTCAAGTTTTCAATTTCATCGATATAATGTGAATTTCTCCATTATGCAAAGCTATATTGTGTCAATTTGCAACCCAGTCTGATGAAAGAAAGTAATGATTTAATTGTGGGAGGGCAAATTGCAGTTTATTATTTATCACATATACGGTTATACCGGTATATGATCAATATCCTATACTATATGAATGCAAAAAGAGGTTACCTGGGTAGGTGGGAACTAGAATCTAATAAACTATTCTAACCAGTAACAAATCATTCTTATACATCACAGTATTTGTCCGTCCAGCTCCTGTTCAGGTGGGGGGGGGGGTCAATTCATAGAATTTTCTTTTTATATGAAATCGGTGTTCATGTACACATTATGTATTGAATTTGCCATGATATATTGAGGATGGATGTGAGTTTGCTTTATATGCGTGTTAAATCTGAAAAAAAGTTTATTAAATATGCGTTAGTTCTGCACCTTTATGTGTAGTTTCTATATCTTAAATTTAATTGTTTTGGTTCTTACTTTATAACATGTATTGTGTAGATGTGTTTTTATTGTACTTAACAAAAATAAACAATATGTCCCCTTTGTTGTTGGGTTTATTTAAAATTTCTTTTAGCTCTATTACAAAACAAGTTCTTACAACAGTTCAAGACCTCGTTCCCGAGTCCTGATGGAATCCATTAGGAAGAGAGGAGGCAATGTGGATGCATGTATTTAGCCCAAGGACACCACAGGTTCCAGTGGGGGCAAAGCAACATTACAGCAGTAGAAACCGGTTCATCAAATTAGTTTGTGAGCAGGCCAAGAAAAAGCACCATACATGCTTCTCTAATCTTTATTTATTTTACAATGATTGTTATCATGCTTTAGCAACTTGGTGTCCGATCTTGCGACCACCGTACCATCTCGCATACTTCAAACGTGGGTTGCATTGATGAGCGCGCTGCACTAATCCGGTTTCTTTACAGTTATTATACTAGTCAACATACCGATGGGGTTACATTGCCTAGTTTGCTTGCTATATTATACCAAAGAGGCCCATAACTAATTGTCTTTAGTGTGCTAGGCCATTGACTAAGTGTAGCATCTGCCCAGACCAAGAGAGGCATACCTGGTGTGCATGTATATGGCTGTCCTTTAGTGTGTCTCATCTGTATGAGCGTGACAGTGGGTGGTGTGAGAGTTAGAGGTGGGATGGAGATCGAGTTGGAAGGGGGGAGAGTGTACACTGCCCATTTTTGGCTACATTGCACCTTTAGGTATACTGCTATTCAATACCAAAGAGGACCACAACTACATATATCCTTTTTTTTTTTTTTGCCCTATGGTCATATAGTAAGTAATGTTTACATGTAACACCACCCACTCTTCCCCCCCCCCCCCCTAAACATTACTTACCATAGGGCAAACAAAATTATTTGTGACCAAGTTAGAGGGCCATATTTGGTGTTGTGCTACAGATATTCCACAATGTTATGCAAGCTCCCCCATTCATAATCAGCATTAAGTTTGGTGAGTAATATGTAGACCTATGTCTGGTCTTATGATCCGCCTCCGTGGTCGAGTGGTTATGGTCGCTGACTTGTATACCACTGTAACCTATCATCACTGATGGTCACGGGTTCGAGCCCAGCTCGGGCCGTGTCTCATTTATATGAAAAAGTTGGCAGTTTCTTACGGAGGTTGGTGCACCCAAGTACTTGTTAACCGCTGGAGCATGCCCAGGAAAGGTGTTGTTAGGTAAACTGCCCGCCGGCGATATAGCCCAAAATGGTGCTGATGGCGTAAAACCCGAAATATAAATATTATGATCGATCACATTGCCTAGTTTCCTTGTATTGCTATACACGGAAACACGGTTTGGACACCGTCTTGACCCAGATTCGTATAAACAAACATTAAAACCGTTCATTATAAAATCACCGGTTTAGCGTATTTAGGCAATATACTACGTTCGACATACTCTGTTTACTTTAGTAGGTTGTTTTGTAACTGTATTATATCCGTATTTATATAACTACTGATAACAGAAGTGAATATTAGAGAGTAAACACGAATTCACGTACTAGTTTCGTCTAAAAAAACGTTTCGGGTAGTAACTTATTCATCCACATAATATACTGGGTACTCCCAGCACACACTACTGAGTATGACAGGGTGGCGCTTGTCGGGGGACCGTTAATAAACATCTAATTTGAGACACAGAATGTTGAAAATAACCACATACTAAGGTCAAAAACCGTCCCGAGTGATATCTTATCTATCCCTATCTACCCACCTTTATCTATCTTCCTTTAATGTCGAACCCCTTGTGGGAATGTAGACATGTTGCGCGTCAAAAACCACAAAAGTTAAAAGTATGAATAGTTAAAAGCATAATTTAAGAAAGTAATGAAAATAAGTTGTGGTAAAAGTTTAAAAGCAGCTGCACAGAACAACTAGGGACTGGCATGGTCAATATGGCAAACTGTCGTATTGAATTGCTCTGTGGTAGGGAGATGGACAATGTCAGGAGGTAGATGGTTCCAATGGTAGATTGTTCGTGGACAAAAGGAAAACTTGTAGTAGTCTGTAGTTGCTGTAATTAACCTATAGCTTATGGAATGGCAATGGCGAGCAGGACGGGAGAGGGGAACTAGGTAATTTTCAATGGGAATAGCAACACGATCATTATGAATTTTATACAGAATGGATAACCTATTGTCAATATGCCGTTGATCTAGTCTGCATAGACTTAGGGAATGTAACATATCTGTAAAACTAGAGGTACGATAGAAGTCAGCCTTTATCCAACGGGCTGCTCTTCGCTAGACACCTTCATATGGTCTATCAATGTTTGGGTATGGGGCAACCAGATCTCGGAACCATATTCAAGCTGGGGTCTCACTAGTGTCTGGTAAGCCATGGACTTAAGGGGTTCGGATTTGACCTGGAGGTTTCTACGTAGGAATCCTAATGTTTGGTTTGCTTTCTTAGTTGACCTTTTTATGTGAGTGTCCCACGACAGGTTATTTGAGATATCCACGTCAAGGTATTTGGCTGAGGTGACCGACTCAAGTGGAGTTCATATTGACTGGTAATAGGATGCTTCCTTCTGGTGACGTGGATAACTTGATATTTGGAGGGGTTAAATTCCATGTCCCACACCAACTCGCACTCTTATAATCTTTTAAGATCGTTTTGGAGTGTGACCGATTCATTTGCAGATGATAGATAGACTGCAGTATCATCTGCAAAGATACAGACTTTGAAACTGATGTTTTGTGGGAGGTCGTTTATATAGGCTAGGAAAAGCAGGGGTCCAAGTACGGATCCCTAAGGGACTCCAGAGGAATGGCATCTGAACTAATACCATTAAGGACAACTGACTGGAGTCTATTATCTAGAAAACTCTTAATCCACCTTAATGTTTGACCTCTGACTCCATAGTCATGCATTTTTAGTAGTACTTTCTCGTGATTGACCTTATCGAAAGTCTTACTGAAGTATAATATGACGAGATCTACCTGATGCTTATTGTAGACAGAGGTAACCAAGTTATTGATTAGCATTACTATGCTGCAAATGGTACAGAATACTGTGGTTAGTGAAGTGTTTTACTATCGAGGAGTAACAAAGTACTAATAACTAAGTATATGTTCTAGAACCTTGCATAGTCAGTGAGATGGGCCTATAGTTGGCGGGGTGTGACCTGTCCCCTTTTTTGTAAATGGGAGCAACATTTGCTGACTTCCATTGGGCCGGCAGTGATCCTTTGTTGAGGGGAGGGAGGCCATTCCAATGTCATGCGTTATTATAGTTAATATGGTGTGTGTGACCTAAATGTTACTAATGCATTCAATTACGTATGTACATTGTATGTTTTATTGATGCCAAGTACCTTGTGGGGACCTTGACATGTTTTTTGGACAGGCTTAGCAGACTTAAGTCACTAACCAGTACCGAGATGCCTCACTCAATTACACTATATGTGCCCCAAACTAGTATCAAACCCGGGACCCTTTGAATCCAAATAAGACACTCTACCACTGTACCACTGGAAAGTGGACGACACACTAAGTACTTCTCTGAACCATATAACCCATATACATTCGTAGGAACAGATATTGCTTCTAACTACTGGTAAATTTCAAGATTATGTGTGTCATTCCTATACGAGTAATGCATATTTACGTTTATTACCTGTTAGTCTCGTTTTGGCGAAAGTAGGTCAAAACGGTGCGCACTATATAATAAGCCAAACCGTGTTTCCGTGTATTCCGTAACAAATAGACCATTGCAATATGGTCATTTTAGGGTTCGGGTCAAAACGTACCCGAGTCAAAACGTACCTTGGGCATCGGGTCAAAACGTACCCATATATCGGGTCAAAACGTACCCAAGGTCGGGTCAAAACGTACCCATGGTCGGGTCAAAACGTACCCTTCGATATATCAATATATTATACCAATATATCCACATTTTATTTATCTTTTTGGCATTTGTGAGGTTAATTTACCCATTTATATATCAATATATTTCATTTAATAATCAAAAATTTCATATTTAGTTATCTTTTTAGCAGTGAAAGTTGACTGGAAATCAATGACCAGAAGCACTCGTGTGATGAATGTCTGTTAATATTCTGACATAAAAGTATAAAACTTTGCAATTTTTTTTACTTCAAACTACACATTCAAGTAGTCTAAACAACCCACAATGCAAAATATATGAATTAAAATGATATATTTCACTTTTCATAGTGGGTTACGTTTTGACTTGAACATGGGTACGTTTTGACCCGACCATGGGTACGTTTTGACCCGACTTTGGGTACGTTTTGACCCGACCATGGGTACGTTTTGACCTTTTTGTTTTGGGTACGTTTTGATTCGGGTACGTTTTGACTCTAACCCGTCATTTTATACCCGGATCTTATTACCAATGAATTGAGATTGTCATAATAAAGGAAAATTACAAGGGGAGGTAATTATTTCGAGCAACACAAGTTTGGGTATCTCTACTTAACTTTCTTCCGCACAAGTGCGTGGTGAATCTGACTTGGTGTTGGCTTTTACAATTCTACATCCCTACTGTAACTGTTCATTTGTATTCAGTAATAACACTGTTCCATTTACAGCAAATATGCCACAGTGTCAAGCAATGAACTGCACCAACACTCAAGGTAATGTAAAGTGCAAAAAAAGTTGTTTCCGGTTCCCGGACCCGAGGAAATCCACAGAAAGTAAGAAGTTGTGTAGGAAATGGATAGATAATTTGAGAAATGCCAAGTTGGACATAAGCACTTTTGTAGAAAGTAAAAATAAAATTGTGTGTGAAGATCATTTTACAAGAGACAATTTTACTGGGTATTTTTCAAGTGAAGTAGCGGAGTCGTTAAATTTCCGACACATGAGGAAGAAACTGAAGCCAGATGCTATTCCAACAATAGTTGATATCCATCCTGTACAGAACCATGGCAACCGTCAAAATGCACAGGTACAGCAGCTAGATGTAGGATCGAATACTTCAATGTGTATTGAATATGAATACTTCTAAAGGTTTGAAAATATGATGTATGTATACGGGTATGTTCCATTAATGTCAAACCCCTTGCGAGGATGTAGATCTGTTTTCCTGGGCAAGCTTAGCCGACCTAAGTAGTTAACCAGTACTAAGCAATGTGTGTGAGGTGCCTTGCTCAATGACGCTACATACATGGCCTGATCCGAGTATCGAACCCGGGACCGATCGGTTCCAAATCCGACGCTGGACCACGGATGCCACACCATGATAACGAATACAGCAATTTTGAAAAGTAATTGAATACGAATACCCCAACAAGGTATTCATAGTGTAAGTTGAGGACTATACGCGAATACTAATGACAATACGATAGTGTGAGCTTTACTGTGGAAACTGTTAAATGAAATACGAACTAACAATATATGACCAAATAAGGTCGGTTCGTAAATCCATTCTGTCAATAAATTGAATAATATTAAAAGAAGTTTTGAAATGTCTATCATTGTTTTTCGTCTGCGCTCACGTCCTTGTATACAAAGGCCGTAGGTAACATTTGGTGTCCAGAAGTGGGATATCAGTTTTGTCTGATATCTAGAACCTTGATACGGCACTGTGTACAGTTCGGGAAGAGTCCAACATAAAACAGCTGTCTTTGAAGAATCCGTTTATAATGATTTTTCAAGAGTCAATATGCATGTTGGTACTTTCCATACAGATAACTTGTTTCCGACCATATAATAACCTCTGGACCAAGGTGTCTTGGGTGCAACCAGTAATTTTGTTATCATAATTACAGAAACCATTGACTAGTTTGCTGAGCTTTTCATCTGGGCTTAGAACCTTACAAGTATTTAAGTTTCATGTTACGTTGTGGTACATAGCATGATCCTGGTTTGATACTGAGCAAGGCACCTCACACAAAATCCTTAGTACTGGTTAACCACTCAGGTCGACTAATTATGCCCAGGAAAGCATGTCTAGGTCCTCGCAAATGGTATGACATAAATGTATCATACATACATACATGTATACCCTCGAGTTTCCGGTTTCCGTTATGATAAGAAATGAATGGCATTCAACAAAACGAATCTTAAAACTACATAGTTTCTAAATGTATGATGTAAATAAAGTAACGTTCCTCTTATTCCAAAGAATTAGAAATGAATATGACTACGTAAATAACAACGGGCGCTGTCATTTTTACCATGACCCGAAACAGACATCTGTGGTGACTGGTACCGGAGTTTTCGTGACCTTTCAGAATATCAATTTTGCGTAACATCGAATGGGTGTAAATATAAAACGAACACGTTTTATAAAGCATAATGATAATTTCTATTATTTTGATGAATATTTCTTTTCACAATGAACTCTTTCACAGTTTAACAAGCATTTTCACTTGTGGACACCTGAATTCATCACCTAATCTTGTAAACCTGACTTTTGAACAGTAAATGAGGTGGGTCCAATGGTCACACTGTGCCCATTTGTAAGGGCTGTTGATGAATATTGCCTGTACTTTCGCTTTGTAGGTGGTGGACTGCCACAAACCTAAAACAAAATTAAAAACTATTCCTTTAAGTACACTACACTACAGGACACATCGCTTAGTTGACGATGACAGTAACACTGTATGGACCTCAAAACAATATAAGAGAAGTCTCCAAAACGAACTCGCCTTACACTAATTAAAATTGTAACCCAGTCTATATTGACCTTCACATTAAATGACAGGTAGGTAAACAAATCAGACGACGCAAAACAAAACTGGAAATGGTCAATATTTTGCAGTAAATCAAATGGACAAATGGTGATGCAATATTGCATTATGAAAGATAGCATGTTTTATACCAATGCAAGGAAAATAACCGATTACTTATGCCTACAAGGATTATACGGCGCATTGTTGTTGCCAAATATGGAAAATGACCTTTGACACTATCTATTCCTGATTGGTGACGTCAGAAAACACCGATCGCGCGCAGTATTGTAAATACTTACGGGGTAACGAAAACGAAGGTATCACGATTTGAGGACACTAGAGGATACTTGTATAATATTGTATCCCAGTTGCAAAGGTCACCAAATGATCAAGAGTAGTTGATTTCAACATGAACCTTCTGGGGTCCTTCATCCAGATTAGCCTTGACAAACCAATAGTAATGTCGATTATACAAAATAGTATGAAATACATATTTTTAGCTGATCTGCATTTAATTTTTCATGAAATTGGTACGAAACGGATCGAGTACGGTTCCACGTCATTGTAAAACATGAATTTCTTATATAAAGGGGACATATTCATTTCAATATCTATGAATTTTTTAATTTAAAGCACATTTTTATGAATATGTAATATGTATCATTTGCGAAATCAACTAAAATTCCGAGTTATTATGGCGAGTGAAAGAGATTTTTGATCAGCTGTTCCCAAGCTGGGACGAATCTGAAAATGTTCATTCATAATCTAAGATAACGACGTGAATTCTCGGAATTACTATCAAAAGAAGTGATTTTCATAAAATATATTTAGTTACAAATTGCAATAAATCATAAAAACTCGTAAATTGGCGTCGTATAATTTTTGATAGTCCCGGCGTCAGTAAATTCGAAAGGGTGCTGGTCAAAACGTACCCGCATTTTAAGTCAAAACGTACCCAACTATAAGTCAAAACGTACCCATTCTTTGGAGAAAACGTACCCGCATTTTAAGTCAAAACGTACCCATTCTTTGGTCAAAACGTACCCACTCAAGAAGTAAAACGTACCCAAATAGATAGTCAAATATATCATTGTGGTTGATATATTTTGCATTGACTAGACTACTAATTCACGAGAATGAGGTGGTATGTCATTGTCCAGACACAATGGAATGCGGGATTCGGGCAGTGTATTCTATGCAGGATGTCATAAAACTGTCAAACTTCATGTCCACTCGAGGACAAACACGCCGCCGCTAATTGGTGACCGTGTAATTGTAATTCCATTTTACATATTTGGTCAGTTGGCCATTTGGAATTTTAAACAGAACTAAGCAAGTATATATAGAACATTTTTTCGAGATGGGCCCGTCCACAATGACGTATTGGCGGAGAAAGCTGGCGGAAGGTACTGCTCTGCAAGCTGAACACATTATAATATGAATTTAATGCCACGAGATGTGTGTGGCTGTACAACATAAACACTCCAGCATTATCATGAATTGAAGCAAGAGTGTTTCCAATTATAGTTGATTCCGGTTGTATCGCGGGGTAGCGCCACCTATCGTCAGTTTCCACGGTTCAGTTTTACGACGGAAGTCTGCTTTTTTGTTTGTAAGCAAAATGGACTAAATATCAACACAAAATGGTAAGTACAGTTGATGTTTAGTATATACACCTGTATTTCACGAAACTAGTCATTTTGCCCCACCCCCTACCCTAAAAAGATGCCCATCAGCTGAACACAAAAACCGGAAATAAAAAAATTACTACCAAAACGTCTGCTACTATATTTTATGAATGGAAGTAGTAAATCTCACAAAATGTGAATATTACGATGTTACCGGTTTCCAAATACGGGCATTTTGAGGCCCTAACAGAATGTTTAAAAAATCACAAAATGATAATAAATTTATATTTGTCTTAAGTTGGACATAGTTTGCATAAATATGTCCACAACTGCAATGGCATGGTATTTGCACACTGCCTTAGGGTAAATGCAGCCTCTGTGACCACTCTACACATGTGACAGTGTGTGCAGATGTCCACATGTACACTGCCCACCACAAGAAGAATAAACTTAAAAAACAGTACGCAGTTCAGTTAAAGTTGTTTTGTTGAACTGTTACAAGTTAACATATGTGAAACTCGTTTAAAACTGTTAAATATATTATTAAGTAGCATTTGTATAAAGAACACTTATCGGGGCCTCGATATTTATGACAATAATTGGAAAACCCCGGATGACGCGAAACAACAGGAAGTAGTTTTTTGACCTAAGGTCAAACATGGCCTACGAAAATAACAAAATAAACAATTGAACAAATATGACAGTGTAATTGCTGTTGTGCGAACATGAAGACAAGATGTTAAAGTAACTGACAGGATAAAGATGATTTTGAGGTAAGTGTTTTATTGTACACATTATTGATATGATCGTTTTGTGCCGCGATACAATGATATATCAGTATACCAACACAAACAAATTAACAAATATCAAATTATTTTATGCAAGCTGTAACTCACAGGAAAAAATACCTTCATGTATGTTGAGAGAAAAAGTACCAATTTATATGCATATTTTAATCTCAAGTATACTATTTTTTCTCTCATCCTAGTACCTTCTAAGTATGATTTTACCTATCTACAACTTTTTACTTGACACATAATATTTCCAATCTATTTCCAGTTATCCAATCTCTATATTATCCAATGGGTACGTTTTGACTTCTGGGTGGGTACGTTTTGACTTATACCCAGGGTACGTTTTGACTTGGGCACGTTTTGACTGGAACGCTGTTAGATTTACGACTGGAATAACCGAGTTCAAAACAAAATGCGGGTAGTTTATAGTTTGTTCCGGAAAACGATTTTAATATCGACAATAAGATAAAAGCATGACCTTTTAATAAATATTCATTAAATCAGCAGAACAGTCGTATGTTCATGTGATGATGATTGAGCTTATGTTCATGTACATTTGGCTCCAACTTATATACGGGAATATATCTAGGCTTATGGTTGTTTGCACATTTTACAGACATCTTCGTTCATTGGCCGAAGCCGGAGTTACGGCGTTTATTTTTAGACGGACTCCGCCCTCTCCGATCGCATTTGACAGGCAGATTAGGATAATTACACTGTTGAGAAAATGTTCGATGACGCTTTCAGACCGCTTATCGTCCCGGGTCAAAGTTGACACACAACGCATTTTCACCAAGAGTCAAACAAGCGTCTTTACTGATTTTCATGCGTCAAAACCCGAGAGCTCGAGTCAAATGAAACTATTGACAAATAAAACTGTTTAACATACTGATGACGTTCCGAATAATTTCTGGAACACTGATGGAACATTGTGGTCCGATGACATACGTCCATCTACAAAGTGCGCTGATCAAATCCGTGAACTGGCATTGTACTACAATCTTTACAGGGTTTGCCTGAAATACGAAATGTAATATTGTGTGCGAAATGGAATTTTAAATCGTATATAAATGCAAAATAAGAGCATGAAATGACTTGTGTTATATTATATATCGAATATTAATTGTATTTAATGAAAATCACAAAGGTTGCAATTAAATAATATTAACATATAGGATGCATTATGGGTATATTGCGGTACTAGCTATTAAAAACCAAACTACAGATATACTATTATGTACCTGAATTTAAAACTCATTTTGCTTCATCCTATGACTTGTCCACTTCAACATTACAAATACACAAAGAAGAAATACTATTGGGAATCACTTGTGTTTATCATGTTTTTGGCACCATCGTGTCAGTAGTTACATAGCCAGTAGTTCCGAGTATACCGCGGCAAATGGCCAAGGCCCTGATTTGGGTGTTTATACAAAGGTAGTCATAATACAATTATTTGATAGAGATCTTAATCTGTATAATATGTAAGTCTAGCAGTATTTATCATTTAAACATAAAACATGAATATATTTTAATCTCCCATCAGAAAACAACAAATAGCTTTAGGCCCATGATGGGCCTACTTGTTATGAATAATAAAATGTGGGATTCTGGCTATATGACCACATGTCAATAGATATATGTACATCACGGTAGAAAGTTCCATAGATATGAACATCAATTTGTTATTAATTAAAAATACTAAAAATTATCATTTAGTAGAAAATGCGCACATCTGACCTTAAAATGATGCCCATAATTAGTTAGTAATACGGGTAATTACGTAGTAACCTAAACACGTGATCAAAACAGTTCCATTAATAAATATCAGATAGCAGACCGCCATTTTACAAAGTTGGAATGAACATAAATATATATATGGACATTTGGAGCCTTTTTTCAGATAAAGGGGTGGGATAATTTTACATAGATCTTGATATTCAGGTAAGCATCTTGTATCAGTAATTTACTCACCATTTACGTTGACAGTTTATGCTTTCTTGTTTATCAACACATGTTTACCTTTCTGGGTCAATATTGATCCTATGGAAAGAATGATAGGTGGCGTTATTATACCTCATTCTGAAAAATTGTGGATGCCTCGGTATGTCAAGACCAGCGGTATGTTAAGAAACGACTATACACACATACACGATTTTAGCTCATATAACATATTGTAATTTCTCAATGAAACGACCACTACGAAATGTAAATCACGAGTGCGAAATGGAATTTTAAATCGTATATAAATGCAAAATAAGAGTATGAACACAAATTGAACATGCTACGAAATCTCTTTTTGACGTACATTATTGCCGAATAAACCTACACGTTAGTGTAAACACATTTTATTGATAATGTTATTCACAGTTAAAACTCTCCCGTCGAAGATTTTTTGTTGTTGCTGACAGAACCCGTGTCCTAGTATGGAAATGTGACCTGCTATGGCCAATGTCTGTGGCAATTGTTTGCAAAGTATACATGCATGCAGCTTAAAGTTGTGTTTTATTTGAAGAACAATATAAATACTCGGGATAGGCGTTATATTCGGATAGATGTGTTCAAAATTGTTTCAGATAGGGCCATTTTACTGATCGATGCGAAATCTGACATCCCACAGAGTAGAATCCCTGTACTTAAATATATATACTAGTACCCCCAAACGTGCCGAATCCCTGTGCTTTATATTAGAAATTCATGCTTTACAATGTCGAGGAACCGTACTCGATCCGTTTCGTACTCGTTCCGTTTCGTACCAATTTCATGAAAAATAAAACTGAATCCAGATCAGCTAAAAAAATGTATTTTGTATAATCGACATTTGTATTGGTTTGTCAAGGCTAATATCTGGGTGCAGGACCCCAGAAGGCTCATGTTGAAATCAACTACTGGTGTTCATTTGGTGACCTTTGCAACTGGGATACAATGTAGAACTATACAAGTTGTATGTATGTATGATACATTTATGTCAAACCACTTGCGGGGACCTAGACATGCTTTCCTGGGCAGAATTGGTAGACCTGAGTGGTTAACCAGTACTAAGCAATTTGTGTGAGATGCCTTGCTCAGTATCAAACCCGGACAGTTCTATTCCAAATCCGATGCTCTACATGAAGAATGCTTTATTAAGACTTAAACGTTACTGTTTCTCGTCTGTACATGTACCACACAGTAACATGAAATTTAAATACTCTTACGGTTCTAAACCCAGATGCAAAGCTCAGCAAACTAGTCAATGTTTTCTCTAATTATGATAACAAAATTACTGGCAGCAAATTACTGGCAGCACCCAAGACATACCTTGGTCCAGAGGTTATTATATGGACTTTGGTCGGTAAAAAGTTATCTGTACGGAAAGTACCAACATGCATATTGACTCTTGAAAAATCCAGTTTGACTCTTGAAAAATCCAGCTTGACTCTTGTGAAATTTTGACCTCAAGGGTCATTGACTCTTGACTTTCAAAGTCTAGTGAGCGCCCTGTATTTGGCTCCATTTTTGTTCAATTGGCGACAAAAATTCTGACAGAGGGAACCCTGGGTGATATATCTCTCTGGAACAGCACTGACTTATATTGAAGAGCCCTGACATTTGTAAAATATTCATGAATACGCTTGTACATTTGTGGCTGTAATCAAATATATTACAGCTACATTAAAATTAATTTTTTTCCCAATTTATTTTCCATTTAATGGCATTTATATCAAACCCCTTTGCGGAGACCTAGACACCTTTTTCTGGGCAGGCTTAGCTGACCTAACCAGTACTATGCAATGTTTCTGAGGTGCTTTACAAACATTATTAATGGGTTATGGTGATGGCTTTGAGCTTGGTTGCTGCCTCCAATTTACAGCTCTTCTATTAGAAAGAAAGCTTAGTTTAATCATATTTTTATTTAGCTCTATAGAATATGATACTTTGTTTCTACTGTAAGTAGCGTAAGCTGTAAGTTGAAGGTAGAAATCCCTTGTCTTCACCGAGTAATGAACCCGGGACCCCTCAATTCCAAATCTGACTTATTTGAGTTTTGTGTGTGTTTTATGTTTATTTATCGTCGCTACCGGTTGCCCATATGAGCGACGCCTCCTGAAGAGATTAGTCATTTTAGATTTTGGAGCATAGTGCAATGATACAGACATTCCAGAATCTCCTCTGGTTCTTTTATGTGCACGGTGTAAAGCACCGACATTAGACCGCGGTTTAGTGGACTTCCCATCGGAAAGACTGTTAATTTTATTAGGTCAGACGGGTGATCTAGTCCGCCTCCGTGGTCGAGTGGTTAAGGTCGCTGACTTGTATACCACTGTAACCTATCATCACTGATGGTCACGGGTTCGAGCCCCGCTCAGGCCGTGTCTCATTTATATGAAAAAGTTGGCAGTTTCTTACGGAGGTTGGTGCACCCAAGTACTGGTTAACCGCTGGAGCCTGCCCAGGAAAGGTGTTGTTAAGTAAACTGCCCGCCGGCGATATAGCCCAAAATGGTGCTGATGCAGGCGTAAAACCCGAAATATAACATAACATAACATAACAGACGGGTGATCGAACCTGTGATCCCTGGGTTACCAGTGCAACAAGTTTTGTGTGTGTTTTTACGTTTATTTATCGTCGCTACCGGTTGCCCATATGAGCGACACCTCCTGAAGAGATTAGTCATTTTAGAGGTTTGGAGGATAGTGCATGATACAGACAGAGACCCATTCCAGAGTCTCCTCTGGTTCTTTTACGTGCACAGTGTAAAGCACTGACACAAGACCTCGGTTTAACGTCCCATCTGAAAGACTGTTAATTTTATTAGGGTCAGACGGGGGATCGAACCTGCGATCCCTGGATTACTAGTCCAGCGTGTTACCACTGGACTACAGATCCATTTTGATTCTTATATAAGCCTATTTATATCACCTGATTTGTGTATCATGCATGGCGACACAAATCGGGATATCAACGAAACAGCTATCAACTTACTTGTTCATCGTTTCTCTCATTGTCAGCAGGAACGAAATGTAATAACCACATAATCAATTACTAAATGAGCAACAACTTATTTCTTTCTAACGTATTGTTTTATCACTTGTCTCCAATAGGGATTATCCCATTTGCGGTCCTGATGATAACGGTGAAATTCAGCTAGTAACAACACCATGCTGGACCTGTCGGCGACCAAGACTTTAAATATAGCTTATAACTCAAAAACCGTCAAATTTGATGTTTTGCATAAGTAGACATAATCATGTATAAGCTCTGTTGTTTGCATAGGTCAAAGATCGTTTGAAAATGCTGAAAACTTACGTGTTGAAGAGAGCTTCATCTGTGCCACATCACATGACCACTGAAGATGTTGGAAGATTGGAAGCAGCCAATATACATGCAATGACGAACCACAATGACGAGGAAGTACACATGAATTCAGACGTCGGTGTAAAATGTAGTAATGTTATTGGTGAAAGAAGCACAATGCATGTGATCCCGCTTGCCAATATCTATTCAACGAATACAGGTGCTATCCCAGGTCGGGACCTTAACGACAATTTCCCACAAGGAAATTTGGACGACGTAGAAGTCAATTTCCGACATGGAATGGTTGACACTGATAGACCAACTCCTATTCTTTTGGTACCAAATGTGCATTACCTTTCATCACAACTTGAAAGCAATGAAGTAAAAGACGTTTCAGATCCGTTTTAAAGACAGTTCGTATTTGGGCAATCATTCAACTAGGGATATTGGTATCGAAAACCCAATGTTTGATAATGACCAGGCACAATGTGAGCAAATTAGATAATACAATTGTTGTATGTACGGTATGCGTGACACGTGTACCCAGTTTGTGTGAAAGTCTTGTCATCTCCTGAAGTATACAGGGATCATTCTAGAGGGCGGTGTGTGCGAAATTGTCACCCTAGGCACCCTGACTTCGCCCGAATAATTTTTGGGAGAAGTGAGAAAGCGTGTGATCGCTTCCAAAATGGTGTTCTTTAATATACTTCTGCAAAATAGGGTTAAAATGCACAGTACAGCCATTAAATACAACATTTGAATAGAAGGAATGCTTTATAGTGGGCCAGTGTATCTCACTAGACAAAATTTTGTTTGAAAATCGTAAAACCAAAATTGTTTTTTTTTTTAGGGAGAAGTGGGGTCACCAGAGGGCGAAGTCAGTGTCCCTAGGGCAACAATTTCGCCCAAATCGCCCTATAGAATGATCCCTGATAAAGCACCCCATCTAATCAAATGTTGTGTTTAATGTCATACTGTGCATTTTAGCCATATCTTGTTGAAATTTATTAAATAACACTATTTAAGGATGTGATCGCGCACTTTCTCACTTCTCCCAAAAGTTCTGACCTAGTATGAACCCTGCAGCCAGATGTCAGTAGCAATAATATATATTATGGTAGATGTGGTGCGTCCTTGCAGATCAGCAGGAACCAGAAAGCAATATATATTACAGTAGACTTAGGAGTCGAGGGTTAGTAATTTATTACAGTAGACTTAGGCGTCGAGGGTTAGTAATTTATTACAGTAGACTTACGGGTCGTGGGTTAGTAATTTATTACAGTAGACTTACGGGTCGTGGATTACCATAGTAATTTATTACAGTAGACTTACGGGTCGTGGGTTAGTAATTTATTACAGTAGACTTAAGGGTCGTGGGTTACCGTAGTAATTTATAACAGTAGACTTACGGGTCGTGGGTTAGTAATTTATTATAGTAGACGTACATGTTGTGGGTTAGTAATTTATTACAGTAGACTTACGGGTCGTGGGTTAGTAATTTATTACAGTAGACTTCACGGTCGTGGGTTACCATAGTAATTTATTATAGTAGACTTACAGTTTGTGGGTTAGTAATTTATTATAGTAGACTTACATGTTGTGGGTTAGTAATTTATTACAGTAGACTTACTGGTCGTGGGTTAGTAATTTATTACAGTAGACTTACGGGTCGTGGATTACCATACTGCATAGTAATTTATTATAGTAGACTTACGGGTCGTGGGTTAGTAATTTATTACAGTAGACTTACGGGTCGTGGGTTACCGTAGTAATTTATTATAGTAGACTTACGGGTCGTGGGTTACCGTAGTAATTTAATATTGTAGACTTACAGGTTGTGGGTTAGTAATTTAATATTGTAGACTTACAGGTCGTGGGTTAGTAATTTATTACTATATTATATGGACATAGTATTGTTCAGTTGGTCAAATGTGTCGTCGGTCGGGGTGTAACTGGATTTAGTTTAACCATATGTTATTGATGGGTTCATTTAATAATATATACATGTGAATATAAACCATACAAAGAGAAGAGAGCAGGTGGGGGCCACACATTCTATGCAGGTGGGGGCCACACATTCTATGCAGGTGGGGGCCACACATTCTATGCAGGTGGGGGCCACACATTCTATCAACATTAGTTACGACCTTTCCCAAACTGGAATAAACTACTCGACTGAATTATTTCCCTTGGACCAACAAGAGTTGTATTAAAGGGTGCTTACATGTAAGTAAATGAAAAAGAACATGCATGATAACTTTATAATCTATTTGTACTAGCCATTATAAACACTACATGATCCATGCTCTGACATACTCCTACATAACATTAATCCGCTTCAATGAATGATACAAAATGGCGTTGTGTATTTTGATTTTTTTCGAATTGGTGCATACATGTACTTGAAAATTTTAGTTCCCATCATGATATAAGTATTCATACATGGACTACATTAACTATGTGCAGCTTCCCCTCGTCCAATTCTTGTATACATGTTTTTATAATAAAACTGCTGTAGGGTATTCAAGCTCAAACCACATCTTCGAAGGGAAAAGTGTGTTCACGCCACACATGTGTCTGCTACATGTATATGAAAACATATCTCCAGTAGCTTGTGAGGCAGCTTTACGGAGACAATTTCTCAAAACTGGTCGTGCAGCTTAAGCAGGATTCCCAATTATGACAAAAAAACTGGTCATGCAGCTATAATTATGCAGGGTTCCCAATTATGACAAAAAAACTGGTCGTGCAGCTTAAGCAGGGTTCCCAATTATGACAACAAAAATGGTCTTGCAGCTTAAGCAGGGTTCCCAATTACGACCAAAAACAAATACTGGCACTAACTTTTCTGTGAAATATATGGCTCTTAGTTGGCTCCAAGGTTTTCAAATTGGCGACAGAAGTGGCGCAGACAAAAATTCAGCTTACGGCAGTGTTGGACACTCGTTTCAATATGTTCCGGCCAACTTGGCCTGTACTTGAGAAAAGGTACCGGCCAAGATGAAATTGTACAGGCCAATTTTTGGCCTGTACTTAAGAATTAGTTCCGGCCAAAAATAAATGGTACAGACCAGTGAATGTGGTTCTGTCCGGTGGCTTTGCGAAATGACGTCATAACCGGAAACCAAAATGGAGGCACAGAATATTTGATATTTTGTTAAATCGATGAGAAAAAGCGCCTAAAATGGCGAAGATACTGTGTGTCCTGGTTCAGGCGAGTATGAACTTCAACAAACTCGCCAAGGGCTATCAAATAGGACATGGTACGATGGTCGCCAGATCGGACAGGTGGGTTTTCTCCGGGTACTCCGGTTTCCTCCCACATGAATGACCACATATACGCTTACATCCGAGCCAACGAGAGTGATTAATATAAGTTGTTCAAACTTGCTTCGCAATCGTTGTAAAATAATATAACTTGCTTCGCAATCGTTGTAAAATAATAAAGTATAAAATTAAAAAAAAAAAAAGACATCTCGCCACGATGTCGAGTGCGTAGTAAAAGTTTCTCACCAGTCTAAAAACGTTATCGCCATGGCGAGTGTGAGTGTCCAACGCTGATTACGCCCCTGGTATAGTTTGTTAGTATATGTAGGTGAGAATATTTAAACTTTTCATTCTTCTTTTCGTTTTGCAATTGGTTTTCCACGTAATTTTAGCACAATTAATCTAAGTAGTTCAAACGTAATTGTCAGTGAAAACTCTGGACGCAGCATATTTATCTTTGGTACACGACCTGCAAGAGAGTAAACAAAAGCTGAAATATCCGTGTTATTTAATAAACAAACCTAAATTTATATTCCTTGTCAAACAAATGAAATTTCATGTTCCCCTTTTTTAATGAAATGTGCTAAAAGTGATATATGCACATTCTTTACATTGCTATTAAGATTTGTTATGGAGAAACGAAGATAGCTAATTGGAAAAACGTTATCCTATTCCAAGTACACGCTATCCTATTCTATCCTATTCAAGTACACGCTTTCCTATTCTATCCTATTCAAGTACATGCTTTCCTATTCTATCCTATTCAAGTACACGCTATTCTATCCTATTCAAGTACACGCTTTCCTATTCTATCCTATTCAAGTACACGCTTTCCTATTCTATCCTATTCAAGTACACGCTATCCTATTCTATCCTATTCAAGTACACGCTATCCTATTCAAGTACACGCTTTCCTATTCTATCCTATTCAAGTACACGCTATCCTATTCTATCCTATTCAAGTACACGCTTTCCTATTCTATCCTATTCAAGTACACGCTTTCCTATTCTATCCTATTCAAGTACACGTTATTCTATCCTATTCAAAAACACGCTATTCTATTCAAGTACACGCTATTCTATCCTATTCAAAAACACTCTATCCTATTCTCTCCTATTCAAATACATGCTATTCTATCCTATTCAAGTACACGCTATCCTATTCAAATACATGCTAGTCTATTCAAGTACACGCTATTCTATTCAAGTACACCCTATCCTATTCAAGTACATGCTATTCTATTCAAGTACACCCTATCCTATTCAAGTACACCCTATCCTATTCAAGTACACCCTATCCTATTCAAGTACACGCTATCCTATTAAAGTACACGCTATCCTATTCAAGTACACGCTATCCTATTCAAGTACACGCTATTCTATTCAAGTACACCCTATCCTATTCAAGTACATTCTATCCTATTCAAGTACACGCTATCCTATTCAAGTACACCCTATCCTATTCAAGTACACGTTATCCTATTAAAGTACACGCTATCCTATTTAAGTACACGCTATCCTATTCAAGTACACGCTATTTTATTCAAGTACACCCTATCCTATTCAAGTACACGCTATTCTATTCAAGTACACGCTATCCTATTCAAGTACACGCTATCCTATTCAAGTACACGCTATCCTATTAAAGTACACGCTATCCTATTCAAGTACACACTATCCTATTCAAGTACACATGTACATTAGAAATGTTAGAAATGTTGGATGTCTTTGCTGCAGAACTTTGGTAATACTGGTTATGTAAACAACTTTGTTAAAGATTGTGACAGTAATACGACATTAAATACTGTCCGTTTTAAATACAACATTTAAGTTTGGCTTGAATAAAGTGAAATGAGAAGCTGGACTCCCAATGTTGCAGGCAAGTCGAGACATTATAAAGGGAAATGGTAAAACGCTTGTGTATCCCAGTGTGCTTCAAGTTAGTCTCACCGACCTGGCTGCTATTTGGTGTCGTCTACAGTTTCATATTATACATGTAGATAGATAGTTTATTTTCAATTTCAGTAAGCCAGAGGTCCATGTGAAAATACAACAAATATAAACATAGATGTAATACAATGATTATAGAAAGGACCTTAGAGACGGCTATGAGATGTGGGACATTGAGCTCATTGGACTTGACAATACACTCGTTCCCCACGTATAATAACAAGACGGTCCCCTAAATTCTAGCGGCTGTTTGAAAGTCTAATAGTAGACCGATGGTTTGTGTTATTTAACAATTTCTGTTAGCGAGTAGCTACCGGTATGTCCTATATTTTATACCATGACTGAAGATGCCCCATTTGTTCATTTTATCTCCATACTGGCCGATACCGTCTCCATGGCCTAGTGGTTCGAACCTCGTCATGGGTTCTTTCCGATATGACCGGTTGGTGAGCCGCCAGCTAGTTAAATAATGGTTACCGATTGCCTACCAGCCTGGCATACAAGCATAGGATTCGGGAAGTACTGATGTTCATAAAAAGAGGTGTTTCATAAGTCAGATATGGCCTTTAAACAGCGGTGATACTATAATAAACAAACACATACGTACATACATATTACATGTTGGCTGCTTAATAGAGGTGACCACTAAAACAGATCTAACTGTATGTGACTGACTGAGAAGGTTTGGCGAACTACAAAATAAGTTGGATACTAAATGTGATGCTCTTATAAACATTATTTCTAAATGTAATTTTGTCCACTACTTGTTTTTCTAGTACAATTCTTTACTTTTCATTACTATCCCCTTATGAAAACAGTGTTGTATGTTTATATTTTTTACTGCATATAATAATACTGGTTTCTATGGTAACACACTTAGTAAAGCATTGTACATGCATAATTACACATGTCTACGGGTATTCTTTAATCTTAATAATCGTGATGTTTTTGATAAGTACACAAGGACCCTGGTCCCTGATGGGTAGGGGCCACAATGAATTCAGGGAATCGATATCCCCTGCCAAAGGAAGCAATAATCAAAATTGATTTTCAAAATTGCTATATATTATGAAAATGTTTCAAAACTGTGAATTATTTAAATAAAGGCTTCGTATTAAGATTATTCGTATAGTGTGTACTTAGGTCAACTGAACATTGGAGATCACGTGGCCGAGTGGTTACGGTCGTGACGTTGACTTCAAATCATATGCCCGTTGCTGTTGTAGGTTGGAATCCTACTGGGGGTGTCGATTTCTTGCAGTGTCGAAGCTATCAGGCTGGCTTGTGGAAGGTCAGTGGTTCTACCCAGGTGCGCATCCGTGCCTGAAATACTGCTCAGAGGGGCACCCTGGGGCTTCCTCCACCAATAATAGCTGGTCATAAACCCCAACATCAAACAAACAAACAAAATGGGCGAGCCAATTATATTTTAAAAACCATTGTCTAAGATATACCTGTCATAATATCGGCCCATTTCAGAAGCATTTTGTCTCCTCTTCTTTGCACTGCTGCAGTGGTTGCATCCAACAATATAGGGAACCAGTAGAGTAACTGGCAAAACAACATGGACCTGGAAACATAAAACGGTACCAGCATCCAGTAATATAGGGAACCAGTAGAGTAACTGGCAATACAACATGGACCTGGAAACATAAACGGTACCAGTAATATAGGGAACCAGTAGAGTAACTGGCAATACAACATGGACCTGGAAACAAACAGTACCAGTAATATAGGGAACCAGTAGAGTAACTGGCAATACAACATGGACCTGGAAACAAAACGGTACCAGCATCCAGTAATATAGGGAACCAGAAGAGTAACTGACAATACAACATGGACCTGGAAACATAAAACGGTACCAGCATCCAGTAATATAGGGAACCAGAAGAGTAACTGACAATACAACATGGACCTGGAAACATAAACGGTACCAGTAATATAGGGAACCAGTAGAGTAACTGGCAATACAACATGGACCTGGAAACAAACAGTACCAGTAATATAGGGAACCAGTAGAGTAACTGGCAATACAACAGGGACCTGGAAACAAAACGGTACCAGCATCCAGTAATATAGGGAACCAGAAGAGTAACTGACAATACAACATGGACCTGGAAACATAAAACGGTACCAGCATCCAGTAATATAGGGAACCAGAAGAGTAACTGACAATACAACATGGACCTGGAAACATAAACGGTACCAGTAATATAGGGAACCAGTAGAGTAACTGGCAATACAACATGGACCTGGAAACATAAACGGTACCAGTAATATAGGGAACCAGTAGAGTAACTGGCAATACAACATGGACCTGGAAACAAACAGTACCAGTAATATAGGGAACCAGTAGAGTAACTGGCAATACAACATGGACCTGGAAACAAAACGGTACCAGCATCCAGTAATATAGGGAACCAGAAGAGTAACTGACAATACAACATGGACCTGGAAACATAAAACGGTACCAGCATCCAGTAATATAGGGAACCAGAAGAGTAACTGACAATACAACATGGACCTGGAAACATAAACGGTACCAGTAATATAGGGAACCAGTAGAGTAACTGGCAATACAACATGGACCTGGAAACAAACAGTACCAGTAATATAGGGAACCAGTAGAGTAACTGGCAATACAACAGGGACCTGGAAACAAAACGGTACCAGCATCCAGTAATATAGGGAACCAGAAGAGTAACTGACAATACAACATGGACCTGGAAACATAAAACGGTACCAGCATCCAGTAATATAGGGAACCAGAAGAGTAACTGACAATACAACATGGACCTGGAAACATAAACGGTACCAGTAATATAGGGAACCAGTAGAGTAACTGGCAATACAACATGGACATGGAAACATAAAACGGTACCAGCATCCAGTAATATAGGGAACCAGTAGAGTAACTGGCAATACAACATGGACCTGGAAACATAAAACGGTACCAGCATCCAGTAATATAGGGAACCAGTAGAGTAACTGGCAATACAACATGGACCTGGAAACATAAAACGGTACCAGCATCCAGTAATATAGGGAACCAGTAGAGTAACTGGCAATACAACATGGACCTGGAAACATAAAACGGTACCAGCATCCAGTAATATAGGGAACCAGTAGAGTAACTGGCAAAATAACATGGACCTGGAAACATAAAACGGTACCAGCATCCAGTAATATAGGGAACCAGTAGAGTAACTGGCAATACAACATGGACCTGGAAACATAAACGGTACCAGTAATATAGGGAACCAGAAGAGTAACTGACAATACAACATGGACCTGGAAACATAAACGGTACCAGTAATATAGGGAACCAGTAGAGTAACTGGCAATACAACATGGAATGGAAACATAAAACGGTACCAGCATCCAGTAATATAGGGAACCAGTAGAGTAACTGGCAATACAACATGGACCTGTAAACATAAACGGTACCAGTAATATAGGGAACCAGAAGAGTAACTGACAATACAACATGGACATGGAAACATAAACGGTACCAGTAATATAGGGAACCAGTAGAGTAACTGGCAATACAACATGGACACATAAAACGGTACCAGCATCCAGTAATATAGGGAACCAGTAGAGTAACTGGCAATACAACATGGACCTGGAAACATAAAACGGTACCAGCATCCAGTAATATAGGGAACCAGTGGAGTAACTGGCAATACAACATGGAAACATAAAACGGTACCAGCATCCAGGTAATATAGGGAACCAGTAGAGTAACTGGCAAAATAACATGGACCTGGAAACATAAAACGGTACCAGCATCCAGTAATATAGGGAACCAGTAGAGTAACTGGCAATACAACATGGACCTGGAAACATAAACAGTACCAGTAATATAGGGAACCAGTAGAGTAACTGGCAATACAACATGGACCTGGAAACATAAACGGTACCAGTAATATAGGGAACCAGAAGAGTAACTGGCAAAACAACATGGACCTGGAAACATAAACGGTACCAGTAACATAGGGAACCAGTAGAGTAACTGGCAAAACAACATGGACCTGGAAACATAAACGGTACCAGTAATATAGGGAACCAGTAGAGTAACTGGCAAAATAACATGGACCTGGAAACATAAAACGGTACCAGCATCCAGTAATATAGGGAACCAGTAGAGTAACTGGCAATACAACATGGACCTGGAAACATAAAACGGTACCAGCATCCAGTAATATAGGGAACCAGTAGAGTAACTGGCAATACAACATGGACCTGGAAACATAAAACGGTACCAGCATCCAGTAATATAGGGAACCAGTAGAGTAACTGGCAATACAACATGGACCTGGAAACATAAAACGGTACCAGCATCCAGTAATATAGGGAACCAGTAGAGTAACTGGCAATACAACATGGACCTGGAAACAAACAGTACCAGTAATATAGGGAACCAGTAGAGTAACTGGCAATACAACATGGACCTGGAAACATAAAACGGTACCAGCATCCAGTAATATAGGGAACCAGTAGAGTAACTGGCAATACAACATGGACCTGGAAACATAAAACGGTACCAGCATCCAGTAATATAGGGAACCAGTAGAGTAACTGGCAATACAACATGGACCTGGAAACATAAACGGTACCAGCATCCAGTAATATAGGGAACCAGTAGAGTAACTGGCAATACAACATGGACCTGGAAACATAAAACGGTACCAGCATCCAGTAATATAGGGAACCAGTAGAGTAACTGGCAATACAACATGGACCTGGAAACATAAAATGGTACCAGCATCCAGTAATATAGGGAACCAGTAGAGTAACTGACAATACATGGATCTGGAAACATAAAACGGTACCAGCATCCAGTAATATAGGGAACCAGTAGAGTAACTGACAATACAACATGGACCTGGAAACATAAACGGTACCAGTAATATAGGGAACCAGTAGAGTAACTGGCAATACAACATGGACCTGGAAACATAAAACGGTACCAGCATCCAGTAATATAGGGAACCAGTAGAGTAACTGGCAATACAACATGGACCTGGAAACATAAACGGTACCAGTAATATAGGGAACCAGTAGAGTAACTGGCAATACAACATGGACCTGGAAACATAAACGGTACCAGTAATATAGGGAACCAGTAGAGTAACTGGCAATACAACATGGACATGGAAACATAAAACGGTACCAGCATCAGTAATATAGGGAACCAGAAGAGTAACTGGCAATACAACATGGACCTGGAAACATAAAACGGTACCAGCATCCAGTAATATAGGGAACCAGTAGAGTAACTGGCAATACAACATGGACCTGGAAACATAAAACGGTACCAGCATCCAGTAATATAGGGAACCAGTAGAGTAACTGGCAATACAACATGGACCTGGAAACATAAAACGGTACCAGCATCCAGTAATATAGGGAACCAGTAGAGTAACTGGCAATACAACATGGACCTGGAAACATAAAACGGTACCAGCATCCAGTAATATAGGGAACCAGTAGAGTAACTGGCAATACAACATGGACCTGGAAACATAAACGGTACCAGTAATATAGGGAACCAGTAGAGTAACTGGCAATACAACATGGACCTGGAAACAAACAGTACCAGTAATATAGGGAACCAGTAGAGTAACTGGCAATACAACATGGACCTGGAAACAAAACGGTACCAGCATCCAGTAATATAGGGAACCAGAAGAGTAACTGACAATACAACATGGACCTGGAAACATAAAACGGTACCAGCATCCAGTAATATAGGGAACCAGAAGAGTAACTGACAATACAACATGGACCTGGAAACATAAACGGTACCAGTAATATAGGGAACCAGTAGAGTAACTGGCAATACAACATGGACCTGGAAACAAACAGTACCAGTAATATAGGGAACCAGTAGAGTAACTGGCAATACAACAGGGACCTGGAAACAAAACGGTACCAGCATCCAGTAATATAGGGAACCAGAAGAGTAACTGACAATACAACATGGACCTGGAAACATAAAACGGTACCAGCATCCAGTAATATAGGGAACCAGAAGAGTAACTGACAATACAACATGGACCTGGAAACATAAACGGTACCAGTAATATAGGGAACCAGTAGAGTAACTGGCAATACAACATGGACATGGAAACATAAAACGGTACCAGCATCCAGTAATATAGGGAACCAGTAGAGTAACTGGCAATACAACATGGACCTGGAAACATAAACGGTACCAGTAATATAGGGAACCAGTAGAGTAACTGGCAATACAACATGGACATGGAAACATAAAACGGTACCAGCATCCAGTAATATAGGGAACCAGTAGAGTAACTGGCAATACAACATGGACCTGGAAACATAAAACGGTACCAGCATCCAGTAATATAGGGAACCAGTAGAGTAACTGGCAATACAACATGGACCTGGAAACATAAAATGGTACCAGCATCCAGTAATATAGGGAACCAGTAGAGTAACTGGCAATACAACATGGACCTGGAAACATAAAACGGTACCAGCATCCAGTAATATAGGGGAACCAGAAGAGTAACTGGCAATACAACATGGACCTGGAAACATAAAACGGTACCAGCATCCAGTAATATAGGGAACCAGTAGAGTAACTGACAATACAACATGGACCTGGAAACATAAACGGTACCAGTAATATAGGGAACCAGTAGAGTAACTGACAAAATAATATGGATCTGGAAATATACAGACGTAAAACGGTACCTGAATCTAGTAATATAGAACCGTAGTTAATTTAGAAACAACGTTATTAAACAATACAGCATTTTGCACAATTTGGACTAGGTATCTTAAATTCATATTTTTATACTAAGCGAAAACAATTCAATTCCTTTGATGCCAAACAAGACCATAATGTTGGTTTTGTAACACTCGTTTGCATCAACATATATAAGTATAAGATATGCACCCAAAATGTCCACATATATTCTGGATTCAAATATTAAATTAACCCATTTCATTCTGGATACATTTAAAGGCTTTTACATAGATCAGGATCTATGTTGTTTGCTACATAGCCAAGTGTCTTAGCAAGATCATCTGAATAGCAAACAGCATAGAGCTTGGAACGTGCCGTCTGATCTGGCTCTATGTTCTTGGCAAATACTGTTTGAACGGTATCCAGAATGAAATGGGTTAACTGGTTTTTGAGACAGAATGATCCAATACTAAATATAGGTTGTTTGATTTACTAGTTTACCCATACAGCCTGCTATTGTGAAGTATCAGACAAAATATTCTATTATTTCACGAACAAAGCATAAACTTAATACATAGTTCCCGTGTGATGTCATCATTCCTACTGTGGCTGCCATTTTGATTGGCAAAGTTGATCAGATATTATATATAATAATATAGTAGCGTAGTTTTGTTTTCTTCATAAAATATTTATTTTTCATCCCATCACAATGGTTCATACATTGTTGGAAAGCTCCCAATGGACATATTTTTTGTATCATTTCACAAATTTTGTATCAATAACAAATTAATAATAATTTACCTGTATATCAATATTTCAATTGTGAAAATAGACTTTCAAAAAGTTAAGTTCTTATAATTTATAATCCATACATCATTGTCATATTTGCCACAGAGTATTTTAAATAATAAATAAATGTTCAAGCGACATTACATCGGTGAAAACGCAAATTTATACAGAATGTAATTTCCTATTATACAGGGTTCATTCTAGGTCAGAATTTTTGGGAGAAGTGAGAAAGCGCGTGATCGCTTCCTTAAATGGTGTTCTTTAATATACTTCTGCAAAATAGGGTTAAAATGCACAGTACAACCATTAAATACAACATTTGAATAGAAAGAGTGCTTTATAATGGCCCAATTTGTTTTGAAAATTTCTAAAGCGGCGCAATTCGCGTTGAAACGAGCGTTGAAACGAGCGTTCTGATTGGATTATGATTATTCTTCATATATAAAAAAACATCTTGTTACATTCTAATAATCCAATCAGAACGCTCGTTTCAACGCGAATTGCGCCGCTTTAGAAATTTTCAAAACAAATTGAAAATGCTACGAAATCTCTTTTTGACGTACATTTTTGCGGAATAAACCTACACGTTAGTGGAAACACATTTTATTGATAATGTTATTCACAGTTAAAACTCTCCTGTTGAAGATTTTTTTTTGTTGCTGACAGAACCCGTGTCCTAGTATGGAAATGTGACCTGCTATGGCCAATGTCTGTGGCAATTGTTTGCAAAGTATACATGCATGCAGCTTAAAGTTGTGTTTTATTTGAAGAACAATATAAAGACTCGGGATAGGCATTATATTTGGACAGATTTGTACACAATTGTTTCAGATAGGGTCATTTTACTGATCGATGCGAAATCTGACATCCCACAGAGTAGAATCCCTGTACTTAAATATATATACTAGTACCCCCAAACGTGCCGAATCCCTGTGATTTCAACCAGTAAACAAACTTGTTGACATAACAAAATAATGTAAATATGGTCAACATTCATGCGTATGCACATGTAACGCGTGTATCCTGAATAACACATTTTGTGGTACATTTTTACTATTATGTTTCACAGCACATGTTTAGTATAGCCATCAGTTCAGGAACGTGGCTTACCATTATATGAAATCCTACTTTCACTTTTGTAAGTTTGTAGACTGCAAAAACGCTTGTTATTATGTTCTAATGATTTGATTAGAATTTGAAGTAGCGATGCTTCTTCGGCATCCATCAGTCTTGTCAGACTATGGAGTTAGCACCCGTTGAGTCTACAGATGAGCAGAGCTAGCCTGGGCACGCTGAGGAGATACTGGGTTGCCCGATTCACAGAATCCCCCTCTAGGTCTGATCTGATGTGGTCCGAAGGAAAGGTAGGACCAATACGTTATTGGTAATGCTACTTATACGTAAAATTACGTTATCTTTTGGCTTTTGCAATGTGATGTTGCTTTAACCCTTTCCCTCCTAGAAGCACCTCTCGACGCCATTACCAATACCACATACGATGTACAGTAGTAGCCAAACCAATGTTCATAATAACGGCCAGAATCTCAATGTAGTCCCAGTAATATCTATGGAAGTGGGATAGATATGGCAACTACTTATCCACTGTATGATAGCTAAATGGCTGTCATTTGTATGGAGATATAACAGTATATTAACCTAAGTCTCTATGTAGTCCCAGTAATATCTATGGAAATGGGATAGATATGGCAACTACTTATCCACTGTATGATAGCTAAATGGCTGTCATTTGTATGGAGATATAATAGTATATTAACCTAAGTCTCTATGTAGTCCCAGTAATATCTATGGAAGTGGGATAGATATGGCAACTACTTATCCACTGTATGATAGCTAAATGGCTGTCGTTTGTATGGAGATATAATAGTATATTAACCTAAGTCTCTATGTAGTCCCAGTAATATCTATGGAAGTGGGATAGATATGGCAACTACTTATCCACTGTATGATAGCTAAATGGCTGTCGTTTCTATGGAGATATAATAGTATATTAACCTAAATCTCTATGTAGCCCCAGTAATATCTATGGAAGTGGGATAGATATGGTAACTACTTATCCACTGTATGATAGCTAAATGGCTGTCGTTTCTATGGAGATATAATAGTATTTTAACCTAAATCTCTATGTAGCCCCAGTAATATCTATGGAAGTGGGATAGATATGGTAACTACTTATCCACTGTATGATAGTTAAATGGCTGTCGTTTCTATGGAGATATAGTAGTATATTAACCTAAGTCTCTATGTAGTCCCAGTGATATCTATGGAAGTGGGATAGATATGGCAACTACTTATCCACTGTATGATAGCTAAATGGCTGTCGTTTCTATGGAGATATAATAGTATATTAACCTAAATCTCTATGTAGCCCCAGTAATATCTATGGAAGTGGGATAGATATGGCAACTACTTATCCACTGTATGATATCTAAATGGCTGTCATTTGTATGGAGATATAATAGTATATTAACCTAAGTCTCTATGTAGTCCCAGTAATATATCTATGGAAGTGGGATAGATATGGCAACTACTTATCCACTGTATGATAGCTAAATGGCTGTCGTATCTATGGAGATATAATAGTATATTAACCTAAATCTCTATGAAGGAAAGTGTTAAATGGCTGTCATTTCTATGGAGATATAATAGTATATTAACCTAAGTCTCTATGAAGGAAAGTGTTAAATGGCTGTTGTTTCTATGGAGATATAATAGTATATTAACCTAAGTCTCTATGAAGGAAAGGGTTAAGAAAATACTGAGATCAGAACAATCAAACACCTAGCCCAAATAAGAAACAACTAAAATATAGTGGCCTTGTATAAACTTGCATTATGAATGAAATTTAAATAATATTTTCCCTATAAATGAACGTCTTTATCGATGTTATGTTTATTCTAAATATTACTTGAAAAAGAGGGGTCTCTAATGTTGTAAGCACTTTTGTCTTGACCCATTTCTGCTTACTTTGTACATGTATATATTGACAATTGTACTTACAGTCTACATCCGCTATGTCAAAGTCGGTTATGTGAAATTCTCCAGTTATCTCGAAGTCGGATCAAAGTCCCGCTTCAGACACTATCATTTTACACATAACTTTATAGTTTCGAATTTCGTTAAGTCAAACTTCGGTTATGTCAAAGTATTTTGTTCGGTCCGACGGATGTAGACTGTATATGTAGATTCTGTGTAATAATAGAGCAAAATAAACTATGATTAAAACGAAATCAGTGGCTAGTAGTTGTGATCAGTGAGTTGTCTGCTAATCCAAGATAAATAATAAACTTTTAATCATAAAGATAATGCTTGCCATTTGAAATCAAAGCCAAACTGTGTCATCCACCTCTCATGGAATATGGACATGACCTCTCTGTCATAGTTGCCATGGGTAATGACCTCATCTAGAAAATGTGCTGCCAACTTTCCTCCTTCCATAGCATGGTGTATACCCTCCCCTGTAAAGCGACATAGAAACATGAACATCAAAAACAATAGTGAAACTGGGTATTTAATACAAGTATAGAAAATCCCAAATCGTGACTAATTTGTCCATTTGTGACCCCATAATTGACTGGTTAACCCATTTCATTCGGGATACCGTTCAAACAGTATTTGCAAAGAACATAGAGCCAGATCAACCACCACGGAATGCCGTCTGATCAGGCTCTATGCTGTTTGTTATTCAGATGATCTTGCTAAGACACTTGGCTATGTAGCAAACAACATGTTGTTTGCAAAAGCCTTTACATATATCCAGAATTAAATGGGTTAATCCTTTACTCCACAACACAATAGGTCACTTACTCAAGTTATCTCCATACTACTGATAAGCAACTGGCTAACTGCAAAACATACTCGTTGATCAATATCTATGGGAATAGATAACGGCGTGGAATGGCGGCTATATGCGGGAAGCTATTATGGTGATGTATGGTGTATGTGAACTATAGGCTTAATACAGGTCTACTGGCTTAGCAGAACCTAAATCTCTGACTAAGTTTATAAATTTGTGACATTGTAATTGGCTGTTTGATGCAGGTTGCCTGCTAAATAGAGTTCATGTCTATACGTGTAATTCATTTCTAACTGTCTGCTTAACATCTAAGCTATTTAAATAAAGATTATACTGCGGTACATATCTGTTAGTAGATCTATCATTCCAGTATACTGGGGTACACACTGGTTAGTGGATCTATCATTCCAGTATACTGGGTACATACCAGTTAGCGGGTCTATCATTCCAGCATACTGGGTACATACCAGTTAGCGGGTCTATCATTCCAGTATACTGGGTACATACCAGTTAGCGGGTCTATCATTCCAGCATACTGGGGTACATACCAGTTAGCGGGTCTATCATTCCAGCAGCATCGCCAACGACAATACAATGCTTGTCATAGGAACACTTTTCTCCGCCAAGACGCAAACTTGCTGAAATGGATGTAAACTATAAAATACACAGTGTAATATTCATACATTAAAGCGACAACACATCGTAAAAACTAATGTATGTTTTCACATATAAATCATTGCTACTACACATTCTTCCGAAATGACATCGAACAACAATTATCTGTAACAGGAGACAACTGCGTAGAATACAAACCAGCTTTCATTCTTTCTATTTTAAACTCGTTGCCAAGCGCTCGGCTGATATTTGGATCATTCTTCATGAGATGGTCGTGCCAGTGTGCGAGATTATCCGAAGTGCACTTGGGATTTCCGGGAATGATGTAACAGCAATAATTCAACACGTCGTTCGGATGTCGAAATAACGCTGCATAACCTGCGAGTAATACAAATTAGATAACTGTTATCAATTACAATATCTTGACAGATCTCCTACAAGGACAGCTAGGCATTTCGGATTAAATTAGACTTTATCTGCCAAGGGAGGTAATAAAAAAGTGTATGATGTCACTCATTATTAATACGAGATGAGATTAATATCAAGCTGCATTTCTGATAGAGTTTCACAGTCGGATATGTAGTCCAGTGGTAACACGCTGGACTGGTAATCCAGGGATCGCAGGTTCGATCCCCTGTCTGACCATAATAAAATTAACAGTCTTTCAGATGGGACTTTAAACCGAGATCTCGTGTCGGTGCTTTACCCTGTGCATGTAAAAGAACAGGGAGGAGACTCTGGAATGGGTCTCTGTCTGTATCATTGCACTATTCTCCAAAATCTAAAATGACTAATCTCTTCAGGAGGCGTCGCTCATATGGGCAACCGTTAGCGACGATAAATAAACGTAAAACACACACTGATAAGAGTTTCACAATTTGTATGATAATGACATTCAGATATAGAATAGGCCTTTTGTAAAATAAAACCAACTATCAGAAACCTGATATACATGTAAATAGGTATATAGGCATACATTTCTACTGCCAAGGACTGTTTGGCATTGCGACATTTGTTCAGATAAATGGCTAACAATATCACATTAATATTTTATTTATGCCCATTTTGGTGGATTCTTGTTTCCAGTTAGTAAAACAGTAATTTTCATAAACAGAATAATAGTAATGCATACCTGGCAAAAGTTCTTTGTTGTAAAACACAACACCATCAGCTTTAAATTTGTGAGTTCCACTCTCAACATATGCTCTCGAGCATGAACTGTCGGGTGGGCGTGTCACTATGCCCAGTTGTGTCGCTATGCGAGATGGTGCACCATCGGCACACACAAGTACCTGAGTAACAGACACATAATAAACCCTTGATTCCGCTAGTTTACTAATACTGGGTGCAATAATACAAATGGTGTGAAACATAAAAAGGGAGGTAACCTGCTATACGGCAAATGGTGTGATGTATAAAGGGGGGGTAACACTGTAGAAAAGAATGCCCGTTTTAGGTATGTGCCAATAGGTTATATTATAGAGACATTGCACAAATGGCGAAATTATTTAAATAGTAATCTTTTTATTTGATTGAACAAATCCGTTACTTATTGATTGCGCTGTATCAGATATTAGATATATGAAATGACATTTACACTGTCTTTATATCGACAGTATCAGATATTAGATATATGAAATGCCATTTACACTCTTTATATCGACAGTATCAGATATTAGATATATGAAATGACATTTACACTGTCTTTATATCGACAGTATCAGATATTAGATATATGAAATGCCATTTACACTCTATATCGACAGTATCAGATATTAGATATATGAAATGACATTTACACTGTCTTTATATCGACAGTATCAGATATTAGATATATGAAATGACATTTACACTGTCTTTATATCGACAGTATCAGATATCAGATATATGAAATGACATTTACACTGTCTTTATATCGACAGTATCAGATATATGAAATGACATTTACACTGTCTTTATATCGACAGTATCAGATATATGAAATGACATTTACACTGTCTTTATATCGACAAGAGGTGAAAAACTGTAGCCTAGGTATTGATTTTGTTTGTATTTGAGTGTAAGTTGCACCGATGGCTTAGCTGATCTGGTGGCTCTTCAGCTTTTAGTGATGGAGGAAGACCCATGGTGCTCCTCCGAGCAGATTTTCACCCTAGTAGAACCACAGACCTTCCACAAGTTAGCTGCCTAGCTTCCGCACAATGGGATTCGAACATACAGTGGTAAGGGGTAAGTGATTGGCAGTTAATACCACCCGTAGCCACAGAGACCCTGCTAGTTATCATATTATATGATCATGGAGAAAACAAGTGATGTTGTTTACTAATGCTACTTGTACTTATATTTGTAGATAATCTTATATATTATATCCAATAAGATACACAGGATCCAAGTACAACAACAACAGCATTTATGGCATTAACCCTTTCCTTCATAGAGATTTAGGTTAATATACTATTTTTTTATTTATACAAATTTATTTTAGCTCGATTGCGAAACAAGTTATTTCAACTTATATTAATCACTCTCGAGACCTCATTCCTGATGGAATCCATCGCCACGAGGGAGAGAGAAGAGGCAATGTGGAATTTAAATGCCTTGCCTAAGGGCACAATCGTAACGGCTCCAGCGGGGCTCGAACTCCGGACCTGAAGCGAACGCGCTATCACGACTTCCACATATATACTATTATATCTCCATACAAATGACATCCATTAGCTATCATGCAGTGGATAAGTAGTCACCATATCTATCCCACCTCCATAGATATTACTGGGACTACATAGAGATTTAGGATAATATACTATTATATCTCCATACAAACGACAGCCATTTAGCTATGATGCAGTGGATAAGCAGTGGCCATATCTATCCCACCTCAATAGATATTACTGGGACTACATAGAGATTTAGGATAATATACTATTATATCTCCATACAAACGACATCCATTTAGCTATCATGCAGTGGATAAGTAGTCGCCATATCTATCCCAACTCCATAGATATTACATGTACTGGGACTACATGAGATTCTGGCCTTTATTAATTTAATGAACATTGGTTTGGCTACTACATTGTCAATGTATGTCGTATTGGGAATGGCGTCAAGAGGTGCTTCTATGAGGGAAAGGGTTATGAACATTGGTTTGGCTACTACATTGTCAATGTATGTTGTATTGGGAATGGCGTCAAGAGGTGCTTCTATGAGGGAAAGGGTTTATGAACATTGGTTTGGCTACTACATTGTCAATGTATGTCGTATTGGGAATGGCGTCAAGAGGTGCTTCTATGAGGGAAAGGGTTTATGAACATTGGTTTGGCTACTACATTGTCAATGTATGTCGTATTGGGAATGGCGTCAAGAGGTGCTTCTATGAGGGAAAGAGTTTATGAACATTGGTTTGGCTACTACATTGTCAATGTATGTCGTATTGGGAATGCTGTCAAGAGGTGCTTCTATGAGGGAAAGGGTTATGAACATTGGTTTGGCTACTACATTGTCAATGTATGTCGTATTGGGAATGGCGTCAAGAGGTGCTCCTATGAGGGAAAGGGTTAATGAACATTGGTTTGGCTACTATATTGTCTAAGTATGTCGTATTGGGAATGGCGTCAAGAGGTGCTTCTATGGGGGAAAGGGTTAATGAACATTGGTTTGGCTACTATATTGTCTAAGTATGTCGTATTGGGAATGGCGTCAAGAGGTGCTTCTATGGGGGAAAGGGTTAAGACATCGACCGATGCTTATAGCATATACAATAAATACATTTATTGTGAAAATGTGAAAATATGGGTTATAATGACATAATATTTTCGGATAAGCTTGTGCATGTACGTATGAACAGGGAAAAAAATAATTTTGAAGGCAACTAATTTAATGGTACGTAACTGATATTTATGGAAATACAACTTAAAAAAGTTGTTATATAGTAACTGTTATGTACACCGTTATCCAATTTCATTCATCTATGAATCGCCTTTGCTATGATATGGTGAATTGATTACCGTAAATGGATTTTCACACAAGTTTTTAGAATAAAGTATTACTATCAATTAAATACATACATTGTATTATGAATCTTGTCACAATTCAGAGTCACGCAACACAAAAAGGTGAAACAAATCTGTTTCTGATGTTGACTGGTTGACATGAAACTTACCCTGGCTCTGTAGGAAGCATCACTGTCCTCTATGTTAATTCTCCACAGACTGGTTTCAGAATCAAATTTGGCGTCTGCTACAGGCTGCTCCTCTTTTAAATCAGCCCCTATTCTGAAATGGATGGTTGCATGCAGCAGGTGCACTGTTGAAGCAGATACAGTCAAATCTGTGTTAGTGGTTACCTCCATTAACCTGTATTAAACAGCCAGTGTCCTGATTCCTAATATGTTGTTTTATTATACATTTGACCTCTATTAAGCAGCCACTTTCTGAGATTCCTTGCTTAATACAGGTTTGACTGTATATAATAAAAATATGGTCTGCATGAATACATAGTCTATATATCTAATGATAACACGCTTACATTTATTTTTGTTTTCAATATTCGTTTTTACACAATTAGTAGGCACGTCATAAAATATGTAAAATTTGTAATGTGTGTGTGTGTTACGTTTATTTATCGTCGCTACCAGTTGCCCATATGAGCGACGCCTCCTGAAGAGATTAGTCATTTTAGATTTTTGGAGGATAGTGCAATGATACAGAGAGAGACCCATTCCCGAGTCTCCTCTGGTTCTTTTACATGCACGGTGTAAAGCACCGACACAAGACCTTGGTTTAATGTCCCATCTGAAAGACTGTTAATTTTATTATGGTCAGATGGGGGATCGAACCTACAATCCCTGAGTTATGAGTCCAACATGTTACCACTGGACTACAGATCCGTCTGTATTTGTAATGTGACCCTCCCTTACCTGATGGGTGACCTTCCCTTACCTGATGGGTACATTTTAAGATATATATTGTTTCATGAAAATCCTTCTGAAAAAGAAATACACAAACGAGATGTGTATAGGAAAAACAGATTCTAATGTCCCCAATTAAGCATAGTGTTTGCAACCTTCAATTTGTAGTTTCTCTGTGCGATGATTTAGATAATGATTAGAGTCGAGAGTGATTAATATAAGTTGAAATAACTTGTTTCGCAATCGGGCTAAAATAAATTTGTATAAATTATTACAAATTAAAAAAAGAGCATTTTATCATGTGATAATTTACTTTACCGTGCATAATTGCAATCTCTTTTACAAACCTTTTGGCAGCCATGGCTATTGCTTCATCCAGCAGTATTCGTTTACAAGCGAGCGCAGCGGGAATATCTCCATAACCTTCCTCACTTCTACCGATATAGCTCAATCCACCTGGACTCACCATCCCTCCGCTATCGGACTGAAAGCAGGAACAGACAGGTTGTACAACATGTGCTGGTATAATAGCCCAACTAATATTCATAAAGGGAGGTAATTTTACAAGTAATAATTTCCCGAAAAACATAAATAAATTGAAATTGACCTACCGTACAGATGATGGCTTGTAGAACAAAGGAAACAACGATTAAAACAGGAAACAACTTAAAAAGACCTACATACTGTTAGAGAGTATTCAGGGGCAGTAACTGACCGATGTCTGTGTGTGTGTTTTACGTTTATTTATCGTCGCTACCGGTTGCCCATATGAGCGACGCCTCCTCAATATATTAGTAATTTTAGATTTTTGGAGGATAGTGCAATGATGCAGACAGAGACCCATTCTAGAGTCTCCTCTGGTTCTTTTACGTGCACAGTGTAAATCACCGACACGAGACCTTGGTTTAAAGTCATATCTGAAAGACTGTTAATTTTATTAGGGTCAGACAGGGGATCGCTATTATTATCTTTCATGACAAGCGCCACTCGTGATAATAATGCTTTCTATGTTCATTCGGTGAAATATAACACGATCATAGAATGAAGCAAACAGATATTCTCCATATATCAGTACTCACAACATGGGCCTTATACAAATATCCTCCATATATCAGTACTCACAACATGGGCCTTATACAAATACCCTCTATATATCAGTACTCACAACATGGGCCTTATACAAATACCCTCTATATATCAGTACTCACAACATGGGCCTTATACAAATATCCTCCATATATCAGTACTCACAACATGGGCCTTATACAAATATCCTCCATATATCAGTACTCACAACATGGGCCGTATACAAATATCCTCCATATATCAGTACTCACAATATGGGCCGTATACAAATATCCTCCATATATCAGTACTCAAAACATGGGCCTTATACAAATATCCTCCATATATCAGTACTCACAACATGGGCCTTATACAAATACTCTCTATATATCAGTACTCACAATGTGGGCCTTATACAAATACCCTCTATATATCAGTACTTACAATGTGGGCCTTATACAAATACCCTCTATATATCAGTACTTACAATGTGGGCCTTATACAAATACCCTCTATATATCAGTACTCACAACATGGGCCTTATACAAATATCCTCCATATATCAGTACTCACAACATGGGCCGTATACACATATCCTCTATATATCAGTACTCACAACATGGGCCATATACAAATACCCTCTATATATCAGTACTCACAACATGGGCCTTATACAAATACCCTCTATATATCAGTACTCACAACGTGGGCCATATACAAATATCCTCCATATATCAGTACTCACAACATGGGCCGTATACAAATATCCTCCATATATCAGTACTCACAACATGGGCCTTATACAAATACCCTCTATATATCAGTACTCACAACATGGGCCATATACAAATATCCTCCATATATCAGTACTCACAACAACAACATGGGCCTTATACAAATATCCTCCATATATCAGTACTCACAACATGGGCCTTATACAAATACCCTCTATATATCCATACTCACAATGGGCCTTATACAAATATCCTCCATATATCAGTACTCACAACATGGGCCTTATACAAATACCCTCTATATATCAGTACTCACAACATGGGCCATATACAAATATCCTCCATATATCAGTACTCACAACATGGGCCTTATACAAATATCCTCCATATATCAGTACTCACAACATGGGCCTTATACAAATACCCTCATATATCAGTACTACAACATGGGCCTATACAAATACCTCTATATATCAGTACTCACAACATGGGCCATATACAAATATCCTCCATATATCAGTACTCACAACATGGGCCTTATACAAATATCCTCCATATATCAGTACTCACAACATGGGCCTTATACAAATACCCTCTATATATCAGTACTCACAACATGGGCCATATACAAATATCCTCCATATATCAGTACTCACAACATGGGCCTTATACAAATATCCTCTATATATCAGTACTCACAACATGGGCCTTATACAAATATCCTCTATATATCAGTACTCACAATGTGGGCCTTATACAAATACCCTCTATATATCAGTACTCACAACATGGGCCGTATACAAATATCCTCTATATATCAGTACTTACAACGTGGGCCTTATACAAATACCCTCTATATATCAGTACTCACAACATGGGCCTTATACAAATATCCTCCATATATCAGTACTCACAACATGGGCCTTATACAAATATCCTCCATATATCAGTACTCACAACATGGGCCTTATACAAATACCCTCTATATATCAGTACTTACAACATGGGCCTTATACAAATATCCTCTATATATCAGTACTCACAATGTGGGCCTTATACAAATATCCTCTATATATCAGTACTCACAACATGGGCCTTATACAAATATCCTCCATATATCAGTACTCACAACATGGGCCTTATACAAATACCCTCTATATATCAGTACTCACAACATGGGCCTTATACAAATATCCTCCATATATCAGTACTCACAACATGGGCCGTATACAAATACCCTCTATATATCAGTACTCACAACATGGGCCGTATACAAATACCCTCCATATATCAGTACTCACAACATGGGCCACAACAAACACCCAACACAAATACCCTCTATATATCAGTACTCACAACATGGGCCTTATACAAATACCCTCTATATATCCATACTCACAACATGGGCCTTATACAAATATCCTCCATATATCAGTACTCACAACGTGGGCCTTATACAAATACCCTCTATATATCAGTACTTACAACATGGGCCTTATACAAATATCCTCCATATATCAGTACTCACAACGTGGGCCTTATACAAATACCCTCTATATATCAGTACTCACAACATGGGCCTTATACAAATATCCTCCATATATCAGTACTCACAACATGGGCCATATACAAATACCCTCTATATATCAGTACTCACAACATGGGCCATATACAAATACCCTCCATATATCAGTACTCACAACATGGGCCTTATACAAATATCCTCCATATATCAGTACTCACAACATGGGCCTTATACAAATACCCTCTATATATCAGTACTCACAACATGGGCCATATACAAATATCCTCCATATATCAGTACTCACAACATGGGCCGTATACAAATATCCTCCATATATCAGTACTCACAACATGGGCCTTATACAAATACCCTCTATATATCAGTACTCACAACATGGGCCTTATACAAATACCCTCTATATATCAGTACTCACAACATGGGCCATATACAAATATCCTCCATATATCAGTACTCACAACGTGGGCCTTATACAAATACCCTCTATATATCAGTACTACAACATGGGCCTTATACAAATATCCTCTATATATCAGTACTCACAACATGGGCCATATACAAATATCCTCCATATATCAGTACTCACAACATGGGCCATATACAAATATCCTCCATATATCAGTACTTACAACGTGGGCCTTATACAAATACCCTCTATATATCAGTACTCACAACATGGGCCTTATACAAATATCCTCCATATATCAGTACTCACAACGTGGGCCTTATACAAATATCCTCCATATATCAGTACTCACAACATGGGCCATATACAAATACCCTCTATATATCAGTACTCACAATGTGGGCCATATACAAATACCCTCTATATATCAGTACTCACAACATGGGCCATATACAAATATCCTCCATATATCAGTACTCACAATGTGGGCCATATACAAATATCCTCCATATATCAGTACTCACAACATGGGCCTTATACAAATACCCTCTATATATCAGTACTTACAACATGGGCCTTATACAAATATCCTCTATATATCAGTACTCACAACGTGGGCCTTATACAAATACCCTCTATATATCAGTACTCACAACATGGGCCATATACAAATATCCTCCATATATCAGTACTCACAACATGGGCCATATACAAATATCCTCCATATATCAGTACTCACAACATGGGCCTTATACAAATATCCTCTATATATCAGTACTCACAACATGGGCCTTATACAAATACCCTCTATATATCAGTACTTACAACATGGGCCTTATACAAATATCCTCTATATATCAGTACTCACAACGTGGGCCGTATACAAATATCCTCCATATATCAGTACTCACAACATGGGCCTTATACAAATATCCTCCATATATCAGTACTCACAACATGGGCCTTATACAAATACCCTCTATATATCAGTACTCACAACATGGGCCTTATACAAATATCCTCCATATATCAGTACTCACAACATGGGCCATATACAAATATCCTCTATATATCAGTACTCACAATGTGGGCCTTATACAAATATCCTCTATATATCAGTACTCACAATGTGGGCCTTATACAAATACCCTCTATATATCAGTACTCACAACATGGGCCGTATACAAATACCCTCTATATATCAGTACTTACAACGTGGGCCTTATACAAATATCCTCCATATATCAGTACTCACAACATGGGCCTTATACAAATATCCTCCATATATCAGTACTCACAACATGGGCATTATACAAATATCCTCCATATATCAGTACTCACAACATGGGCCTTATACAAATACCCTCTATATATCAGTACTTACAACATGGGCCTTATACAAATATCCTCTATATATCAGTACTCACAATGTGGGCCTTATACAAATATCCTCTATATATCAGTACTCACAACATGGGCCTTATACAAATATCCTCCATATATCAGTACTCACAACATGGGCCTTATACAAAAATACCCTCTATATATCAGTACTCACAACATGGGCCTTATACAAATATCCTCCATATATCAGTACTCACAACATGGGCCGTATACAAATACCCTCTATATATCAGTACTCACAACATGGGCCGTATACAAATACCCTCCATATATCAGTACTCACAACATGGGCCTTGTTTTCACGGATGAGTTGTTCATATATTCCCATTTCCATGAGGATCTCGATCCCCGTCTTGCAAACAGCATCCCCGCAGTACTTGTCACGTGGAAACTTCTTCTTCTCCAATAGAAGACATTTCCAACCAAGCCTGGCTGAAAACACAGCAAAAGACACTACTGTTGACCGCGATACGGACATTATAAGCCAATAATGGGGCAACGACTTGTAGCAGTCTGCTACTAGCTACTAGCAGACCACGAAACAAGCACAGATTTTGCTGAGGTTTTACATTCATACATTTAGTAGTTAAATCCCGGTTAAATTAAATCCAAGCACAATTCAATTGTATCTGCAATTTTAGTTTAGTGGGCATACTGCTTTAGTCTATACAAATTTAATATACATGCACAGTCAAACTTGTCTTAAGCAGCCAGCTTAAGGGAATCACAGAAAGTGGCTGATTAGCATAGGTGGCTGCTTAATAGAAGTCAAATGTATGATAAAAACAATATATTGGGAATCTGGAAACTGGCTGCTTAGCACAGGTGGCTGCTTAATACTCAATATTAATAGAGGTAAACTGTATAATAAAACAACATATTAGGAATCTGGAAACTGGCTGCTTAATACAGATAGGCTGCTTAATGAAGGTGACCACTAACACAGGTTTGACTGTATATAGTACAGGTTGGCTGCTTAATGAAGGTGACCACTAACACAGGTTTGACTGTATATAATACAGGTTGGCTGCTTAATGAAGGTGACCACTAACACAGGTGTGACTATAATCCTGACTGAAACAAGTTCCTACATTTTAAACCAATCATTCTCGAGACCTTATTCCTGATTAATCCTTTGTGATGAGGGAGAGAGAAGTCGCAGTGTGGATTTATGTCTTGATGAGGGAGAGAGAAGTAGCAGTGTGGATTTATGTCTCTTGATGAGGGAGAGAGAAGTCGCAGTGTGGATTTATGTCTCTTGATGAGGGAGAGAGAAGTAGCAGTGTGGATTTATGTCTTGTGATGAGGGAGAGAGAAGTCGCAGTGTGGATTTATGTCTCTTGATGAGGGAGAGAGAAGTCGCAGTGTGGATTTATGTCTCTTGATGAGGGAGAGAGAAGTAGCAGTGTGGATTTATGTCTCGTGATGAGGGAGAGAGAAGTAGCAGTGTGAATTTATGTCTCTTGATGAGGGAGAGAGAAGTCGTAGTGTGGATTTATGTATCTTGATGAGGGAAAGAGAAGTAGCAGTGTGGATTTATGTCTCGTGATGAGGGAGAGAGAAGTAGCAGTGTGGATTTATGTCTCTTGATGAGGGAGAGAGAAGTCGCAGTGTGGATTTATGTCTTGTGATGAGGGAGAGAGAAGTAGCAGTGTGGATTTATGTCTCTTGATGAGGGAGAGAGAAGTCGTAGTGTGGATTTATGTATCTTGATGAGGGAAAGAGAAGTAGCAATGTGGATTTATGTCTCGTGATGAGGGAGAGAGAAGTAGCAGTGTGGATTTATGTCTCTTGATGAGGGAGAGAGAAGTCGCAGTGTGGATTTATGTCTCTTGATGAGGGAGAGAGAAGTCGTAGTGTGGATTTATGTATCTTGATGAGGGAAAGAGAAGTAGCAGTGTGGATTTATGTCTCGTGATGAGGGAGAGAGAAGTAGCAGTGTGGATTTATGTCTCTTGATGAGGGAGAGAGAAGTCGCAGTGTGGATTTATGTCTCGTGATGAGGGAGAGAGAAGTAGCAGTGTGGATTTATGTCTCTTGATGAGGGAGAGAGAAGTCGTAGTGTGGATTTATGTATCTTGATGAGGGAAAGAGAAGTAGCAGTGTGGATTTATGTCTCGTGATGAGGGAGAGAGAAGTAGCAGTGTGGATTTATGTCTCTTGATGAGGGAGAGAGAAGTCGCAGTGTGGATTTATGTCTCTTGATGAGGGAGAGAGAAGTAGCAGTGTGGATTTATGTCTCTTGATGAGGGAGAGAGAAGTCGTAGTGTGGATTTATGTCTCTTGATGAGGGAGAGAGAAGTAGCAGTGTGGATTTATGTCTCTTGATGAGGGAGAGAGAAGTAGCAGTGTGGATTTATGTCTCTTGATGAGGGAGAGAGAAGTAGCAGTGTGGATTTATGTCTCTTGATGAGGGAGAGAGAAGTCGCAGTGTGGATTTATGTCTCTTGATGAGGGAGAGAGAAGTCGCAGTGTGGATTTATGTCTTGTGATGAGGGAGAGAGAAGTAGCAGTGTGGATTTATGTCTCTTGATGAGGGAGAGAGAAGTCGTAGTGTGGATTTATGTATCTTGATGAGGGAAAGAGAAGTAGCAGTGTGGATTTATGTCTCTTGCCTCGTGATGAGGGAGAGAGAAGTAGCAGTGTGGATTTATGTCTCTTGATGAGGGAGAGAGAAGTCGCAGTGTGGATTTATGTCTCTTGATGAGGGAGAGAGAAGTCGTAGTGTGGATTTATGTATCTTGATGAGGGAAAGAGAAGTAGCAGTGTGGATTTATGTCTCGTGATGAGGGAGAGAGAAGTAGCAGTGTGGATTTATGTCTCTTGATGAGGGAGAGAGAAGTCGCAGTGTGGATTTATGTCTCGTGATGAGGGAGAGAGAAGTAGCAGTGTGGATTTATGTCTCTTGATGAGGGAGAGAGAAGTCGTAGTGTGGATTTATGTATCTTGATGAGGGAAAGAGAAGTAGCAGTGTGGATTTATGTCTCGTGATGAGGGAGAGAGAAGTAGCAGTGTGGATTTATGTCTCTTGATGAGGGAGAGAGAAGTTGCAGTGTGGATTTATATCTCTTGATGAGGGAGAGAGAAGTAGCAGTGTGGATTTATGTCTCTTGATGAGGGAGAGAGAAGTCGTAGTGTGGATTTATGTCTCTTGATGAGGGAGAGAGAAGTTGTAGTGTGGATTTATGTCTCTTGATGAGGGAGAGAGAAGTAGCAGTGTGGATTTATGTCTCTTGATGAGGGAGAGAGAAGTAGCAGTGTGGATTTATGTCTCTTGATGAGGGAGAGAGAAGTCACAGTGTGGATTTATGTCTCTTGATGAGGGAGAGAGAAGTCGCAGTGTGGATTTATGTCTCTTGATGAGGAAGAGAGAAGTCGCAGTGTGGATTTATGTCTTGATGAGGGAGAGAGAAGTCGTAGTGTGGATTTATGTCTCTTGATGAGGGAGAGAGAAGTAGCAGTGTGGATTTATGTCTCGTGATGAGGGAGAGAGAAGTAGCAGTGTGGATTTATGTATCTTGATGAGGGAGAGAGAAGTCGCAGTGTGGATTTATGTATCTTGATGAGGGAGAGAGAAGTCGTAGTGTGTATTTATGTATCTTGTCTCTTGATGAGGGAGAGAGAAGTCGTAGTGTGGATTTATGCATCTTGATGGGGGAGAGAGAAGTCGTAGTGTGGATTTATGTCTCTTGATGAGGGAGAGAGAAGTAGCAGTGTGGATTTATGTCTCGTGATGAGGGAGAGAGAAGTAGCAGTGTGGATTTATGTATCTTGATGAGGGAGAGAGAAGTCGTAGTGTGGATTTATGTCTCTTGATGAGGGAGAGAGAAGTAGCAGTGTGGATTAGCAGTGTGGATTTATGTCTCGTGATGAGGGAGAGAGAAGTAGCAGTGTGGATTTATGTATCTTGATGAGGGAGAGAGAAGTCGCAGTGTGGATTTATGTATCTTGATGAGGGAGAGAGAAGTCGTAGTGTGGATTTATGTATCTTGTCTCTTGATGAGGGAGAGAGAAGTCGTAGTGTGGATTTATGTATCTTGTCTCTTGATGAGGGAGAGAGAAGTCGTAGTGTGGATTTATGTATCTTGTCTCTTGATGAGGGAGAGAGAAGTCGTAGTGTGGATTTATGTATCTTGATGAGGGAGAGAGAAGTCGTAGTGTGGATTTATGTATCTTGATGAGGGAGAGAGAAGTCGTAGTGTGGATTTATGTATCTTGATGAGGGAGAGAGAAGTCATAGTGTGGATTTATGTCTCTTGATGAGGGAGAGAGAGGTCATAGTGTGGATTTATGTCTCTTGATGAGGGAGAGAGAAGTTGTAGTGTGGATTTATGTATCTTGATGAGGGAGAGAGAAGTAGCAGTGTGGATTTATGTCTTGATGAGGGAGAGAGAAGTCGTAGTGTGGATTTATGTATCTTGTCTCTTGATGAGGGAGAGAGAAGTCGTAGTGTGGATTTATGTCTCTTGATGAGGGAGAGAGAAGTCGTAGTGTGGATTTATGTATCTTGATGAGGGAGAGAGAAGTCGCAGTGTGGATTCATGTCTCTTGCCTAAGGATACCACAATGGGGCTCAAACTCACAAGTTTGCGGTGTCGAGAACGACAATGTAGCCATTACAATACGGGTGAATATTGTTTTAAAAATATCACACGAGAAGTTAGACAGGGTATTTAATGGGTGTAGTGTAACATCTAAAATATTTACCGTTAGAGAGATCACCTTTAATATACTATGCAGTAATATATTTCTAACCACAGTTTTATTTGTAACCACAGTGATTAATTAAAAAATGCATTTTATCTAAGCAGGGTGCTGGAGCCCAATGGAATCTATGGACTACATGTATTTCATACCTAGAAAGAATGCAGTGGTTGCTCCACCAGGTCCAGCTCCTACAACCGCTACATCGTACCATCCTCGATCCAGTGACTACAATTGAATAAGATTGCCGTATTCACACAGTGTAACGCATAAAGACTCAGAAATATGTTTTAAGCATGTAATAACCAAACAGGGTATAATTATATGCTGTCCAGAAGTGGAGCAGCTACGATTATGCCCTTAGGCATGACATTTAAATTCCACGTTGCCTCTTGCATATTTAACAATGACTTGGATACGGCCTAAACGGTTTGCATGTAGTGTCAAGAATATGGTTTATTCTAGTTCTACATTCTAGTTCAACAATCTAGTTCTACATAGTACTCCCAACACTTAGACGCGAGTATGACAGGGAGGCGCTTGTCAGGGACAGTGGTTAAAAATCTCAATTAGTGAGATAGAGAGTGTTAAAAGAACTACATACTACTATCATGTTACATTAGTGGTACTGTGGCCAACCGCTCAGCAAAAAATGGTTAAGCTGGGGCTGGACTGTATATAGTAGGGGAGGCCATTCCAGAGATGTATTGTTCGGGGGGGGAAAAGAGTTTATATGGTATTGGGTTCGGCACTGAGGAATTAAGTAGTTCAGGTTCCGTGTATGTGTTAGGTGGTTTTGGTCGGCGCATACCAAGTTATTTTTGATTTTATATAGGTATATTACTGATGATTGTATGCGTTGATATTCAAGTGTTTGCCAGTTCAGGGAGTTGCTAATTTTTGTTACACTGCTTGTATAGTTATAGTCATTGCAGACATATAGCGTGCGGCTTATCAAAATATTCTTAAAAATAAAATAAAAAATTTGGTCTTGAACCCGAAATCACTTGTCCAGCCCCAAGCGTCTGAGTGTAAGTCAGGTACCATACACCTAAATACATTATCAGATTATTTAATAATACCTTGTCTTTATCTTCCGGAAAGTTCACATCAAAATCTGAGATTGATTTCCTTACTCTGAATTCCCTGTTAAATACAAAACACAGAATTAATACAATAACAAATATAACCACAATTGCTGTAAATGGCAACATAATGAAAATGACCCGAGATACCTGCTCTGATATCTACTGTTATCTGTTAAACACTGTTAAACAGTGAACTTTATACCTCGTCTGATTTTTGTTTACATGGATTAATTGGACGAGGGGAAATCTAACCTGCACCGTCAAAGGGGAGGTAACATATTGCAATTTTGTGGATAAGTAAACAAAGTCGCTTTATTCTGCATTTATCTTCGCATGACAGGTAAATCAATGCATATGTTAATTTATAACACTTTTAAGGATGATAAATACTGTTCCGTTATGTGGAAATGTTGAGAAATGCTTGTACTTTATTTGAAGACACTGCATAATTTTTCATAATTAGATGTTGCAAAGTAGCCGGTTGGCATAGTATCCGGATAAGTATAATTGTGTTCGATAATTGTTCTATGACAATGTATGTGTATTCCAGCAAAATAAAGTTTTAGTTAAAAAGGTGATAAACATGATGCTATCAATTATAGACCAATATCCCTTACATGCTTCTGTTGCAAACTACTAGAACATATAATATCAAGCAATATCATGAACCATCTAGAATCTAATAACATACTCTATGACCTTCAACACGGCTTTCAAACATCCCGCTCCTGCGAAACTCAACTGACATCCTTCCTTCAATCTATTACAAAATCAAATGACGATAACATTCAAACAGACATCATTATCATGGACTTTGCCAAAGCATTTGACAAAGTTCCACACAAGCATCTTCTTTATGAACTAGAATACTATGGCATAAATTGTAACGCTTTTAACTGGATTAACGACTTTCTATCAGATAGGACCCAGACTGTTGTCTTGGAGGGTGACATGTCAGACACGGCCCCTGTTACATCGGGTGTACCCCAAGGCACAGTTCTGGGCCCAATCCTATTCCTCATCTACATTAATGATCTATCCGAATATATCCAACATAGTACCCTGCATCTCTTCGCTGATGACAGCATCATTTATAAAGAAATTAAAACACAAAATGACACCACATTACTCCAAGAAGATATTGATTCAGCTGGTAGATGGGAGCAAGATTGGCTCATGAAATTTCACCCCGATAAATGTAACCTACTCAGCATCACACAGAAACGTAAGCCATTTCTCTTTACATATAAACTCCATAACCATCCCCTTCAAAAAGTAAATGATGCAAAATATTTAGGCCTAACCATGCAAAGCAATCTAAAATGGGACAAACATATTAACTTGATAACCAATAAAGCAAACCAATCACTAGGATTCTTGAAACGCAACCTAAAATTCACATCATCTAAAGCAAAAGACCATGCATACAAAGCACTAGTAAAACCCAAGCTAGAATTCTCCAGTACTCTGGGACCCACATTCTAAAACACAAAAACACCAAATTGAGACGGTACAGCGACGTGCTGCCAGATTCGTTACCAACCAATACCATAACACTCCGAAATGATCGACAACCTAAACTGGCCAACACTTGAGACACGCAGAGTTAGATACAGATTGATTCTCTTCTATAAAATAATACACCAAATAGTAGCTGTAAACATTCCCATAAACCTTTTGATACCCGTAGACAACATAACCAGACACACAAACCCATATTGTTATAAACACATCCCTGTCAACAAAGATTCATACAAATTCTCTTTTTATCCAAGAACCGTCATCCAATGGAACTTGTTACCCCTTGCCGCACATGAAGCAATAACAGTTGATGGCTTTAAAGCACTTATCCCCGTTTCTGCCCTCCCAACCATGATCTAAAGCATTCACTCTATGTACAAAATCTTAAACAAGCACTGTAGTATATCTTTGGACATTCACTTATTTGTTAATTAATCATTGTAAATATCATCATCTCAAAATTCACCAGCGACGACACATAATCCTCAATATTGAGGGAGTGCCGAAATCACCAAGAAGAAGAAGAGTTGTTTCATTATGATGTCAATTATTTGTCAATAATTCATATAGTAGTCATTGGCCGTGGCTCAGTCTCAATCACCAGGGTTCAACAAATTATTTTCAAACTGACCGGGAGAAGTGACACTGGCAAAATTGACCTGTCCCAATGTCTATTTCACTTGTCCCAGTACTTCTGCTAAATGTCGAATGATGCTTCTGTACATGCAGATCGCCAGATGGGCATATCACTAAATGGTATGTTGTGGTAACTATTATAAGTACGGCTGAATACTACTTTTATATGCATGTGTATGATCTTTCGCATCTACATTCTGAGAAGCTTTATAGTAGCAACTGGGGTTTACTGTATGGGAGCACTGACATAGAACTCCACATGTTTCTGTGCACCATCACGTACATGTATGTACTGAGTGGCACATGCCTTATACAGACCACTTTCCTGATGAGCATGGATTGGTTTATTCCTATATATAAGACCTCTACATAAAAAAAATTCCTGTTATTTCAAGTTGAAAAATGCCTTGATAGTAAAATGTTACATTTTTCAAGTCTAAATATTTGGACTAGGATTGGTTCAATCCGGAAAGTGTCGGAGCCACTAGTAAATATCACTTTGTGCAAGTGTTGAGTATATCCGACAGTACTTTCAGAACAAGATATTTGGGTATATCCGACAGTACTTTCAGAACAAGATATTTGGGTATATCTGACAGTACTTTCAGAACAAGATATTTGGGTATATCCGACAGTACTTTCAGAACAAGATATTTGGGTATATCTGACAGTACTTTCAGAACAAGATATTTGGGTATATCTGAAAGTACTTTCGGAACAAGATATTTGGGTATATCCGACAGTACTTTCAGAACAATATATTTGGGTATATCCGACAGTACTTTCAGAACAAGATATTTGGGTATATCTGACAGTACTTTCAGAACAAGATATTTGGGTATATCCGACAGTACTTTCAGAACAAGATATTTGGGTATATCTGACAGTACTTTCAGAACAAGATATTTGGGTATATCTGAAAGTACTTTCGGAACAAGATATTTGGGTATATCCGACAGTACTTTCAGAACAATATATTTGGGTATATCCGACAGTACTTTCAGAACAAGATATTTGGGTATATCTGACAGTACTTTCAGAACAAGATATTTGGGTATATCCGACAGTACTTTCAGAACAAGATATTTGGGTATATCTGACAGTACCCGGTACTTTCAGAAATGACAGTACTTTCAGAACAAGATGTTTGGGTATAGTTGTACATTTTATCCTATTTATTCTCAGTGAGTTTCACTTTCTTAGCTTCAGACAACCAGCTTTTAACACTAAATGTTTATATAGAGATATATTTGGAAGGATTTGTTTAGATTGCTTGTGGATTAATGGAAATAGTTGCGCAATTTTTTAATCTTTTTGATGTCTTCAGTAGCAAAAAATCACATAAAATCTAGACAAATGTCATGTACATATTCCTTATAACATTTATAAGTGCAAAGTAAGAATTTTCTTTGATAATATTTTATGAATAACAAAAAATTTAACTTTAGAGAAATGTACCATTTTGTCATATTGCCCATGCTGGTTTCCGTCTTTCCGAGAGATAACATTTAATTATCTCCCTTTATCAGAAAAAGACTGGAAAACGGTGCAAAATACCCCAAAATCATAAAGGCAAAATACAAGGCTTTGCCAAAATTATGTAGTATGCTCTATAATATAACTTAAGTGCAGAGTAATGATCGTCGAAGATTATTGATATATTTAATTTGCTAAATTTTAATTAAATAAGAAGAGCTGAGAAGAACTCTAGGATATGTATTTAATAGGACTGCTTTGTTTAGTGGAAATGAAACTGGACTGGTAATCCATGGATCGCAGGTTTGATCCACCGTCTGACCCTAATAAAATTAACAGTCTTTCAGATTGGACTTTAAACCGAGGTCTCGTGTCGGTGCTTTACACGTAAAAGAAACAGAGGAGATTCTGGAATTGGTCTCTGTCTGTATCATTGCACTATCCTCCAAAAATCTAAAATGACTAATCTCTTCAGGAGGCGTCGCTCATATGGGCAACCGGTAGCGACGATAAATAAACGTAAAACACACAGAGTGGAAATGAAAGAAATGAATCATAACGATAGCTTTGATTCGACAATCGTTTCTCGCAATGCCTGTCATTAAATGAATAGGATGTAGAGGCTTGAGGGCGGGGTTTAACCCTTTCAACTCCACAGGCCTCTAAATAGGCTTATGAAAAGTGTAGATCCAGATGAGCCGGCTCGTCACGAGCTGTCTCATCAGGATCTGCACTTTTTTGCCAGTAATAATTATTACTATTTTTAGATAAAATTACCCATTTTGATAAATGAACTGGTCCAAAGGTAATTTTCTTATTCATTTATTGGTCTAAAAATATCATGCACCAGTCCATGTCAGATACTTGGGGTTGAATGGGTTAAGATCAATAATTTGCTTGGCTACGTGCATGGCAACAGTTGATTAGTTTGCCTATTTAATTGATGTTTTTTTGGATTCTTACAAAAGTCTGATTATCACACGTGTGGAAATTTGATTTGTTCAGGACTAAATTCATGTTGACAGCCACTAGCCCGAACATGGTTCCCCTCCCCACCATGCCCTGGGCGCCGGGCAATATAACTTGATGAGCCCTTAGCACTGGACCTAATAACAGGGTATGTATGTTCCATCTATGTCAAACCCCTTGCGGGGACCTAACCTATTTTCCTAGGCATGCTTTGCTGACCTAAGCATTTAACCAGTTCTAAGCATTCTGTGTCTTGCTGAAGGACATTACATATGTGTCCTGAGTCAACTTTATTATTTTACTTGACAGTAGTGTAAATAATTGATAGGAACATATGACTTTACCAGTTTCTGTAATGTCATATCAGGAATGAGAAATTGCGATTATGCATCAGTGGGTGCTGCCTTCTCACGATAAGTGGAGAGAGATGCTACGCTATCTCGTCATTGACAAGCTGTTATAAATATTTGATTGCGTAGGATTGATACTTCAAGTCTAAGGATGAGTAGACAGTCTTGGGGACTGCTATTTAACCCTTTCCTTCAGACAGATTTAGGTTAACCCATTTGATTCTGGATACCGTTCAAACAGTATTTGCAAAGAACATAGAGCCAGATCAACCGCCATGGAACGTGCCGTCTGATCAGGCTGTATGCTGTTTGCTATGCAGATGATCTTGCTAAGAAGTTGGCTATGTAGCAAACAACATAGATCCTGATCAGCACGCAGCGCTACGCTGCGGCTGATCTGAATCTATGTTGTTTGCAAAAGCCTATAAATGTATCCAGAATGAAATGGGTTAATATATTATTATATCTCCGGGAAGGGCCGTAACTAATGATCCTAGAACTTGTGGCCCGACCCATTTGCCTTTATTTAATTTGTCATGTTTTATATTCACATGTATATGTAAAACGAATCGAGCAATAAAATATGATTAAACTATTATATCTCCAAACAAACGACAGCCATTTAGCTATCATGCAGTGGATAAGTAGTCGCCATATTATCCCACCTCCATAAGATATTACTGGAACTTCATAGAGATTTAGGTTAATACACTATTATATCTTCATACAAACGACAGCCATTTAGCTATCATGCAGTGGATAAGTAGTCGCCATATCTATCCCACCTCCATATATATTACTGGGACTTCATAGAGATTTAGGTTAATATACTATTATATCTCCATACAAACAACAGCCATTTAGCTATGATGCAGTGGATAAGTAGTCGCCATATCTATCCCACCTCCATAGATATTACTGGGACTACATAGCTATCCCACCTCCATAGATATTACTGGGACTTCATAGAGATTTAGGTTAATATACTATTCTCTCTCCATACAAACGATAACCATTTAGCTATCATGCAGTGGATAAGTAGTTGCCATATCTATCCCACCTCCATAGATATTACTAGGACTACATGAGATTCTAGCCTGCATTATGAACATTGGTTTGGCTACTACATTGTCAATGTATGTTGTATTGGTAATGGTGTCAAGAGGTGCTTCTATGAGGGAAAGGGTTAAGCATACTGCTGTCACATCAACTAGGTGGCTAATGTCTGCATACCATGCAATGCATCCTGGGATTATAGAAGCAAGTTTGTTCCAGTTCATATTTGATTACATTTGGTCAACTTCTCAGGGTGCTCCACTCAGGGCAATACCAGGGTGCTCCACTCAGGGCAATACCAGGGTGCTCCACTCAGGGAAATACCAGGGTGCTCCACTCAGGGTGCTCCACTCAATGGCACTCCACTCAGGGCAATACCAGGGTGCTCCACTCAGGGCAATTACCAGGGTGCTCCACTCAGGGCAATACCAGGGTGCTCCACTCAGGGCAATACCAGGGTGCTCCACTCAGGGCAATACCAGGGTGCTCCACTCAGGGCAATACCAGGGTGCTCCACTCAGGGCAATACCAGGGTGTTCCACTCAGGCCAATACCAGGGTGCTCCACTCAGGCCAATACCAGGGTGCTCCACTCAGGCCAATACCAGGGTGCTCCACTCAGGCCAATACCATGGTGCTCCACTCAGGCCAAGTTTGATCAAATTCTGGCAGATCATCAGGACTCAAGCTAGACACAAATGTTTGGGAGAAGTCACCTCTCCTTCTCCCACTAGATGATTTACACACTTCACCCACTAGATGATTTACACACTTCTCCCACCCACCAGATGATTTAGGAAGTGGAAAGATTTATGTAGAAGTGTGGGAGAATTGACTTTTCCCCAGCTGCAAATAGCGAACGGTGTTTCCATGATATTTGTCTATCTATGATATTTGACTATTGTACGATATAACAATTGTTGTATTTTAAGTTGAAATAAATTTATAACAATATATTTATAATTATTCATTTTAATTTTTGTAATAACACACCATTCAAATCTATGTCGTGTACAATCATTTCAATGGAGTTTGTGTTTAAAGTGGCCATTCTTTAATTTGACATAGTGACCTATAAGCCTGAACTAAGCGTGTCAATAATCTTAATAAGATTATTTCAATTAGTAGGTTACACTGGCAAAAGCTGTGTCCGATAATTGCAGCGACTATAACCTATATAATGATTCAAATATTGCACCACTATTTACCGCAATCTACACAAATCCTTCCAAATATAGCTCTATATAATGTGACTGTCTTATTTACACATAGAATTATAACAGTATGTACAATGTACGCATATACGACTAAAACCTGTCCCACCTAATCATGGAATATTACTGCTGAACTTCAAATATAAGTAAATTCCTTAAAATTATATTGTCTTACATGTATCTATCTAAATTTAGAGAGGCAATATTTTAAAATTTTGAATTTATCTTGTTTGGCACCAAATATTGAGATTTTGCTATAATGTAACCATGACTGAGAATATGTCGGGACCTCTGTGGTTTAATGGGACCTCTGTGGTTTAATGGCACCTCTGTGGTTTAATGGGACATCTGGTGGTTTAATGGAACATCTGTGGTTAATTGGGACCTTTGTGGTTTAATGGTACCTCTGTGGTTTAATGGCACCTCTGTGGTTTAATGGGCACAGTGTCTGCTTTGTAACCAAGAGGTTGTGAATTTGAGTCCCTTTAGGACCACAGGTTATTTTTTACTACATCTTTTATGTATTTATTATTATAGCCTATGTGTTTACCCTTCAAAAGTTATATACTAATCAGCGCTATAAACTAAGTTTTAAAAATATGAAATATGTGGATACCCTACAATTTGTGATGTAACAAATGTGGTTGGACAGTTAATTACTGATCATATGCACTATACAAGTTGTATACTATTGGACTATAAAATAATGGTTGAACTAACTTGCTATTAAATTGTTACCTCTATATATATATATATATACCGGTATTATACCTACTAACCAATCTGCATGACTGTGGAGAGCGAAATTTCTTCATTCTTCATTCATCCGTTTCTTGTGGTTCCAGGGTTTGTAAAACCTTAGCCAAGACACTTAAATCCACATGCCCCTTCTCTCTCCCTTATGGGATGGATTCCAGCAGGAATGAGATCTCGAGAGCGATTACTCAAAGGTTGTAAAACCGTGTTTTGTAATCAAGCAAAGATAAATTTGTATAGTACTGAGAATATGGGGCATAATTTATAGCTTCAGATTTAAATGTTTTGTAAAGTTCTGAATTCTCCTGAATACTGAATCTCCATTCTTAACCTCCCTGGATCGTCATAACCTCCCTGGATCTTCATAACCTCCCTTGATCTTCATAATCTCCCTTGATCTTCATAACCTCCCTGGAGCTTCATAACCTCCCTTGATCTTCATAACATCCCTTGATCTTCATAACCTACCTGGAACTTCATAACCTCCCTTGATCTTCATAATCTCCCTTGATCTTCATAACCTACCTGGATCTTCATAACATACCTGGATCTTCATACCCTCCCTGGATCTACATAACCTCCCTGAATCGTCATAACCTCCCTGGATCTTCATAACCTACCTGGATCTTCATAACCTACCTGGATCTTCATAACCTCCCTGGATCTTCATAACCTCCCTGGATCTTCATAACCTCCCTGGATCTTCATAACCTCCCTGGATCTTCATAACCTGCCTGGATTTTCATAACCTACCTGGATCTTCATAACCTCCCTGGATCTTCATAACCTCCCTGGATATTCATAACCTCCCTGGATCTTCATAGCCTGCCTGGATTTTCATAACTTCCCTTGATCTTCATAACTTCCCTGGATCTTCATAACCTACCTGGATCGTCATAACTTCCCTTGATCTTCATAACTTCCCTTGATCTTCATAACCTACCTGGATCTTCATAACCTACCTGGATCTTCATAACCTACCTGGATCTTCATAACCTACCTGGATCTTCATAACCTACCTGGATCTTCATAACCTACCTGGATCTTCATAACCTACCTGGATCTTCATAACCTACCTGGGTGTCATAGCCTACCTGGGTGTCATAACCTACCTGGGTGTCATAACCTACATGGGTGTCATAACCTACCTGGATCTTCATAACCTACCTGGATCTTCATAACCTACCTGGGTGTCATAGCCTACCTGGGTGTCATAACCTACCTGGGTGTCATAACCTACCTGGGTGTCATAACCTACCTGGATCTTCATAACCTACCTGGGTGTCATAACCTACCTGGATCTTCATAACCTACCTGGGTGTCATAGCCTACCTGGATCTTCATAACCTACCTGGGTGTCATAACCTACATGGGTGTCATAACCTACCTGGATCTTCATAACCTACCTGGGTGTCATAACCTACCTGGGTGTCATAACCTACCTGGGTGTCATAACCTACCTGTGTGTCATAACCTACCTGGGTGTCATAACCTACCTGGGTGTCATAACCTACCTGGGTGTCATAACCTATAACCTACCTGGGTGTCATAACCTACCTGGGTGTCATAACCTACCTGGGTGTCATAACCTACCTGGGTGTCATAACCTACCTGGGTGTCATAACCTACCTGGGTGTCAGTGTCATAACCTACCTGGGTGTCATAACCTACATGGGTGTCATAACCTACCTGGGTGTCATAACCTACCTGGGTGTCATAACCTACCTGGGTGTCATAACTATCTGGGTGTCATAACCTATAACCTACCTGGGTGTCATAACCTACCTGGGTGTCATAACCTACCTGGGTGCCATAACCTACCTGGGTGTCATAACCTACCTGGGTGTCATAACCTACCTGGATATTGATTAGTTTTTCAGCTACATGAGTCAGAAAATTAAAACCTGTTTTTATTAAATAGTTCCTACAACTGATATTTATCACTCTCGAGACCTCATCGCTGATGAAATCCATCGCGACTAGGGAGAGAGAAGAGGTAATGACGAAATGTTGCTGGTACTGGTATACATATATATTTTATAGGAATGTCAAAGTTGATATAATAAAAACTATATAACTTTAATGAAGGTTGTTTAATTGTATGTATACATCAAAACATGTAGCAAGAGGCAGACACACCAGTATAGTTCTCATGTTGATATGTCTGCAGTGAAATAAAATTTGTATTTGTTAACCCATTCAACACCAAGTAACTGACATGGACTGGTCCGTGATATTTTCAGACCAATAAATTAATAAAAAAATTACATTTGGACCAGTTCATTTATGAAAATGGGTAATTTTTGTCTAAAAATAGTAATATTACTGGCAAAAAGTGCAGATCCTGATGAGACGGCTCGTCACGAGCCGGCTCATCTGGATCTACACTTTTTGTAAGTCTATTGAGAGGTATGTGGTGTTGAAAGGGTTAATCAGGCCAGTCGCTGGGCATACGCAATCATTGGTCTCAGAAAATGAAAAAATGAAAACTCCAAAAATGCATTAAAACCCCCCCCCCCAGGGGGGGGGGGGGTAGTAGGGATACATAGGCGCTGTGATGTGTGAAGTGGTGGAATAATTGAGCCCATTGCTAAAATATGGTGCATCTCGAAATTTAGTTTGTGCTATTTTACGTGCTTGTTTAATTGATAATGGCGATAGATCATGTATAGTATACATCTAGGCTTAATATAATGTATACCTTTATACGGATTGTCGTAAGAACTTTAGTCCTGCAATTGTATGTTACAAAATGCATTGAAATGCAGGAAATTGCTTCCTCATTTCAAAAAATCTCCGCGGACCCCCTAGCATACTCGCTCGCTATGCTCACTCAACAATCAAGCATACTTGGCCGTGCGTATCATCAAAGTAGCTCCAGCGACGGCCCTGTTAATGATGAGGATATTTGGTGGATAAGTAATGTTCTACAAGGCCAGGAAGGGATGAGGATATGTGCAGACTACTCGGTGGATAAGTAATGTTCTACAAGGCCAGGAAGGGGTATGTGCAGACTACTCGGTGGATAAGTAATGTTCTACTAGGCCAGGAAGGGATATGTGCAGACTACTCGGTGGATAAGTAATGTTCTACAAGGCCAGGAAGGGATATGTGCAGAATACTCGGTGGATAAGTAATGTTCTACAAGGCCAGGAAGGGATATGTGCAGACTACTCGGTGGATAAGTAATGTTCTACAAGGCCAGGAAGGGATATGTGCAGACTACTTGGTGGATAAGTAATGTTCTACAAGGCCAGGAAGGGATATGTGCAGACTACTTGGTGGATAAGTAATGTTCTACAAGGCCAGGAAGGGATATGTGCAGACTACTTGGTGGATAAGTAATGTTCTACAAGGCCAGGAAGGGATATGTGCAGACTACTCGGTGGATAAGTAATGTTCTACAAGGCCAGGAAGGGATATGTGCAGACTACTCGGTGGATAAGTAATGTTCTACAAGGCAATGTAGGTGGGGCCGCTCCTCTGCAATCATTCTAAGTGCACTCTATACACAAACTGAGTGACAGAAAAACATTAATGGTGATATGTCATTCATCAAGGGAAGGATGTGTGTTTCGTTGTTGCCCTGGCCAGAGACGTAATAAGACTTTTACAGTCCTGTATTGACTTTACCTTCACTTCTGTAAATGATTCTGAACAATAATTTTCATTCAATAACCAGTGTTTTGCCGTCTACTAACTCTCAAAAGTGAAAGTAGTATTTAATATATTGGTCAGTCACGCTCCTGAATGAACGATTGTTTAATATTGGATTCTATATTGTCATTTAGAAATATAATCGGATCAGTATCAGAATGTAAATGGTATGTATGTATGTTCCATTAATGTCAAACCTCTTGCGGGGACATAGACATGTTTTCCTGGGCATGCTTAGCTGACCATAGCGGTTAACCAGTACTAAGCAATGTGTGTGAGGTGCCTTGCTCAATGACACTACATACGTGGCCTGTCTGAGTATCGAACCCGGACCGTTCGATTCCAAATCCGACGCTCTACCATTGGACCACGGACGCCAGACTACTGCATAGGCAGACATGTGAGATATAGCGGTAAATCTGTACCATAAGTGTTGTTATTCAGGATACACGCGTTGTATTATGCATGAAAGTTAACCCTATTTACATTAATTTGTTCAACAAAATGTCGTATTCGAGGTTTCTTAATTAGTTTCACTGTTTGACGAATTTATGCCACATTATCTGCAGATGGTATATTCTATATTGTATATAACACTCTGAACAAGATACTTAATATGTCTGTTACACAAGTATCTGTAACCAGGTGTAATAATTTGTAAACACTAGGGATGTTAACGAATAGCGATTTCACAATCCGAATATCCGGTCAGTAAGGTATTCGAATATTTGGGTTACTTCTATTAAAAACTCAAAATCACTCAAACTCTTATAAGAAATGCCAAATTAAGCTACTTTTAAATTACTAAACGTCATCTTCTTCCTGTAAGGCCATGCAAATATGACGACGATTCATTCAGTTATTGTTATCGGCCACTGTACATTTATGGGAATTTTCACAAATGAAGCCGATGTCACTTGAACTGCTTTCCGTTGAAGTGTGTTTGTTTTTCAAATGATTATTCAGATTGATCTTGTACCCGAATCTGTTAAATCCAATTTGCACCTAGCAATTTTCTTATTCCCTTTGCGATTGTAGTCTTTCCAAACGTATGACTGAGTGGGTGGCATTTTTTTGAGGACAACATCATAAAGATCATATTTTATATAGTACTTTTGGGTAATATTGAGCAGTTAATTATTAATTTAAGAAACATGGGGTGGATGTTGCAGCTTGTCTGTAATATTTCAAAGGAATTTTCTTGGCTAAACAGTTTTGACATCATAATTAAACACCTTAGCACCTACTGTAATTATCCAATTACATGGCAGAGTGTCAATTAACACTTGCCATGGATGCGACCACAACATTGTTTATTCAAACATCCTGGGGCAATTTCTTTTGTATTGGAAGGTTTTATGATGGCTTCAAATTGTAAAAGAAACAAGTATCGGATTTTCACAGACGGATCTGTAGTCCAGTGGTAACACGCTGGACTGGTAATCCAGGGATCGCAGGTTCGATCCCCGGTCTGACCCTAATAAAATTAACAGTCTTTCAGATGGGATGTTAAACCGAGGTCTCGTGTCGGTGCTTTACACCGTGCACGTAAAAGAACCAGAGGAGACTCTGGAATGGGTCTCTGTCTGTATCATTGCACTATCCTCCAAAATCTAAAATGACTAATATCTTCAGGAGGCGTCGCTCATATGGGTAACCGGTAGCGACGATAAATAAACGTAAAACACACACGGTTCGATCCCCGGTCTGACCCTAATAAAATTAACAATCTTTCAGATGGGACATTAAACCGAGGTCTCGTGTCGGTGCTTTACACCGTGCACATAAAAGAACCAGAGGAGACTCTGGAATGGGTCTCTGTCTGTATCATTGCACTATCCTCCAAAATCTAAAATAACTAATCTCTTCAGGAGGCGTCGCTCATATGGGCAACCGGTAGCGACGATAAATAAACGTAAAACACGTATTGGATTTATGACAGTTTGTATCATTTTTGCAAATATTATACAGGTTTTTCCGAATATTCAAATACTGGAATAGTATTCGGATATTCGGGCGAATATTTGAATAGTCGAATGTTCGTTGCCATCCCTAGTAAGCACACATTTGTAATCGAGACATGAAGTCCCACTATTTGGTGTCCATCGTTATTCATATTAGTTTATACAAATTTATTTTAGCTTGATTGTGAAACAAGTTCTTATAACTTATATTAATCACTCTCGAGACTTCATTCCTGATGGAATCCATGGCCATGAGGGAAAGAGAAGAGGCATGTGGAATTTAAATGCCTTGCCTAAGGGCACAATCATAGCGGCTCCAGCGAGCTCAAGCTCCGGACCTGTCGCACCTGAAGCATAATATAGCATGAATAATTGGTATTTTCTTTTAAATTGTAACAGTTTTAGTCAACTAAAAACCTTTTGTGTTGTTAAGATGTATCAATTCTCATTAATTTCTCGGACAAAGTGCCTTAAATTTGCTAGTAGCAAGCAACCGGATAATTCGATATAACCGACTTTGACATAACGCATGTAGACTGTACTAAGTAGTGCTATAAAATAAGTTTTAAAAATATGAAATATGTGGCCACCCTGCAATTTGTGATGTAACAAATGTGGTTGGACAGTGAATTACTGATCATATGCACTATACAAGTTGTATACTATTGGACTATAAAATAATGGTTGAACTAACTTGCTATAAGTATAAAATTGTTACAGCTATTCTGGATAACAGACATTTTTCTCCTGGTTAGTATTATATATGGAAAGCAGACATTTTCCTCCTGGTTAGTATTATATATGGAAAGCAGACATTTTCCTCCTGGTTAGTATTATATATGGAAAGCAGACATTTTCCTCCTGGTTAGTATTATATATGGAAAGCAGACACGTTTCTCCTGGTTAGTATTATATATGGAAAGCAGACACTTTTCTCCTGGTTAGTATTATATATGGAAAGCAGACACGTTTCTCCTGGTTAGTATTATATATGGAAAGCAGACACTTTTCTCCTGGTTAGTATTATATATGGAAAGCAGACACTTTTCTCCTGGTTAGTATTATATATGGAAAGCAGACACTTTCTCCTGGTTAGTATTATATATGGAAAGCAGACACTTTTCTCCTGGTTAGTATTATATATGGAAAGCAGACACGTTTCTCCTGGTTAGTATTATATATGGAAAGCAGACACTTTTCTCCTGGTTAGTATTATATATGGAAAGCAGACACTTTTCTCCTGGTTAGTATTATATATGGAAAGCAGACATTTTTCTCCACATGAAGATTGGTTAGTATTATACATATAATTTCTGCTTACCACAGTTATCCATTTCTGGTTCTGGTTCCAGCATTTGTAAAACCAATAGTTACAAGAATAAGTAAGCTTATGGACTACCATATATATATGTCCAACTATCTAGTTTACATGGTATGCATGTTGGAATACAAACTGTGAGTAAAATTCATAATTAATGGAGACATTGGCACTTTATAGTATAAATACAGAATAATTGGTTCATAATCTATAACCTATATAAACATGCAGAAGGTACATAGTACTGCATGCTGAAACACATTATATCTAAGTGAAGAGATAAACAGGAGATATTTGATGCAGTTCACCAGTTCATAACAGCAACAAGGAGATTTGCATACGGTTAATGTAATTTGTGTATCTTCGTTCTTCCAGCTTTGTCTAATCGATTCCCATCTCATTCTCTCTCTCCTCACCCCTTCTCTCTCCTCACACCTTCTCTCTCCTCACCCATTCACTCTCCTCACCCCTTGCACCTCACACCCCGCACCTCACCCCTTCTCTCTCCTCACACCTCCATCCTCACCCCTTCTTGCGCCTCACCCCTTCTCGCGCCTCACACCCCCGCACCTCACCCTTTCCTAAATTGACTGCACTTTTTTTATTATTTTAAAGCTTTTTATTGACCATTTTTTTAAAAAATAATTGTGCCACAAAGGACACCATTTATTTAAATTGACTGCACTTAATCTGTCTAGTGAGCCAGTCTGATTGCTTACTTCATCATCGTCTATGATTCAATAAAACTTGTCACATAAATAAAGTTATACTGTCAAACCTGTCTTAAGCAGCCAGCCAAAGGAATGGCATAAAGTGGCTGCTTAGCACAGGTGGCTGCTTAATAGAGGTCACATGTATAATAAAACAGCATAATGGGAATTTTGAAATTGGCTGCTTAATACAGGTTACCTGCTTATAGAGGTGACCACTAACACATGTTTGACTGTATTCACTCTGTCATAGTTTAAGAACATTATGTATGTCATTGTGAAAATCTAAATAAGCATTTAGCTATCGATTTAATCCATCTGTTTTTGTATATTAATGTTGCAACATAATTGTAAATATTGATGAATAAAACTATTTTTAAACTAAACATATTATTTCACATCCAATTTAGCACAAATAATGGAAGATAGAACTGCATGTTGTGTTTTACTGAATACAGAGATTCAGGTCATGATATTAATGTTTAACTCTTTGCATGCTGGGTAAAATAAAAGCTATAAATAATTCAAATAATTGTAGCAGACGACAATTCATGTGTTTTTTCTTATTTGTAACTGAACACTCCTGAAATATGTCATGGAATTTCATTAGAATTGTGTCGTTATGACATATGTCATGGAATTTCATTAGAATTGTGTCATTATGACATATGTCATGGAATTTCATTAGAATTGTGTCGTTATGACATATGTCATGGAATTTCATTAGAATTGTGTCGTTATGACATGTCATGGAATTTCATTAGAATTGTGTCGTTATTACATATGTAATGGAATTTCATTAGAATTGTGTCGTTATGACATATGTCATGGAATTTCATTAGAATTGTGTCGTTATGACATATGTCATGGAATTTCATTAGAATTGTGTCGTTATGACATATGTCATGGAATTTCATTAGAATTGTGTCGTTATTACATATGTAATGGAATTTCATTAGAATTGTGTCGTTATGACATATGTCATGGAATTTCATTAGAATTGTGTCGTTATGACATATGTCATGGAATTTCATTAGAATTGTGTCGTTATGACATATGTCATGGAATTTCATTAGAATTGTGTCGTTATTACATATGTAATGGAATTTCATTAGAATTGTGTCGTTATGACATATGTCATGGAATTTCATTAGAATTGTGTCGTTATGACATATGTCATGGAATTTCATTAGAATTGTGTCATTATTACATATGTCATGGAATTTCATTAGAATTGTGTCGTTATGACATATATGTCATGGAATTTCATTAGAATTGTGTCATTATGACATATTTCATCGCTAGCATGCAAAGAGTTAACTTAAAGTTATCATATTCATTTCGAAAAAGGTTGTTTTGTGTGTTTAGCGCTTATTAATCGTCGCTACCGGTTGCCCATATGAGCGACTCCTCCCGAAGAGATTAGTCACTTCAGAGTTTTGGAGGAGAGATCAATGATACAGACAGAGACCCATTCCAGAGTATACTCTGGTTCTTTTTACGTGTACAGTACCGACAGGAGACCTCTGTTTAAAGTCCCAGCTGAAAGACTGTTAATTTTATTAGGGTCAGATGGGGGATCGAACCTGCGATCCCTGGATTAACAGCCCCCAGTCAGCACAATGTATCTCAGACTTTTTCTCAGTAACCAGCCAGCACACTGTAGCTCAGTAACCAGTCAGCACACTGTAGCTCAGTAACCAGTCAGCACACTGTAGCTCAGTAACCAGTCAGCACACTGTAGCTCAGTAACCAGCCAGCACACTGTAGCTCAGTAACCAGCCAGCACACTGTAGCTCAGTAACCAGTCAGCACATTGTAGCTCAGTAACCAGTCAGCACACTGTAGCTCAGTAACCAGTCAGCACACTGTAGCTCAGTAACCAGCCAGCACACTGTAGCTCAGTAACTAGCCAGCACACTGTAGCTCAGTAACCAGTCAGCACACTGTAGCTCAGTAACCAGCCAGCACACTGTAGCTCAGTAACCAGCCAGCACACTGTAGCTCAGTAACCAGCCAGCACACTGTATCTCAGTAACCAGTCAGCACACTGTAGCTCAGTAACCAGCCAGCACACTGTAGCTCAGTAACCGTAACCAGTCAGCACATTGTAGCTCAGTAACCAGCCAGCACACTGTAGCTCAGTAACCAGCCAGCACACTGTGTGTAGCTCAGTAACCAGTCAGCACACTGTAGCTCAGTAACCAGTCAGCACACTGTAGCTCAATACCCAGCCAGCACACTGTAGCTCAGTAACCAGTCAGCACACTGTAGCTCAGTAACCAGCCAGCACACTGTAGCTCAGTAACCAGTCAGCACATTGTAGCTCAGTAACCAGTCAGCACACTGTAGCTCAGTAACCAGCCAGCACACTGTAGCTCAGTAACCAGCCAGCACACTGTAGCTCAGTAACCAGTCAGCACACTGTAGCTCAGTAACCAGTCAGCACACTGTAGTTCAGTAACCAGCCAGCACACTGTAGCTCAGTAACCAGCCAGCACACTGTAGCTCAGTAACCAGTCAGCACACTGTAGTTCAGTAACCAGCCAGCACACTGTAGCTCAGTAACCAGTCAGCACACTGTAGCTCAGTAACCAGTCAGCACATTGTAGCTCAGTAACCAGTCAGCACATTGTAGCTCAGTAACCAGCCAGCACACTGTAGCTCAGTAACCAGTCAGCACACTGTAGCTCAGTAACCAGCCAGCACACTGTAGCTCAGTAACTAGCCAGCACACTGTAGCTCAGTAACCAGCCAGCACACTGTAGCTCAGTAACCAGTCAGCACACTGTAGCTCAGTAACCAGCCAGCACACTGTAGCTCAGTAACCAGCCAGCACACTGTAGCTCAGTAACCAGCCAGCACACTGTATCTCAGTAACCAGTCAGCACACTGTAGCTCAGTAACCAGCCAGCACACTGTAGCTCAGTAACCGTAACCAGTCAGCACATTGTAGCTCAGTAACCAGCCAGCACACTGTAGCTCAGTAACCAGCCAGCACACTGTGTGTAGCTCAGTAACCAGTTAGCACACTGTAGCTCAGTAACCAGTCAGCACACTGTAGCTCAATACCCAGCCAGCACACTGTAGCTCAGTAACCAGTCAGCACACTGTAGCTCAGTAACCAGCCAGCACACTGTAGCTCAGTAACCAGTCAGCACATTGTAGCTCAGTAACCAGTCAGCACACTGTAGCTCAGTAACCAGCCAGCACACTGTAGCTCAGTAACCAGCCAGCACACTGTAGCTCAGTAACCAGTCAGCACACTGTAGCTCAGTAACCAGTCAGCACACTGTAGTTCAGTAACCAGCCAGCACACTGTAGCTCAGTAACCAGCCAGCACACTGTAGCTCAGTAACCAGTCAGCACACTGTAGTTCAGTAACCAGCCAGCACACTGTAGCTCAGTAACCAGTCAGCACACTGTAGCTCAGTAACCAGTCAGCACATTGTAGCTCAGTAACCAGTCAGCACATTGTAGCTCAGTAACCAGCCAGCACACTGTAGCTCAGTAACCAGTCAGCACATTGTAGCTCAGTAACCAGTCAGCACACTGTAACCCAGTAACCAGCCAGCACACTGTAGCTCAGCTAATTGCCATGACATCTAACAATAATATTTCAGTGCAGCTGTTACGATGTCATCCGTAATGAAACCAACTGCAACATATGGCTCTAATGTGGAAGTGAATATCTATTTTAAAACGTTTAATTAATACATGTATGTGTACAAGAGTACTGATTTCTATGTACATTTGTACATTAAGTGTGTCGTGCGTGGACGAGTGGTTATGGTCGATGTCATCAAATCACATACATGTACTTGACTCTCACCACTGTAAGTGCAAATCCCACTGGTGGCAGGCATGCAGAAGGTCGGGTGTGCCTGTAATACTGCTCGCCGAGGCACTCGGTGTCTTCATCCACCAATAATAGTTAGAGTCGCGATATGACCTAAGATGTTTGTGCCACTTTAAAACCCAAGTTACATTTGCACATGTACACTGATGCCCATTCGTGCCGATAGTTATGTTATATTTCGGGTTTTACGCCTGCATCAGCACCATTTTGGGCTATATCGCCGGCTGGCAGTTTACCTAACAACACCCTTCCTGGGCAGGCTCCAACGGTTAACCAGTACTTGGGTGCACCAACCTCCGTAAGAAACTGCCAACTTTTTCATATAAATGAGACACGGCCTGAGCGGGGCTCGAACCCGTGACCATCAGTGATGATAGGTTACAGTGGTATACAAGTCAGCGACCTTATCCACTCGACCACGGAGGTGGACTCGTGCCGATAGTATTAAGTCCTAACAAATGTTTCCAGAGTGTAAATTTAGAGCATGTACTGTATTGGTCCAGCTTCATACTGCGATCTATTTAGGCGTTTTCAAGTGTTTGTACAGGTCAGTGATTTTAAGCCACCACGAACGAAGCCAGGAGCATGGCTAATACTGTATTATACTGGGCTTTAACCCTTTCAACACCACAGACCTCTAAATAGGCTAACAAAAAGTGTAGATCCAGATGAGCCGGCTCGTGACGAGCTGTCTCATCAGGATCTGCACATTTTGCCAGTAAAATTGCTATTTTTAGAGAAAAATTACCCATTTTGATAAATGAACTGTTCCAAATGTAATTTTCTTATTAATTTATTGGTCTAAAAATATGATGCACCAGTCCATGTCAGTTACTTGGTGTTGAATGGGTTAAAGAGGCAAAACACACACACCGAAACACAGAATTGTTAAGCCACCACGAACGAAGCCCGGAGCATGGCTAATACTGTATTATACTGGGCTTTAATCTAACACCCATGATTAGCATAACAGGTGAGTAGGTAGGGCAGGTTGGAAGTGTGCCCGCATCCATACGTACATCTCCAAAATTGTGCGTGCTTTCGTATTAAATGGATGATACACAGACAAACTTCAGATATGGCCCTTTATTATTATTAGGTCATATAGACTGACCTGAAGATCAATTCACTCTTTTGTTAGAGGAATCATCCAGACTGTTAGTTTATACAAATTTATTTTAGCTCGATTGCGAAACAAGTTATTTCAACTTACATTAATCACTCTCGAGACCTCATTCCTGATGGAATCCATTGCCACGAGGGAGAGAGAAGAAGCAACGTGGAATTTAAATGCTAAATCCAGACTGCTAACAATAGCGTTAAAATGAACATGTTCTGTTGAACCAATAATAGGAATGTATCCAAATAGGGGCTGTAGCATCCTAATTACATAATGTACAGCAACTTTACCTACAACAATTCAATTTGTAAGTGGAAGTCGTGATAGCGCAATGGATGTGCGTTCGCATCAGGTGCGAAAGGTCAGGAGTTTGAGCCCCACTGGAGCCGTTACGATTGTGCCCTTACACAAGGCATTTAAATTCCACGTTGCCTCTTCTCTCTCCCTTATGGCGATGGATTCCATCAGGAATGAGATCTCGAGAGTGATTAATATAAGTTGTAAGAACTTGTTTCGCAATCAAGCTAAAATAAATTTGTATAAACTAATTTGTTGTAATTGGTTAAGGAAACCAGGTCACTAGGTCAACTTAATGGGTAACCATTCAGGAACAGTTTACGGAAACTAGGTCACTAGGTCAACTTAATGGGTAACATTTCAGGAACATAGGAATGTTGTCAACGTTGGTCAATAGCTTCCTTGCAATAACCTTTCCAAGTTTGTTCAAATTGTTTGCTGGCGCAAACAGCTGGGTGAACTAGAGTAGCGTATTAACTCTTTGCATGCTGGATAAAATATTAGCTATAAATAGTTACGAGACAATTCTAATGAAAGTTTGTGACATATACGACTGCTGTGTTCTTTTCTAGCGTGCAAATAGTTAATGACTTCATCTTCTGGTAGGAATGTTGCCAATATTGTAGCATGCTTTTATGAACATATATACCGTTACGAGTGTGCCCTTAGGCAAGGCATTTAAATTCCACATTGTCTCTTATCTCTCCCTCGTGGCGATGGATTCCATCAGGAATGAGGTCTAGAGAGTGATTAAGTTGTAAAAACTTGTTTCGCAATCAAGATCAAAATTAATTTGTATAAACTAATAACATATACCAAGTGTGTTTAAATGAGATCACTGTGGTACAAAACTAGGTCACTAATGAGAAATAGTATGCAACTTCCTCTGATGAACCATTGGCAAGACTGGTTGCCTTGTTCCTATTGGGGTCAACGGTCAAGGTGATTGTCACCTTGCATTGAAAAATGGATTGGGGTCAAAGGTCAAGGTGATTGTCACCTTGCATTGAAAAATGGATTGGGGTCAACGGTCAAGGTGATTGTCACCTTGTATTGAAAAATGGATTGTGATCAATATGTTGTGAAGCAATGGGCTTGCATTCCTCAACCATTCTTATCACATTGTGCTTGGTCAGTAGATGATTCTAATTTCTTCTTAATTTTGGTGATAGTAGGTCAAAGGTCAAGGTCAAAAGGAATCGATAATTCAAAAACTGTTTCGCTGCAATAACATCTTGACCATTTTAGCAACAGTCTTCGAAATTTAATATCATTTTGGTAATCACCCAAATGATTCAGTGGCCTTTCTCAGAAATATAATTTTGTCCAACCTACCTGAGAAAACTAATTGTTTTGTTCATTATTACAGGGATCAGTTTAGAGGGCGATGTGGGCTAAATTGTCGCCCTAGGGACCCTGACTTCGCCCTCTGGGGGGCCCCACTTCTCCCTAAAAAAATAAAATTTAAAAAAAAAAAAAATTGTATGGTTTTTACGATTTTCAAACATAATGTAGTAAGATACACTGGCCCATTATAAACCACTCCTTCTATTCAAATGTTGTATTTAATGGTTGTACTGTGCATTTTAACCCTATTTTGCAGAAGTATATTAAAGAACACAATTTAAGGAAGCGATCACGCGCTTTCTCACTTCTCCCAAAAATTCTGACCTAGAATGAACCCTGATAATTATAAGTAAATCAATTTAAGAGAAACAAAGCAAAAAATGAGGATCCGTCTTTAGTTAGTTTGAATTTTAAAAAGTCGTAGCGCATTCGCTTCAGGTGCGAAAGACCCGGAGTTCGAGCCCCGCTGGAGCAGTTACGATTGTGCCCTTAGGTAAGGCATTTAAATTCCACGTTGCCTCTTCTCTCTCCCTCGTGGCGATGGATTCCATCAGGAATGAGGTCTCGAGAGTGATTAATATTAGTTGTAAGAACTTGTTTCGCAATCGATCTAAAATAAATTTGTGTAGTCTAATTTTTAAAAAATGACTGTATGAAGCTAAATAGTGGTTAATGTAATTTGATATACTACTAATACAAAATTAACCCTTTCAACACCACAGACCTCTAAATAGGCTTACAAAAAAGTGTAGATCCAGATGAGCCAGCTCGTGACGAGCCGTCTCATCAGGATCTGCACTTTTTTCAAGTAATATAACTATTTTTAGAATTTTATTTACCCATTTTGATAAATGAACTGGTCCGAATGTAATTTTCTTATTCATTTATTGGTCTAAGAATATCATGGACCAGTCCATGTCAGTTACTTGGTGTTGAAGAGTTAACATAGAATCTGTTACATGTACCAACTGGGACAAGAATTGGGAGAGATTCTAACCTCCATATTGTATGTGAATTATTTATCTGGTTAGAAGCCCGTGTGTCATATGTTGATACATGGGGGAAATGGGTTTTGCAGCCATTTTCAGAGCAGTTTTGTTTGTAACTAGGAAACGTTTATTAATTGATAGGATGAGTGGGTATTTGTCAATTTGTTGTATACTATATCAGAACAATTAGGACAGACTGTATCCGCTGAAACACATCTTTTGTGAACCATTATTGATTTTAGCTACTGGGCACTCAGAAAAATTGGACGATTTTTCATTTATTTGCTGTTATGACATTTATGTGAAAATGGAAATATTGATGTATATGGTACAGTGAAATCATTTGTTCTGGAAATATATGAGAAACTATTTTCCAGGAATTTGTTGTTCGCATGCAATATTTTGAACAGTGATTTTTTAGTTTAGCATTGAAGCGATTTTATCTGTCTTAGAAATGTATTTTATAATATATCTGAGGAATTGGAAAAGTATAGATCTGTCGCTGTCGTGAACAATTACATATATGCATATACACAAAACACATACGGATCTGTAGTCCAGTGGTAACACGCTGGACTGGTAATCCAGCGATCGCAGGTTCATTCCCCCGTCTGACCATAATGAAATTAACAGTCTTTCAGATGGGACTTTAAACCGAGGTCTCGTGTCGGTGCTTTACACTGTGCACATAAAAGAACCAGAGGAGACTCTGGAATGGGTCTCACTCTGTATCATTGCACTATCCTCCAAAAATCTAAAATGACTAATTTCTTCAGGAGGCATCGCTCATATGGGCAACCAGTAGCGATGATAAATAAACGTAATACACACACATAAAACACCGTAGTCCACCTCCGTGATAGAGTGGTTACGGTCGCTGCCGTATATACCACTGTAACCTATCATCACTGATGGTCACGGGTTCGAGCCCCGCTCAGTCTGTGTCTCATTTATATGAAAAAGTTGGCAGTTTCTTACGGAGGTTGGTGCACCAAGTACTGGTTAACCGCTGGAGCCTGCACAGGAAAGGTGTTGTTATGTAAATTGCCCGTCGGTCAAAGGGCAACCTATAGCGACGTTAAATAAACTTCAATTTTAAAAAAAGGGGGAAAAACACTATTATTTTAGTAGCTTACATTTTTATAAAATGACCCAGAAAACTTAATATTGGAAATCGTTGCTGAATTAAAAATGGATAAAAGCTCTTTTAACTGCACGATCGATAATGTTTTGATTTAGAATCTGCTGCAGCTTTGCATGTAATTGAAGAACATATTGATGCTGATTGAGGATCCATATTGATCTGATCAATACATTTTTAAATGATCCCTTATATTTAGTTCTGGTGTTGCACGACAGTGTTTCATTCTCTATCAGATTTGACGTCTGGATTACTGGAGCATATTTATTATATCAGCGAGTGTTATGGAATGTAAGCAATGATAAACAAATATGGCCGCCACTGAGTGGTGATTCACACTGTTACGTTTGGTGAGTAGTATCACTGGTGACCATATATAACAACATGTGTACAAGCAGCCATTACTGACATAGCAACATGTTCAATTATGTTTTTATTGAAACATGAATGCAAGTTAATCAACATTAACACAGGTATTGTTGAGAATGTGATAATGCTACTATCGTTATTGTCGCCATGGCAACATGCTATTATCTCCGAGGTATTATTTAGAATGTGTTGCACACTCAGAAATTATTTAGAATGTGCTGCACACTGAGATATTATTTAGAATGTGCTGCACACCAAGATATTATTTAGAATGTGCTGCACACCAAGATATTATTTAGAATGTGCTGCACACTGAGATATTATTTAGAATGTGCTGCACACTGAGATATTATTTAGAATGTGCTGCACACTGAGATATTATTTAGAATGTGCTGCACACTGAGATAATATTAGATATTAACCCATTCAACACCAAGTAACTGACATGGACTGGTCCATGATATTTTTAGACCAATAAATTAATAACAAAATTACATTTGGATCAGTTCATTTATCAAAATGGGTAAAAAAAAATCTAAAAATAGTTATATTACTTGAAAAAAATGCAGATCCTGATGAGACGGCTCGTCACGAGCCGGCTCATCTGGATCTACACTTTTTTGTAAGCCAATTTAGAGGTCTGTGGTGTTGAAAGGGTTAAGAACCCCTACAAACGTTTTGAGACATTTTTAAAGATCTGTCGCGAATGCTGTTCTCAGTTTGTTCACAGTCACAGGCAAGTTAGCATTATGTATATTATTTAATACTAAGAAACAGCATATAAGGCGACTAAAAACTACCGCGGATTTACCAAAATCATTGCAACAGAGTTACTTCACCTGAATTACCTTTCATAATTATCTGTAGCTTAACCCTTTCAACCCCAAGTAACTGACATGGATTGGTGCATGCTATTTTTAGACCAATAAATTAATAAGAAAATTACCTTTGGACCAGTTCATTTATCAAAATGGGTAATTTTATCTAAAAATAGTAATAATTATTACTGGCAAAAAAGTGCAGATCCTGATGAGACGTCTCATTACGAGCCGGCTCATCTGGATCTACACTTTTCATAAGCCTATTTAGAGGCCTGTGGGGTTGAAAGGGTTAATGAACCATTCTTACTGTTATACCCACACATGTATAGAACATGCATAGTTCTGCAAATGACATTATTTCTGCATAAACCATATTTTTGTCTGTACCAGAATAATTGTATTGTTCCAGATAATGTTTAAGTGTACCGGTACTAGTATTCCTGCAGCAGTTTCCCACAGGTATACCTGTATATACATCTCATCATCTGTAATACAGTTGCTTTTTCATGTGGAACATGAACATAGGTTATGAAGCTTTAGCTTCCCCCCTCCCCACCCACCCTCCCCTCCCTTCCTTCCCCTCCCCTCCTTCCCTCCCCTCCCCTCCCTCCCACATAGAGATTTAATTAGGCTAATATACTATATCTCCATCAATACGACAACCGTTTCCCTGCTTAAAACACTGCCATGATGTCATACCTTTGTATTTGCGTCCATTATTATTAATATTGGACTGGCGTCAAAGGGCCAGGGTATTAAATTAAATCCTATGCGTAAATGTACGAAATTAACAATTTTAGTTAGTAGGATCTTGTTATATAAGTGTTTGTTTTAAGTAAGATATAGCCTAAAACAGATCCAATATGTAAAATATTGGTACTGTATCCGGTGCTACGTGCCTCACACAGTCCAATATTTTACATATTGGATCGTTTTCGGCTTATATACTATACATAGAGATTTAGGTTAATATACAACCATACCTCCATACATAGACGAGCCATTTAGCTATCAATCAGTGGATAAGCAGTCGGCATATCTACCCCACTACATAGATATTACTGGGACTTAATGAGATTCTGGACTTCATTATGAATGTTGGTTCAGCTACTACATTGTCAGTGTAACTATATGTGGTATTGGTATGAAGATGTACATGTATGTGTATGTGGTATTGGTATGAAGATGTACATGTATGTGGTATTGGTATAAAGATGTACATGTATGTGGTATTGGTATGAAGATGTACATGTATGTGGTATTGGTATGAAGATGTACATGTATGTGGTATTGGTATGAAGATGTACATGTATGTGGTATTGGTATGAAGATGTACATGTATGTGGTATTGGTATGAAGATGTACATGTATGTGGTATTGGTATGAAGATGTACATGTATGTATGTGGTATTGGTATGAAGATGTACATGTATGTGGTATTGGTATGAAGATGTACATGTATGTGGTATTGGTATGAAGATGTACATGTATGTGGTATTGGTATGAAGATGTACATGTATGTGGTATTGGTATAAAGATGTACATGTATGTGGTATTGGTATGAAGATGTACATGTATGTGGTATTGGTATGAAGATGTACATGTATGTGGTATTGGTATGAAGATGTACATGTATGTGGTATTGGTATGAAGATGTACATGTATGTGGTATTGGTATGAAGATGTACATGTATGTGGTATTGGTATGAAGATGTACATGTATGTGGTATTGGTATGAAGATGTACATGTATGTGGTATTGGTATGAAGATGTACATGTATGTGGTATTGGTATGAAGATGTACATGTATGTGGTATTGGTATAAAGATGTACATGTATGTGGTATTGGTATGAAGATGTACATGTATGTGGTATTGGTATGAAGATGTACATGTATGTGGTATTGGTATGAAGATGTACATGTATGTGGTATTGGTATGAAGATGTACATGTATGTGGTATTGGTATGAAGATGTACATGTATGTGTATGTGGTATTGGTATGAAGATGTACATGTATGTGGTATTGGTATGAAGATGTACATGTATGTGGTATTGGTATGAAGATGTACATGTATGTGGTATTGGTATGAAGATGTACATGTATGTGGTATTGGTATGAAGATGTACATGTATGTGGTATTGGTATAAAGATGTACATGTATGTGGTATTGGTATGAAGATGTACATGTATGTGGTATTGGTATGAAGATGTACATGTATGTGTATGTGGTATTGGTATGAAGATGTACATGTATGTGGTATTGGTATGAAGATGTGTATGTACATGTATGTGGTATTGGTATGAAGATGTGTATGTACATGTATGTGGTATTGGTATGAAGATGTGCATGTATGTGGTATTGGTATGAAGATGTGCATGTACATGTATGTGGTATTGGTATGAAGATGTGCATCTACATGTATGTGGTAAATGGTTAACATTTAGAGGTTACTTATTACGTTGTTAGTTTCATATCAGTCTAGGTATCGACCCGATGTAACTTGATATCAGCCTGAGATCGAAGAACGTCTTTATTACTTTGATATGAATTTGAGCATTTACTAATCAAAATCATGCTCTCCGTTGTCCATTTATCAGGAATAAATCACAATTAATGAATTGGATACACGAAAATAATCGAAATATTACCATTTAAACTACAAGCATCTGTTATCTGTCAAATTTGAGGCGTTATGGGAAGTAAACAAATTAGCACCGAGTACTCATGCGTTATTTTCTCAGGAACTAGTTATGATACGGCTTTTTCTGCAGCACACGTAATATCAGACTGGAAAACACTACGTCTCAACTTGGTTGTTGTGGGCAAATAACAGCAAAAATAGGCTAAAATAGGCTAAAATAGGCTAAAATAGGCTAAAATTCATATCTAAGAAATAAAAGACGATACTATTAAAGATGTTAAAGAATGAATACGTTCTGCATAGGTAAGAACAAAACATCTGTCTGTCTTGATTTAAAACAGACTTATCCCCCTTTGGTCCATCTGACATATCTTATAGTCTAATAGGGTCTTGAGATTTGACTCAAACCCGTCTTCATGTTCTGAAAGAAAACATTAACCTTATTTATTAGTGTTCAAACCAGTCATTTTTCTTTCAATTCTCTTTTATTACAAATGTCAATATCAAGGGGTATTTGAATAAATTACATTATTTGACTATTTATTCATAGTATTGAAAGCTTTGACTTAATTCTTCAAGGATAATATATTGTAATTACCGTAGTCTTCATATAAAGTGCCTCAGATGGCCTATCAAATCATGTTAAATTAATGGCTAAATCAATTGTCATCCATGTTTGTATATACATATATTGTTATATGTATATTGTTATATGTATGTGTATATTGTTAAATGTTTTTATATATGTATATTGTTATTAAAGTAAAGTAAAGTGTTTGTTTATTATAGGGCCAGCCATTTCTGACTTATGAGACACCTCTTTTTTATGAACATCAGTACTTCCCGAATCCTATACTTGTGTGCCGGGCGACAGGCTGGTAGGCAATCGGTAAGCATTATTTAACTAGCTGGCGGTTCACCAACCGGCCATATCAGAACGAACCCCTGACAAGGTTCGAACCATCGACCTCCTGCTCCGTAGGCGGACGCCTTATCCATATATATATATTATATGTATGTGTATATTGTTATATGTATGTGTATATTGTTATATGTATGTGTATATTGTTATATGTATGTGTATATTGTTATATGTATGTGTATATTGTTATATGTATGTGTATATTGTTATATGTATGTGTATATTGTTATATGTATGTGTATATTGTTATATGTATGTGTATAATGTTATATGTATGTGTATATTGTTATA